>CM062804.1:1133388922-1133988922 GCA_031772625.1 Pinus tabuliformis
TAGATCGGGTCCAAGTCATCATGTCCTGATAAATTATGATGATATCTGATTATTGTTGGCTATCTTTTAGTTTTGCGAGTGTTTTGGCACTTTTTGCTAATTAGTTTATGTGAATCATTGTTACTTTGGAAATTTACTATGTATATGGGTATGCACCTGTTGGCAAACAAATCTAGAAAGAGTGAGGCCAACAAATTTTTGAGATGCGTCATGAGAAGATGTAATCTTTTGCATTAAAGGAAAATTTGAATTCACAAAAAAAAATATTGTTTTGCTATCAAAATATATAAAATAAAATGACTAAATATTTCTTTATTTTCAAAGTATATATAGAACTCAACATCCCTTAATATTAAGAAAAAAATACATTGGAAAAGTAAATAAACAAACAAAACACTAAAATTTGCATATAGTACATACACATACAAAATTATATTGTTTCATAATTTATATGATTGATTAAAACATGTCTGAGAAAAAGCCAATGATTCCAACAGGTTGGAAATTTGACCCATCACCCATGTTGTCTCCCCAAATTCTGTCATAACTTCAATTTTCTCATTGCCTTTGTTAACATTTTATAGAATAAAAACTTCATGTGGAAACTCACAAAATGGTTAATATAAATGAGCATGACTCCTTCAACATGTTAAAGTGCATAGTGCATAATTGCACCAGTTATTGTATTCTGGCTTATCTGTTTTCTTATTTCTGAAATGTTATTAGTTATTTTCATCATCTTGAACTAACATCCTAGCATTCCAAAAATGAGCTTGTAGTTTATCTTTTTTACAAAATAATAATGCTACCTTCCTTTTTATGTTCAGGAAAAACAAAAACCTGGCTTATATCATATTTTGCTGATTTAGAAATCTGATTTGTATATACTTATACCTACATTCATCTCTTTTACTACTCTATTGAGTAAAATGTCCTACAACCACATATTCAAGCCAGAGTCTAGCATTACGAACATCAACAAAAGCAGCATAAAACATAAAGATTTTATGTGTACTTATATAGGTAAGAAGACTAAGATTTTCTATTTTGAAATTACTAATTAAAACCTTCAACACTTAAGGTGGTTTATTTGCTAGGCTTCAATCAACCATTAAAGTAAATAGAAGTCTAATAATTTAAATTAACAAAAAAAAATGTAATTTGATGATGATGCATCAATATTTTTTTTGCAAAAAATAGTTTGTTTTTTCTATTAAAGCTCGTGAGGAACCATCACTACCAAATAAATTCCTTTGATCCATGTCTTTCTTACTTGGTTATTCCTTAAAAAAGTATGGCAAATTTCATCCAATAAATAAATAAACTAGTCTGGTGAGAAAATGCAAAAACAACACTTAATTAAAGAAGAATAAACTAGGTTAAAATAGGAAATGCATAAACAAAATGTAATCTATCTATATAAATACTAAATTTCCAACAATAGCTATATTAAGTTTAATATGGACATTACTCCATAAAAATATATCATACTATGGAATAATATAAAAGTACGTCGATGGGGCAATAATGAGCAGGACTTGCTGGTAATAACCCCGAGGATAACCTACAACAGCATATTAAACTTGGCCTCCTCATCAAATCCATTAAAAATCAACTATGAGCTCAATCACAAATAACATGTGGTACTACCTTAGAATAACAGATAGTTCAAAATCTTGATAGCACAAACTAGGAGAAGGCTCGTTGGTAGTGTCGATGAAACTGTAGGCCAGAACACTACCATGCGTGGTAGTTTGAACAAAGGGCTAGCAGAGGATACTCTATGCAATACTGTGCTTGGGATAAAACTCATTAACGACTCCTGCAACATATAGACTTAATTAAAATATTTTAAGTTTCACACACAAAATACTCTAAATTTTGTTATGCACAAAAGCCTTAAGAAAGAAAATTTGATAATCAAAGGCACATGTTTTTTGACAAAAGTAATGTTGATATTTTCGTAAAGGCTTTAAATAGGGATTTAAACCTCGTAACTTATAAGTACAACATTGAAGGCCTCTATCATACTTTTACTACAACTCTTTATATTTCCATTAATGGTTTCTCTATTGAGGTGTCATTTAAAAGAATAATAGAACTACCAATCTTTGGTATGATAATGAATGTAAAATGGTTAGAAAAGTCATTAGGGATGCTTGTAATGAATCTTTAAAACTCGATATGATAAATACATACAAAGCCCTTATTAAAAGGTATGAAAGGTACTATATAAATAGAAAGCACAAGTAGATATTTTATCTTTCTAAATTGGATCCTAGGAAGTTTTGGATGAAAATTCTAATTCATAAACTAAATATAATAATATGATTCCCTTGAAGGAAAGGGATTCCTACTTTTAAAATATTTATGAATCCCCTAATACCATGGACACCATTTCAAACATTCATATAGAGCGATAAATGTTTTCTTTGGAAGATACAAATTTTGGGGTTAAGTGGCTTATAATTGGGAAAGCTAAGGATGTTGAAGGCTACCAAGCTGAAAATTTTAAAATAAGAGGGAATATCCTCATCCCTCACATTCACAAGCTCTTCAATTTGGAAGTGAAGCAAGGCTTCTCTAAAGCATGGATGAAAACCTTCATGAACCTATTTTTAAAGGTGGGTCTAAAAAAAATTCTTCTAATTATAAGACCATTATGATTAGCCCTATTTTAGCCAAGTTGTACAATATGATTTTGGAAAAGAAGATTAACCTATAGCTAGAATGCCATGAAAAAAGATCTAAAGGCCAAGTTGGGTTTAAGAGAGATCATTCAATTATGGACCACTTCATTACTCTTGGGATCATTGTGGAAGAGTGTTGAAATAATAAAATTGATCTCTTGTGTTGTTTTGTTGACTTTAGAAAATCTTTTGACATCATTCCCAAGACAAACCTTTGGAAGAGGTTGGAAGAGATAAAGGTTCCTTTTAAGTTGAGGATTATTGTGATAATATTATATAAGAATCTTATAGCCAAGTTTAGGACCACTAAGGGTCAACTAGAAGAAATTAACTGGAATATCAGAGTCAAGAAAGGGTGTTCATTGTCCCCTAGCCTTTTTGGCATATACATTGATAAGTTAGAAGAGTGTTTGGAGGATGCGGTTTGTGTTGGTGTAACTCTTACTGGTATAGTCATCACTCTTCCTCTTTTTCTAGATGATATTGTTCTTTTTAGCAAGGAGTCCTTCCAATCTTGGCAAGAAATTAAGAATCATCCAAGACTTTTGTTCCAAGATGGGTATCATTGTTACTACTAACGATTCAAAAGGTGTGATAATTAAATCTAATAAATTGCATATGACACTTTTGTATGACAACAACAACTTCGAGGAAGTACTTTCCTACAATTATGTTGGAATTGATATCCATAAAAAACTCCACTAGAATTATAGAATTGAGAAAATGATTAATGGAGGGGAAAGCTTATCATGGATTTGAAACAATTGTAAATCAGAAAATCTTTAGATATGGGATAAAAAAAAATCCCTCCTCTTTGAGATTCTCGTTACTCCTGCTATTTTATATGGATTCGAGGTTTTGGGGTGCAGTATCTCTAGATATTCGTGGAGAAAGATAATAATAATAAATTAATTAATTAATTAAAAAAAAATTATAACCTATAATATCAAAATTAAAGAAAATACACTTCATCCTATCTTCCTCATTGAACAAGCTTTTCCCCATTGAGAGAATGGATATGAACAAATATCTAATGTATAAGAAGAGGTTAAAAAACATGGAAGATAAGAGGCTTCCTAAAATTGCTTTAAGCTCTAGTCAAAATCACCTTTAGCACAAGTAGGGATGGCATAAGGATGCTCGATCTAGGCTAGACCATTGTGGGATAAAGGAAGAGATCATTATTTAGAATAAGGGTAATATTAAAAATATTATTATCTCAAATTTTAGGGAGAAATTGTGGTGTGATAAGGAGTTAGAGGGGAAAGGGAAATTAAGATATTATAAGGAGGTGATCAACTCAAATCTCAAAATCAAAATATCTCTCTGTCTTGACTAGCGTTAAAAAGAAACTAAGCATTGCTAAAATAAGAACAAATTCTCATGAGCTCCACACTGAAACTGGGTATTGATCAATTATCAATGCCACTGGGATGAAAGAGTTTGTCAATAAATCATAAGTTTAAGAGGGTTGAAGATAAAAACCACTTTCTCTTAGATCGTCCATCATGTGCTTAGATTAGATCTAAGTTTCAAAATATTTGTCACACTACCAACCTTCTTAACCTTTTAATTTAGCAAAACTATGGTGATCTTAGAACACTTCTCTTAATGATTTTTAGCATAATAATAAACTTCTAAATAATTACAAGTAATATCTTATCTTTTTAAGGTATGATATACCATTTTTTTTTATCTTAGTGAATGTTCCTTATCATTGCACCGGGAAGTGCTCTCGAGCCAAGTATGGAAGAGATGTTGTAATGTCCTATCATGTTTAACATTTTGACTCGGTCAAATTACACAAAAATTAAATTAATAATTAAAATAAAATTGTTGTAAAATATTCAATTTACCATTGATGGTTTTTGTGCTCCAGGTTTTAACAGCCCATGGTTTTGCCAATGGATCATATATATATGTGTATGTATGGTTCACAGTCCTCAGAGATCGACGACTGCTACATCCATGCAATATTTGTACAAGAAAGAACTACCCGAAAGGATCACTTCCTATCGGCTCAATCACAGAGCTTGACCCCGTCAGTGTTGAAATAATTGAATCCATGATCTCTCAATAGCAAAGGTGCTTTAACAATGGGGACTCAACCAACTAAGCTAACCCTTATATATATATATATATATATATATATATATATATATATATATATATATATATCCTGCAAGTGTACATACAACTTTGACTTTGGATCTACCCATCTTCGAGAGAGATCAAATCTCTTGAGGTGCGAACTTCTTTTAAAACGGAAATAGATTTGATCTCTCTCAACACTTAATAAATCCGAAATTAAAATAGATCTAAACTAATTATTACCGTCACAAAATTATATAATACTTTTACTATTTAAAAAAATAAGTTTGAAAAAATATTCTTCATCATCACATAAATGTACCCATACACCTTTATTATGAAAAATAAAAATATATATTTATATCTGCAATCAAATGTTTACCCCTTTAAACAGGTGGATATTATAATTATGTCAGCTATATTGGATTAATGGGAAGTTTACAATGTCAGCTATATTGGATCAACGTACTTTTATGTGGTACCAACGTGTGGAAGTTTCCATGGGTGGAGACAACTCATATAAAAAGTAAAGATATAATCAATCAACATTGAAGTAGGACAATGAACATTATTGCTTTTTAAGGGAGTGAGCGCTTATTCTGATTTAAATATGACAAATAATATTTTACATTTTGAATTCATAGGGGCCTCACACTTCAATTCCAGCTTGCGTATGGCACAAGTTCCTATGAAGAATTTTTATTTTATATAAATCATTTCGTATTGAGAGGAAAAGTGTTACCTCTTTTTCTTTTCATTTTTAATTTAATTTTGATGAAATATGTTGAGTGTGTAATGAGTATATCTTCGATAAAGTTTTTTTCTGAAGGTGGCAAAATCTATCAAACTCAGGGGTCAAACCAACAGTGAGGACAATCATCTCTGGCTGCTATCCGCGAATGTCGATTTGACTCATCACCGTTATCAAGGAAAACCACGCCACCTGTAATAACCCGCTGGTGGTCCATAAGGGAGATTATGATTTAGTTTAATTAAAGTATTATTTTTTTTAAATAAGGAAAAAGTGTATGCAAAAAATATGTATTTTATTTTATTATTTAATATTAACATTTTATTTTTGAAATTTATTTTAAAAATTATAATTAAAATTTAATGATGTAATTGCAAGTGGAATTGTAAATTTTTATTATTTAAATTGTATTTTGAATGTATAAATAAATTTAATCTTTTGAAAAGCTTTTATTATATCATAATTATGTAATTTTAGTAATTGAATTTGCTATTCTAACAATTCTGGTTAGAAATTAAATAACAGAGCAATGGAACATATAAAATATTGTGGAAATACAAACGTAGAAAATAATAAAACAAGAAAGACATATATACGTGGTTCACTCGATTTAGGCTATGTCCATGGAGAAACAAGAATTCTTTCCTTTATATTATCTAAGAAATTGAAGTGATACAACCTACAACAAATTCGTTGTAACTTTCTCTTCAATCTCACCCAATCTCCTCTCTTTTTCTCACACAGAATAATACACAGTCACAAAACAATTCCCTCATATATACCAAGGGTTGCCTTCTAGGGAAAAAAAACCCTAAATTAACATAACTTCTACTACCAAATCTTCTGCCTAATGAATGGCCTAGATTGACCACAAAATTACAATATTTTTCAAGACACATTTTCTCTAATTTTTTCTTTCGGGCTAAAAAGAGTATTATTGCCCCCTAACAACAATAGTGAGGGGAGAAGCGCCCGCCCAACCCCCCCACTACATCCCCTCATCAAGGACTGGGATCCAAACACAGCTGAAACAAGACCTCCAAATCAGGAAGATAATCGAGCTCCACACCCAACAATTCTTCCATTTGTTGGGGTTGAAATTTGGACAAAACTAGTAGAAAAAATGTACTTAGAAAATGATTAAAAGTAGAATGTTTAGACTAAATCTTTGCATAACATGGATATCTATTTACATAAAATGTTTGAAAAAAAGGTAAAACTTGTGAAACTCAAGTTATACTATGAACAATATTTAACTTATCAAGAATTAAAACATGTAACTAAAAATTTAATAGATTGTTTTGTTGGAACATATATATCTATCTTTTATTATTATTATTATTATTATTATTATTATTAATTTTCAGTATTTTACATTTACAAAATCAAATGCAAGGTTTGATATTTTTTTAAACCTTGAAGGATCCTCTTTCTTGTTTATAATATAGAATATCTAAATGGAGGGTGCTTTCCAACCACAATAGAAGTTGGTAATCCCAAGGGTCTTCATTGGGTTTGAATTTGTGAGCCATGGCCTCCAAGTTGCAAACATGCCTTAGGTGGATGCTTCAACCAATTTAGTTAACCCATGAGCCTTAAATGTTTGGGAACATCACATCCTATCTTTAAGCGCTTAAGCATAAATGAGATTGTCGGTACCATGCTAGCCGCAAGCAAATCTTGGGGGCCAAACATGTTATTAGCAAGATTTAAACCTAGGTGAGAAGGATATAAATTTTCCTCTTAATCACTTACGCTAAACCCAATTAGCAATACTACATATAGATATATATATATATATATATATATATATATATATATATATATATATAATGTCATATTTTGCTTGCTAGGACAGTAAATATGAGTTTGAGATAGGGAGGGATCTACAACTATGGCGATTGTTTATGTGTTCCTTGTGAAGTGTTCCCCTGTAATCCTTCGACTTTACTCTAGCTAATGCCACCATGGGTCTACGTTGGAGTGAAATGACCTTGTCTAGATGTTTTATTCCTCAATATAATGTGACTAGGAGTTAGTGTGTTCAACTTTTCCAGGGGTTATGCATCCCTCTTCCCCTGGCTTGTCTAGCATATGGATTTTGCCTTTTCAGACTCTGAGATCTTTTCGTCGATTTGTAATTTCCTCATAACATGTCAGTATGTTGTTTCGGGCAGGCCAAATGACGGTCTTAAGATAACAGCTAGGTTTGTGGATGACCAAGTCTCGGGATCCCCCCTTGTTCCCTTTCATCGTGATAGGGTTTAATGGCACACTCTCAAACAAGCCCAGAAGGATTTGTCTTCTGGTCTAGAGAAACATATGCTCTCTCTTGGTTATGATATTTAAATTAGTATGGTATCAAGTCTCTCTGTACGCACCTTGATGGGGAAATTCCATTACGTTTCCCTCTCGAAGGCATAGATTCTAACATGGGTTTCCCTTCACTCGAAGTTGTTGCTAGGATATTGTTCTACTTTTAGCCTTCTGATGAACAATTGGATTCACTTTCATTTTTTAGATGAAGATGACTTACTCATCATTCTGCATCATGCTTGTGTCATAAGTTGAGGGATTTTATGGCTGCAACAATGACAAATAGGGTTTAATCCTCTCACTATAAAACTTGTCACATTATTTGTCGGTTAAGCTGGTAGGGTTACCTTTAGAGCGATGGACGAGGAAAATTGTCATGAAGGTTGCAAACATTATCGGGAAGTTTATATTTTTGTAAGGATATGTCCCTCGTCACATTTAATAAGCAAATATTGTGGGTGTTGGCGGAGATGGACATTGAAAAGGGTATACCAGCTAGAATGGAGATCATTACCAGCTAGAATGGAGATCATTATGGGTGATGTATCATTTATACAGTGTTTGGACTACTAGAAAATACCATTCTGGTGCTCGGCCTGCCATCAAACAGGGCACCTCAGGGCAACATGCAGCTTACTGAGTTTGAATAGTTCACAAAACCCTAGTCAGGGTGTTAGGGTTTCTCACCAGTCCTAGAATTTCATCGATGTTTATGCGAAGACCTTCAGGGTGGAGGCACTGATGCATTAAAGCAACCAAGTTTTGGTTGGACTCCATCTGGTCCAATACAAGGGCTTCTAAATTTACTTCGAGATTATGATGGGTCTTATTAGGAATCTCTTGGAAAGAGACCTCTTAATGGGGTTCATCCTTCTATAGATTTTCTTGGTAGGGAGGAATTTGTTCCATATCCTCACATTCTAGTGGTGGAAGTGAACGAGTTTTCATTTGGTATGGGTTCCTCTTCAAGCCCATATGATGGCTCTAGAAATCTCTCTTCCTTGATTGTGGTTTCATCGGTTCTGACGGATGCTAATCAAGTAAGTTCATTCAAACCCTCTCGATATATGATATTTTATTATTGGAAAATATTGCAAATTATGCTGCAAAACCCCTTGTTGTTTATATTCTTGCTTCTTGTGGTATACCTCCTCCTTATGCTCTTTATAATTCCCCCCCCTCCTCTTGTCATTACCACCCTCCCATTCTCCAAACCATCTTCCTCTTTATGTTCAAATCCCATCCTTCACTATTCTGGTATCCCTGTATCCTCTCTCTTTGCACCTAACCTCTTAAATAGGAAGATCACATCCACAATTCCTTTTGTTGATTCTTGGGCTCCTCCCTAGACTCAGCATACTTTTGTAACGGAGGGGGTTTTACAAGCGACTAATTTCCCTCTCGACCCTTCATATTTTTCGTCATTAAACCTTGCTACCATTCCATGATATCCATCCCCACCTTCTAGATTACCATTGCAAGATATCCCTTTACCCTCCTTCAATAATGTCATTATTTAGACGAAGACACCTACCAAAAAGGATCTAGCTTGTGAATCTGCCTCTCAAGGTCATCTTTTTGTAGATTCATCGAATTTAACTGCCTCTAAAAAGACCCTTGGACTGTTGCAGCCCTCCTCCTATATTTCCCGATGAAAATCATGTCCTTGAACATCAAGAGAGTCGAGGGCCCTCCCAAAATTCGAGCCCTCCGCATGTTAGTGTCTCTTCATCATCCCTTAATCATCTTCTTTCAAGAAATAATGGTCTCTACTGAAAAATCTAGCGAAGTCCTTCACCATATTTTTCCAGATTAGTGCATATGTTCGGTTGATGTCAAGGGTTGATCAAGGGGTCTTTTTTTCCTTTGGAACCCAAGAGATGTCGCTCCCAAACCATTCTCTTCCTTTGCTAACATCGTTCTGGAAGGTCATCTTAGGGACCTAGATGAACTTGTAATTCTTGTTAATTGTTATGGTCCCTATCTAGAAAGAGAATCAGTTTAGAATCATCTATTCAATAGCAGTTTGGTCCTTGAACACTCCCTTATCTTTGTTGGTAACTTGAATTTATTTCTTTTATCAATGAGATATGGGGGGGGATTATTGTCCTGATCCATTTGTTCAGGTTATTTCTCGAATTATCTGTGAGTCAAACCTTGTTGATATTTGACATACTCCTCTTGGTCCTTCATGGAAAAATGGAAGATTCAGAATTGAGGGTTGGGAAAAAAATTGGATAGATTCTTAATTGATGACACTTTAATTTCAAAATTGGGCAAATATCAATCTTGGATTAGTCAAGAGGTCATTTCAATCGATTTTTCGACAACTAGACTTTAATGTGGCTCACTCAAAGTTTCCTTTTAAATTCAATAAATCTTGGCTAAAGGAGGAGACATTTTTCTCCCTGGTTCATGATCGCTGAAATAATTTCCAAGTTGATCCCTCCTTATCGGCTATGGATTCATGGACTATCAAAATGAAAAATTTAAAATTCTATGTAAAATATTGGGCTTGGAACCTTATTCGTGAACAATAATATGAGTTGGATGCCATTGAATCCAAAATTAATTATTGTAAAAATGATTTCTTTTATACAGGGTCTCTGGAAGCTCTTAAAATCAATATAAGCTCCTTAGCCGAGAGGAAAGTGTGCTTGCTCAAAGTAGAGGAGGAACATTAGAGACTTAAGAGCAGGGCTATATGGATTAAGGTGGGTGATAGAAACACTAAATTCTTCCACAAGTTTTCCTCCTTTAGGAAGAATAAAAATTCTATTTGGGACATCTTGTATGAATAGGGTAAGTCCTTTTGCTCCCAACATGTTTTGGAGAAGCTCGCTAGGGATCATTTTTCTAAGCTCTTTAGGGATCATGGTGACTGCCTAATACAAAATCAACTACATTTTATTCAGCATTTTCCAAGGATATTTTTGGAGGAGGACACAACTAGAATGGGTTAGCCTATCACACTGAAATAGATAAAGGATGTCTTAAATTCTTTTTCAAAGGACAAAAGTCCTAGGCCTGATGGCTAGACTTTGGAGTTTTATTTGGCATTTTTTGAATTGGTTGGGGGTGACATCTTGTCAATGGTGGAGGAGGCGAGAGTGATAGGGAAGGGGGTCTGGGGATATCAACTCTACTTTCTTAGCTATGATTCCTAAATCCTCCAAGCCACAGTCCTTCAATGATTATCGGCCCATATCTCTCTATAATCTTATTTACAAGGTGATTGAAGGTTTTGTCCTCCAAACCGAAATATGTTCTTTCTACAACTCTCTTTGCGGAATAATTTGGGTTCCTCTCGGGTCGAGTGATTCATGATGCCATTAGATCGGCCCAAGAGGATATTCACTCTATCAAAATTAGGAAATAATGTGCTCTCATCCTCAAGATGGATCTTCTAGAGGAATATGATAGAGTCAACTCGAGTTTCTTCATTTACTTTTTCTCCATATTGGTCTGGACCCATTGACAACCAGTTGGATTATGGGTTGTATCAAGATGGATCTTGTAGAGGAATATGATAGGGTCAACTCGAGTTTCTTCATTTACTTTTTCTCCATATTGGTCTGGACCCATTGACAACCAGTTGGATTATGGGTTGTATTATGTTAGCTAATTTTGCAGTGCTCATCAATGGGCCTCCATTTGCTTTTTCCTCGGCATCTAGGGGTTTAAGACAAGGATGTCCTTTGTCCCCACTTTTATTCCTCTTAGTCATTGAAGGATTGAGCAGGATGATTATCTCAACAAAGAGAGATGGGCACTTAAAAGGAGTTAAGGTGACTAAATCTATCTTCCTCACTCATCTCTTGTTCATTGATGATGTCCTCATCTTGGGTCATGGTTCTAAATATGAATGGAACACCTACAACAATATTTTTACTTTCTTTTGTTCTGCTTCTTGAATGTTGATTAGTCAACAAAAGTCTACCTTTTTTCATAACAATGTTCTAACCCAGACAATTTTTTATATTGAATCTGTGCTCCCTTATAAGATGGCCACTTTGGATCAAGGGTTTTTCTATTTGGGTTACTACCTAAAGCCAAATTACTATTATGTGGATGATTAGAACTTGTTACTTAAGCAGGTCGAAGGCAAGGTAAACAATTGTTGCTACAGATAGTTATCTATTCGTGGAAGAATGAAATTGATCAAGTCGGTATTCGAAAGTATCCTTTTGTATTGGCTATCCCTCACAACGATTGCTAAATCTACCCTCCACAAGATCTGTTGGTGTATGAGTAAATTTCTCTAGAATGGTAAAAGAAGTTACACATATTGTCACTTAGTTAAGTGGGATATCCTAGCCCAACCCAAAATTTAGGGCAGTTGTGGGTTTAAGAACCTCTATCAGTTCAGATTTACATTGGCCATGAAAAGTACGTAGTGGGCCTTAATTGGGAATGGCATATGGAGGAACATTATGTTGGAGAAACATTTACACAAAAATCATGTTTCAGAATGGCTTTGGTCTTTAAACCTCTTAAATATATTGTTGGTTTGAATATCTGGAGGAGCCCGATGGACACTATTTCTTGGATCTCCAAATGGTTGATGTGGAAGGTTGGTGATGGGATGCAAGTCAAGCTGGAGATTGATCCTTTTATTGGGGGATCTTCTTTCTATTTTTTATCTCTAAAGCTCATTTCACAACTCAATGCCCGGGGTGTTTCCATTCTTTTCCATGCTTTTATGCCATCCACACAACATTTTTTTTTTGGCAGGCGAAAGTTGCATTTGAATTGATCCTTCGATGTCCTCTTGATGATGAATGGGATAAATTTGTCAAGAATCTAATTCTGAATGGACTAATCTTATAAGTGGAGGATGAATCAATCCCCTATGTTTGCAATACCACTTATGGGCAGATTATTGCTAAGCATGCCTACAATGCTATATCAGTTTGTTCTTCCCAACCTAGGATTAGTTGGTGGTATAAGAAGATCTGATGTTGGCATATTGCTCCAAAACTGAAATGTTTTATTTGATTGGTTTTAGAGAGGAAGATTCACACATGGGAAATTTTGATGTGTAAAGGATTATCTCGACCTAATATATGTATCCTCTACTTAAAGGAATTTGAATCTGTCAATCACTTATTTTTCCTGTGTGATTTTTCTAGCACTCTTTGGGTTGTAGCACTCAGTTTATTTAATATATTGGACCTTGTTCATATGTCTCCTTTTGACCATTGTCTACTTTGGTGGGAGCACAATATTGGAATCTTTAAAGCTCTTCCCATATTCATCTCTTGGGGCATCTCAAAGATCTGGAATAATCATATCTTTGAAGGTTGACCCATTGAAATCTTAGGTATCCTACCACAAATTATGGGTTTCTTCATTGATTATATCAGGCCTTTGAAGCATTATAGGAGTCATTCTTTATGTTTTCCTCCTAGTCCTCTTTCTGCAATTGTAGGCTTCTTCAATGGTGCATATCATATTGTCATTTGTGGAGGGGCTGCCATCATATTTCTACTTGAAAATGTGACTTTTCAGATCTGGCTGAATATTGGCTCAGGGTCAAACACCAAAGTAGAGGTTACAACTATTTGGGCTCTCTTATATATTGTTGCATCCATGAATGTTGTCTCTCTTCATATTTACGGAGACTCAAGCCGTGTGATTAACTGGCTTGTGGGAAGGGGACACTTGAAGGTATGGACCCAACAAGCTAATCATTTGTCCAAGAAACCTTTACAAGTGGAGGGAGGGCTCGTTTTCTTTCAAGAACGAAGGGGCCTTCGGTTATTAGGAGGGGATTAGTTCAAATCCCAAGTGACCTTCAACTGGCTCCAATATTTTGATATGTCATGGTGTTATTTCCTCTTTTGTTAGTTTAGGAATAGTTTTAGTTAACTATGAACTGGCTTTTCTTTTGTTATTAGGAGATTGTAGTTCAATCTCTCCGGATATGTATCCTCTTTCTTGCAATCTTGTCTATGGTTTTCTTAGCTTACAATTGGTTTTATCATGCCCATTTTTGTTTCCTATCATTCAACGCTATGATGTTTGATTCTATTGATAGTGTTGTCTAGTTTATGATGTAGTTTTGGGCAATATATTTTTGTAATTGTACTCCTCTTTCTAATGAAAATGGTGATTTCTCTTCTTTGAATATATATATATATATATATTTATAATTCTAGAATTTATATCTTAAAAACCACGTTTTTTTTTTGGGTTTAGAGATATGATCACCAATTGAATTATACCTTATGAGCTAGCTTAAAAACCATATACCTTATGAGCTATCTTAAAAACCATATTAACTTAAACACTTTATAATATTTATAAAAAACATTACACATTTTTCTTTATTTTAATCTATCTCTAAATTAATTAACCAAAAAAATATCATAATAATAATAAAATTTATTTCAATTTTAAAAATTAAAAATATATATTTTTTAAATTTAAATTATTTAATTTATGTTTTTATTTTTTTTTAAATAAAATAATAATAATTATAAGTTTTAAAAATTATAATATTTAAATTTTCATACCTTTAAATTTATATATAATAAAATATAATTTTAACGGGTTAAATATATTGAAACAACACATCATTAAAACCCAAATAATTGGAAGGCCAAGGTGATGCGGTACCAACCTTTTGCTGTCGGTATGTAGTAATCGTGACGTTACATGTAAATACTAGTGTTTACGGTTGTTGAATATAACTTTTAGAAAGATGGTGCATTATTTATACACAACTCATTGAACGTTGATCCACTTGTACTCTTGGTCTTTAACATTGCAATTGTGAGCCCTCAATATTAATTTTTCCATAGAAACATTTCAATCATTCTTTTTGGAAGTCTTTATCATTATTTCTTTATAATAATATTATTATTTTTTCAATAATAAGGACAAGGACCAATCATCCTTTTTGGAAGTCTTTATCATTAATTCTTTGATTTAGAAAGGAAAAATAGGCATCACACTTACTCCAAATATACCTATTAAAAATAATTTTAAAATCATATTAATAACAATATTTAAAGTAGTGTCTATAGAAGTAATGTCAACATGATCTTCTAAAAAATTTTGATTCAGCTTATTTAATTTAATGAACACATCTATAAGTAATTGGATGCAAAACTATACTTGGAATATTGTTACCAATTCATTTTTTTTTTCTCCCTTAACTCCTAGTCTTTTAATAAAGAGAACATGGAGTTTAATAAGTCTTTACACAACCCTACTTTTAAATGGCCACCTAATAATATGAATTTGTATCACTGCTAACTTAGTAATTTGAATTGATTCTAATAGTTTTCTCAATTCTCAATGTGTTTTTGTAGATTTCCCATGTCATTAGTAAACTTCGTAAATTTTTCAATATATTGCAACTTTAAAGAATGCAATGAAGTATCATTTATTACTATTGCTTCTTTTTGAGCCATGCAGTGGATATTTAATAGGTGAGGAGCATCTCAATGAAACTTGGTAGACAAACCTTCATGAATACCCCTCATAACATATCTATCGTTAGATCCAAATCCAACTAACTTCATTAAAGGTATATCCATCTATGCCAAAAGAGTTCTCACACATTATACATAGATTGAGCTATCTCGTCCTTTATTTGAAGCAATCATATGAATTTTGTTTCACATTGACCTCTTCCTTTGTTTGTCAAATATGTAATATGAATAGTCAAATGTTGCTATGTAGTTCAATCAATACTTTCATCAATTAAAATTGAGCAAAATGGGCTATGGAAAATCTCATATTTTAAAGTTTTCCAATATACTTCTTTAGCAACTTAGAAAAACTCTTTCCAAGATGTTATATTTGTGTATGTAGAGTAGTCATATGTTAGAAGCATGTGTGGAGTGCATTTATACCTATTACAGTCACAAATTGACTTGTACATTTCTAAAGTTAAATCACGTATAGCAACAAAATACATGTTTTTCAATTATTGATATAATTTTCTAATTCTTAGTGTCTACCATTAGTTCTATATGTTTGGTAATTGGAAGATTACTTTTGTTGGTTTCTCCATCACAAAGGCAATTTATGAGTTTTTGTTTCTATGTGGCCATTTGGACCACTAACTTGAAGAGTGGTACTTCCATCTTTAGCAAATGGAATGTCTCTCTTAAAATTCACTCTTTAATAACATTTTTGTCTTTCATTGCCATTACAATATTTTATAACAAAAGACATAGAAATCTTATATTCCATTTATATTTGAATGTTCTTTTGTGTTTCTTTGATGCACCTCCAACACAATCTACACTTTCAGATTTATTGTCCTCAAGAAAATGAACACCAACTTTATTCCATAAATAAATTTGTTAACAAAATTTTGCAAGAGGCCAAACATATCAATAATAAAATTTGTTTGTTATATCTTTTAAAATAACCAATAAAAAATAATTTTCATAATTTCACCTATTTAATCCATTCAAAGAATAAAAGGTATACATAAATAAAAAATAATATTATATCTAATCTTAAAATAAATAAAAACAACAGATTTATGTTAAAATAAAATGATGCCATATAATTAAATATTTTAAATTGATAATTATAATTTTTTTTTAAAATGTAATTCCACTTATTAATAATTGGATAGTACACTAAATCAAAGCAAATCCGTTTATACCTTTACCTTTGTATTTAGTTGTTTCACATTTTTTTGGGGAAAACCCGGAGGCTATTTAGTATGAACGAATTTTAATTCACAAAAATGTAACACAGGATAAATAGTACACTTTCTTTTAAGTATTTATACCCAAAAAGGATAAAAAGGACATTGTAATTCATGGGAATTAAACATCGATCTTAAGTTGAACATGTCACTTTACATTATTAATAATTCAGGAATAATTTCAACTTCTTGGAATTTGTAGTTTATGTTTTGTTCATGTATTTATATAATATAGAATAGACATAAGTGTTGAAACACTTATTAATGTATTGTGGGTATAAAATTAAGAATAAATGGAAAATAGAAGTTGGTCGATGTCAAGTTAAGAAGTTAATTTCTGATTATTGATTTATATTAATTTAAATATTATTATACACATTAAAGTGGTGATTTTTGGGATTTTAATTTCAAGGTTGTTTAAATTATTCTATTTATTGTATTTATATATTTCACCTAATTTTTAAGGATTAGGTGTCTAACATTCCTCTCCTTAATTTGAAGGGGTGTTTTTGAGTCCAAGCATCATTCTAAATCTTTCAAAATTTTCTCTTCCAAGTGCTTTGGTGAAGATGTCTACAATTTTCTCATTTGTGGAACAATGTCATAGATGAATAGTCTTGGCCTCTACATGATGTCAAATCAAATGATACTTTGTGTTGATATGTTTGGTTCGATCATGGAATTTGAGATTTTTGGTCAATTTAATTCTAGAAGTATTGTCAATCAGAAGAGGAGTAGAGTTCACTTGTTTCTTCTACAAATCTTCAAAAATTTTCCGGAGCTGCACAATCTCTTTGGTTTCTTCTGTAGTTGCCACATATTCCACATTTGTTATGGAATCCGTTGGAACTAATTGTTTTTGTGACCTCTACGAGACAGATCTTGATCTAAGACTCATAACATATCCTAAAGTAGATACTTAATTTTATCTCCACTGAAGTCTGAATCAGAATATCCAATCAAGTTGAAGTCACCCACCTGTGAATATTTGAGTTCAAAGTCTTGAGTTTCTTTCAAATACTTTAGAACTCTTTTTGCAACAGATCATAGTCTCTCACAAGCCTTTTGCATAAACCTAGAAAGGATTCGAACAACAAATGAAATATCTGGTATGGTAGTGGTGAGGTAGATAAGACTTCCCACAAACTATCTATACTTAGTTACATCTTGAAATTCATTTCCTTCTTTAGATGTGAGCTTCATATTTTGTTCTATTGGAGTGGACAAAGGATTGCATTCAACCATGCCAAAATTTTTCAACAATTCTCCAATGTACTTTTTTTGAGAGAGGAATATATATCTTGGATGTTGGGTCACTTCAATGCCCAAATAGTAATGAAGGTGTCCCAATTTCTTCATCTCAAATCCTTTCTTCAATTTTTTCTCAGCAGATGTAATATAGTTTTCATCACTCCCTGTTATCAATAGATCCTCTACATATACCACAAGATAGAAAATAATTTTTCCAACTTTCTTGAGAAAAACAGTTGCATTATCAAGATTAAAGTGTTTGAAATTTAATTTCAAAATATGGTCAGTCAATATTTCATACATGCCTCGTGGTGCTTGTTTTAGACCATACAAGGATTTGATGAGTTTGTGTATTTTTGTTCTTGTACCTTCACAACAAAACCTTATGGTTGAGACATAAAACCATTTTCTTTCAAGTATCCATTTACGAAAGTAGTCTTTACATCCATTTATGGGGATTTCCATCCATTTTGAGTTGCTAAGGAAAAGGGAGTATGGATGGTGGCCCATTTTGTTGTAACGGAAAATATATCTCTATAGTTGACACCTTCTTTAGCCTTGCTCTGTGCTTGTCAAGTGAGCCATCTAATTTATAGTTTTTCTTGTAGACCCACTTGCAGCCAATTGTTTTGGTTCCAAAGGGAGGCTTCATCATCTTCCATGTTCCATTCTTTGTGAAAGCAACATACTCCTCCTACATTTCTTATTTCCATTCATCCTAAGATGTAACTTCTTTAGAGGAAGTTGGTTCAAAATTAGTAGACATATTTAATTCAAAATCATAAGAAACATTCATGTCATCAACTGAACTAGAATCATATACACCACCTCCATTTTTTCTAGTGGAACTTCTACTTCTTGTCTTTCCAACATTATCAAGATGAAAAGTTTAAAGTGTTTTAATGAGTCATTTGGGAGGACCTTTCTGAGATGGTCTAGGCTACTCTATTGATTTTGATGGGGATAAATCCAGATTTATCCTTCCAATCCTCTCAATCACATCATTCAAAGGGTCTTCCTAATTTGAAGAAATGGTTGGAACTTCATGAGGGGGAGAGAGTGCTTTAGAAGGAGATTCCATAGATTGATCTAGGATAGGGATCCCCCCTTCAATATGTGGAATATCGTTATCAAATTCACGATAATTTTTTACATGACTGGATCTATCCAAATGAACAAGTTGTCACTCAACAATATTTCCAGTCTTCGAAGATTAAAGAAAAATCACATCTCTAGACAATATAAGCTTCTTATTTACCTCATCATAGAGACAATATGCTTTGGTGGTATCTGGGTACCCTAAGAATATGGACTTTTGACTTCTTGCATCAAAATTTCTTCTTTGTTCCTTGGGAATCAAGGCATAAGAGGCAGAAGCAAAGAACTTGAGATGCATTATCAAAGGAATGCGGTCATATCACATTTCATAAGGGGTTTGGTTTTTTAGAGCATGAGATGGACATCCATTTTTTATATATACTGCACATAGAATTGCATCAGCCCAAAACATTAGCTTTACATTTTTTTTAAACATCATTAAGTGAACCATATTTAAGATAGTCATGTTCATTCTTTCAACTGCACCATTTTGTTGAGGATAGTATGGCACAATTGCTTGATGTTGAATCCCATGTTGGAAAAGATAGTCTTTGAATTCATTAGAAGTGTATTCTTTTCCTTTATCAGTACCAAGAGAGCCAATATGTTATTTTGCATCATTTTCAATCCATGCATGGAAGTTTTTAAAAAATTCAAAATCTTATGATTTACTTTTCAACAGGTATACCCAACACATTCTAGTGTAAGAATCAATAAGTAATCATAACTTTATTTCCATTTGCAAAAGGAACAAGCATAGGTCCACAGAAATCAAAATGAATTGATGTAATATTTATTTGTGCTTTGGAATAAAAATCATGAAATGGTTATTTTCTATGTTTTCCTAGGATACAAGCATCACATTGCTTCAATTTCCTTGGAATATTTGGCAAACTAGAAATACCAATTATTTTCAACAAATGAAGGCTATCATAATTAAGATGTCAAAATATTGCATGCCATAGAAGACTAGATGGAAATGTACCTTCATTTCATTGAGACCTATATATAGAGTTATGTGCATGAGCAAATGTTCCTTGCAACTTTAGCAGTCTTTCCCCCTCTATTCAAGTCATGGCAATTGTGTTTTATGATGCTTTTATTATCTCAACTTTTCTATCAAACATATGAATGGAGTGTCCTTCTTGACCAATGTGAACAAGGGTCAACAAGTTTATCCACAGCTCCTGAAGGTAAAGTACATCATGTAGAAGAAAGTCAAGAAATCCAGGTAGTTTAATGTTAATGGTACCAAGTCTAGATGGCTTGAGACTTGACTTTTCTGCAAAGTATATTGCTCCATCTACATTGTCATTGAATTCTTCAAAGAAGCGCTCCCATAAGTTCATGTCATATGTTTCACTTGTATCAAGTAGTTGTGCATCTTTCCAAGAAGAAAATGAAGTATAAAACAAATCTTTAGTTACTCCAGTATTGCAATGGGAAACAATATAAGGAGAAGATTCACGTGATTTACCTTTCCATCAATCTGGTATTTTACTTTTGTATTTGCATTCTTGCTTGATTCTTTCCCAAGGGATTTTGCATGTGTATGCATCATGTCCATCTCTATTATAGCAAATACAATGGAGATTTTCTTGTATGATGATATTTAGCCCCATGCCTTGGTTATTCTTCGTTCCACGTCATCTTCTACCACCTCTTCCTCTAGAAGAATCTTGTTATAGACATATTTGGGCACATCAACCCCAAACTTATATGTCAATTTATTAGGGCTCATCAACCCCTAAAAGAGTTTTTTCATACCCTAAAAGAACATAGTCATCTGAATACATCATTCCCCTAAAAGTTCCATTTGAGAAACCATCCAGAAATTGCCTAAATTGAACCATACTAACTGCTCCACTTGCAAAGTGTGATGCATACTGAGTGGTACACTGCCAAGGTGCATTGCATAATGTTTAGGCCTTCTATAGGGTGCGATGGGCGAGGATGGACAAATGTCCGAGACAGTTTGCTAAGTGGATGCTCATGGAATCTTCTAGAAACTTCTCTTATGCCACTTGCCTCTCTAAATTCGCCCAAGGATGAATAAGGGATCTAAAACCATCTGTTATCCCTTCTCTTATGGAACCAATTGTAACAAGTGGAATGACACTAATCAAACCCCATGGATGACTCACACCCTTGCAAACATCTATAAATGGATCCCTCATCCAAGAGATCCAGAGGCTGGAATGTTGTGAATTGCAAGTAAGTGCTGATAGTTTGTAATTGAGGAGAGAGCATTGTATTCTTGTTGGAGTGATCTTGCTATCTCACGAGGTGAAGAAGGATTGAAGCTAGGAGGATGATGCTGGATCAGACAATTCTCCTTTCTATTAATAAAGCTCTTCAAGTTTTCTCCCATATGATTGTGCAATTGTGAATGTTATCATTTGTTCATTATATATCTAATTCTGTAATGTTTATGTTGTAATAGATCACGATGCTTTGACGGTTATTTGTTGCTATACTTGTGCAGGTACTCTCCAAGCGTGTTAAGTACGAGGAGGAGTTGCAGGATCTGTCAAAGGAGAGAGAGATCAAGCAAGGGATTAAGCGGAAGTTCCAGGTTGGTTCCATTATCTTTCTCTTATCTGTTACACATAGGAGAAATCATTGAATTGCTTTAAACTATTGTTTCTAGGTAGCTGCTAAACCTAGAGGGCTAGCATTCTTTAGGAATACTAGTTATCCCAGAAACAAATTTGCGACTCCGCTGGGGAGCGGTTAGATCTTTGTTTGTTGTTACTATTTGTTTTATGTTCAATTTGATAAGATATAGACAGAGTCTGAAGTCAGCCAGGAAGCCTTCGAACTACTCTTGCTTTGCAATTGCATAGTAGATGAATGTTGCTTCAGTCAATCTCTGGTTTAGTTTATGAATTGAACATTTGAATTGCAAGCACATCTAGATGCCCTTTTGGTAGCTCAGTAACCTCTCAAGACATTCCATCATACTTTGCTCATCATTGTTCATCAAAACCCACCTTAACTCATTGAAAACAGCTCCACATTTGAGCCAAAACCCATTTCAATTGCGCTCCCTAGACCATCGCACTGTCTTCCACTGTGACTCAGTATGCATAACACCTCTCGAGTGTAGTAAGTGCGATGCATCTCATATTTTGTGAAGCCTAGGTGCGATGATTGATTGAACTCTTTTTCCATCTAGAAATTGAGGGTTTTTGACCTGCTTTCAGTTTTGTTTAGTTGTTTTGCTGTATATGAACAGTGCCTCTTTACTGAAGCTTACTTGTATATCTTAGATCAGCCTCAATTACATTAGGATTAGTGAATGTTTGTGTGT
Organism: Pinus tabuliformis; assembly: GCA_031772625.1. Lineage (NCBI taxonomy): Eukaryota > Viridiplantae > Streptophyta > Pinopsida > Pinales > Pinaceae > Pinus > Pinus tabuliformis. Next base: position 1,133,411,110 of record CM062804.1, read on the forward strand.
AATTGTTCCTCATTTACAATCCTTTGTCAAAAAGTTATTTAAATTGATTTGTCGCTTTGGTACAAAAAGTGTTGCAATTGTCGTTTTGTGTCGAAAAGAGAAGTGTCGTAAATTCTTCCTTCCCTTGATAATCGATTGAACTTTGCTTGATGCATTTGATTTGATAAGTTTACATTCAAAGTGTCGAAAGCATTTTGTTCAAAATTGAAAGTGTCGTTTAGGAGTCTTCCTTTTTCTTTTGAAGAAGAAATTGTCGAAAATGTCATTTTGAGTGAAATATTTCAAATCTCTGCTGCATTTAGTTTTCCTTTTTGCATTTTTCACATTAAGGAGAACGAAAACAAATACATGCATTTGCATTTAGCATTTTTTGATTTGTGTGCGAAAAGTGATTTAGGGGAATGCACTAGTGTGTGCTCTTTGCTCTTTGTTTAAAAGCACTGTTATCTTATTTCCCTAATAGATAGGATTTTCATTGCTCAAATAAACAAAGATTGTTTATCATTGTAGATTGCATCTTAGGAATTTCAGATCATTATCACGCGGTGAACCATTAAAAGGAAAACTCTAAATAAGATCAACTTTAAAATGAATTTCAATGAACCTAACAACGCTTTGGAACTTAACGCAACATATCTAGAGGTCTAGGCTAGTGACGTGTTCCGGTGTCATTAAAACTAGTGGCTATCGTTTTCATTGAAGGTTGAGTGATTCCTCCTCCTTGATACGACAAGTACTAGCACGGACATGTGCTCCCCGTACTGTCGCGTATATATTGGGAGACCACAGCACGGACATGTGCTCCCCGTACTGTCGCGTATATATTGGGAGACCACAATAGGCTTAAATCCTTTATCCATAGGAAACTAAGTCTGCTGCCTTATTGACCGCAATGCACTGAACAAAGCATTCAGGAAGATTGACTGTCGTACATAAGTCCTTGGTAATTTATTTTTAATTTATCACCAAGGTGTATATTGCAGTTTTGCGATTGGTTTGGTAATCCCTCTGTCTAGATTTTCTAGAGTAGTCACTTTCATTCCTTTTCGACTCTTTAAAAGAAAAGGTTCATCTAAGCACTTGTCCTTTCAGGCTCATTAAAAATCGAAGGAGACTAGAGTTATCTTTAGCTTTTTCTCGACTCTTAAAAACTGAAAAAGCAAAGTTGTGTCCAAGCGTCATTAAAATTAATTGAATTCGGAATAACATCCCTATTTCTTAGTTGATCTTAAGTTGAGATATATGGAGACAAATCCGAAGTCCACTGATCAAGGAATCCCTTTTGATGGGAATCCTAGTCCTTTTCCTCCTTTCAGAAATATTGGTGCTCCTTATATGGCTACATTGTCCCTCCCGGGAATTACCATTGGCTTGCCAGTATGGCTGTTTTCAACCTCTTTGGTTCAAAATGTTGTGATTTCTCCACAATCGAGTACACCTCCAGTTGATCCTGAAGTTAACCCTTTGCCTTCTTCCTCGTTTGTTTCTTCCTCCCCTTCTTCCTCTTCGCTTGGTGAAAGTATTGATACTAGTAACCAGGTGGCTAAGAAGAAGAAGAAAGGGCAGGAGAAGAAGAAGAAGCCAATTCAGCAAGGGGGCAACAAAGCAACCATTGCTCTGGATGCAACATCTGATGAAAATTTGTCCATTAAGCTTCCCAAACCCAAATATCCATGCATAATTTGTGTGGGAGACCATTTTCATCGAAATTGTCCTTACTTTCCTCGGATCTTGAAAGAATGGTCTTCCCGTTCACACCATCCCGTGTCATCAACCTCTGGGGATCATGTTGGTAACACACCATCAACTAGTGATAGTAAAGTTCATGGACATAAGGGAAGGGTCAGGATTCCATGTAGGTTATGTGAAGGTAATCATTCCCTTCACCTTTGTCCTTTTTTCGATGAAGCCAAAAGAGTGTTGGATAACCGTCCTGCTTCACCGCAGCGACCTCCATCTGGTTACAGGAAACCCTCCCTGAATCCTTCACTAGTTGATGAACCGATAGACTTAAATCAACCGTCAGTCAAAACCACTCTCTCTGAAAGTGAATCCTATGAGTCTATACCCGACCAAAATCAACAGGTCGAGGTAGCAGTTGACCCGATTTCACCTTCAACTAATTGTACCTTTCTCGAAGAGAGTGAAAATGATACCGTTCAAGTTCTTTTTGTTACTTCAGATTCTAACGACCTTGGAGGAAATCTGCCTGTTCCGTCAAGACAGGAGGAAAACCCTCCAGTTCTCGTAACTCAAGAGGTTAATTCTCCTGTTTCTTCAGAACCCCCTCCAAGTAGTCTAGTCACTTCCTTTGATTGGAATCGACTGGCAGGATCCCGCCTTCCTTCTTATGTGCCTTTCCAGATCATAGTACAAGTTTGTAAAATGATTATGTCTAGCACTATTATAGATGAAGGTGCATCAGTGAGTATCTTTTCCTCAACTGCTTGGAAAGCGCTTGGTTCGCCACTGCTTGTTCCTGTTACACAGAATCTGTTAGGCTTTAACAAAGGAACCAGTCAACCGTTAGGGATCCTTCCTAAGTTACCTATTACTTTGGGAGGAAAAATCGTTTATCTGAACGTGATGGTAGTCCCAGGACCTTTAGATTACAATTTACTTCTTGGGCATGACTATGTTTATAACATGGAAGCTATTGTTTCAACACTCTTCCAAGTGATGTGTTTCCCATTTGAAGGCAAGATTGTCATCGTTGACTAGCTTTCATTTCCCAGTCCAAATATAGCTCCAAGTCAACCATTGTCCCTAAATGATCCACTTATGCCAATGGTATCATCCTCGCCACAGGTTAATTATATGGCAACCTGTTCCATACCTACATCGACTGACGATCAATTCAGTGATGTTGTACATTATGTACTGGGGGCATTGAAACCAGATCTTACCTTCACGACCACTTATGAGTTGTGACCGAAGGGTATCCGAGGATAGTTTGTTGTCTTGTGTCAACCTTGTTAAAAAATGAACCCAAGGATGTGAGCATAATTCCTTGTCTTGTGCAAGCTCATTTAAAAATGAAACAAGGTCCCAAGTTCAAAGTCGAGTCTCTGATTGGATCTCGTAAAATCCCAGTTGAGTCTTTCACTTGATCTCATAAAAGAACCTTCATTCCACCCACCTGATAGCCATGAGTAGTCTACTTAGGTGAATGTAATGAAGATTGGGGGGCATGAACCTAATGGTAAAGTTAAGTTTCCCTGCAGGTTATATGATTGGTCTATCACACCATTCATCTTCGTCTATCTGAACGAAGCCAAATAGGTGTTGGATAACCGTCCTGCTTCACCGCAGTGACTTCCATCTAGGTACATGAGACTATCCTTTTCATCATGCTAGGGGCATGTAAACCAATTCAAGCATATTTTTTCATTTTAAGCTTGTGTAAAAAAGAAATTGAGGCTAAGCATAGTTTGTTCGTTTCAAGCTTGTGTAAACATGAAATCGAATCCAAGCATAGTTCACCATGGTTCAAGCTTGTCTAAAAATGAACCCATTTTCAATTTTTAACCTTTGTGATTGCCATTCTATTAGTTGAGCCCTGGTTGTTTTCATCTCATCACCACCATCTCTTTAGCTGATCATATGCTTTCACTTGGTTGTTTTACCTGTTTTGAGGAACAGTTGCAATGAGTGGTCTTATTAACCAACGTATTCATATAAATCAACATGTTTTGAGAAGTTCCAACATCACCAGAACTAGTTGCTACCCTAGACACCACTCGTTCCTCAAAATAGAGTCCTCTTTAAACCCTTTTCAGACTTGTTAAACATGAAAAGATTGTCGAGCGCTTGTCCTTTCCAGCTCGTTAAAGTATTGGAAATGTCATCCCTCCTGTATTATTTTATCCTTTTTCGGACCTGAGGGATTACTTTACGAAAAAGAACTTATGGAGTTTTCTTTTCGTCCCTTTTCAAACTCTCTAAACATGAAAAGGACCGAGTTATCCTTGTCGTTAAACTCGTTAAAACAATAGCGACAAACTTGTCCATCTAGACGAGACCGAGTTTCACTGTCGCTAGACTTGTTAAAACATTAAATAGTGACAGGTTTGCCCGAAGGGCGAATTATAGAACAAGAATATGTTATCCTCCTCAAGCTTGACAAAAATAAAGAGGTACTGGTCAGCAATGACTGGGGAAAAAGGGAAAAAAACTTGAATAATTTATGGTAGCAAGTCGCTCTTGAACATGACACTTTCACTTCATCTCCATTATTGAGTTGGGTTGGGTTATTCCATTCACCGATCATCATACCATTGGTCTTTCATACCATCCATCTTTTGGGGTTAACGCTACCAATTCATCTCAGTGTCACCGACATGTTCAAGAGAAGTCATTCAGTTGAGAAACCACCATCCAGTTAATGTCTCATACACTACAATACCTTCAACCTTCATTTTTTCATGACCGACATTCCTGAAGCTTGTGTCGTTAACTCATTTTGCACCTCCAGAAATCATTTGCTTTGTTTCGTGTCGTAGATGTGGGATACATCAAGGCCCTCCTACGACGAGTCGCTTCTTGTTGACATCAGCTCATTATCTAAGAAGTTGACTTAGGAACAACCCTTTCAGTGCTTTGAAGCTTGTATACATCAATGGCAAGTTTCTCACTTCCGGCGACAAGTTGACATCAATGGCCTTCGACCGAAAGATTTTGCATGGTGTTCGACATCGGATCATGTATTCACACCATGTGAACTATACTATAGTACCTTGAGGATCATTATTATTATCGGTGATTCCTCTCGCGTCTGTTAACAGCTCACATCATTAGCTGGTAATTAGGTGATGTCTTTCCATGTTCAACTTCAGAACATCTCTTCACATGGATTGACTTGCACATTGAGTGAAGATTGAATGAGTTTGAATACCCCGGATCTAGTTTCATCCATCCAGGCTGTGATATATTCAGGGATATAAAAACATCAAATGTACAAAGGCTCTGCACAAATGGTCATCCAAATCATGGATGATGACTCTATATCTGAAGAATCACCAGTCTGTATCTGCAGACGACTATCTGATCTATGTACATAAAATGAAATTTATAAAGCTGAGCCTGGGAATGCCTCCCTCACTTAGATCATGAAAATCATATTATGATAATATATTGTATTGTAACTGATGCAGGTCACCTTCCAGTTCGAAACTTCAGATCCTCATGATAAAGCATTTCACCCGACATGAATATTTACGACCTCATGCTTTAGGGGGCAACTGTTATAGACATATTTGGGCACATAAACCCCAAACTTATGTCAATGTATTAGGGCTCATCAACCCCTAAAAGAGTTGTTTCATACCCTAAAAGAACATAGTCATCTGAATACATCCCCTAAAAGTTCCATCTGAGAAACCATACAGAAATTGCCTAAATTGAACCATACTGACTGCTCCACTGGCAAAGTGTGATGCATACTGAGTGGTACACTGCCAGGGTGGGATGCATACTATTTAGGCCTTCTATAGGGCACGATGGGTGAGGATGGACAAATGTCTAAGACAGTTTGCTAAGTGGATGCTCATGGAATCTTCTAGAAACTTCCCCTATGCCACTTGCCTCTCTGAATTCGCCCAAGGATGAATAAGGGATCTAAAACCATCTGTTATCCCTTCTCCTATGAAACCAATTGTAACAAGTGGAATGACACTAATCAAACCCCATGGATGAAGGATTGAAGCTAGGATGATGATGTTGGATCAGACAACTCGGTTGTAATTCTCCTTTCTATTAATAAAGCTCTTCAAGTTTTCTCCCATATGATTGTGCAATTGTGAATGTTATCATTTGTGAATGCTATCATTTGTGAATGCTATCATTTGTTCATTATATATCTGATTTTGTAATGTTTATGTTATAATAGATCACGATGCTTTGACGGTTCTTTGTTGTTGTACTTGTGCAGGTACTCTCCAAGCGTGTTAAGTACGGGGAGGAGTTTCAAGACCTGTCAAAGGAGAGAGAGATCAAGCAAGGGATTAAGTGGAAGTTCCAAGTTGGTTCCATTATCTTTCTCTTATCTGTTACACATAGGAGAAATCATTGAATTGCTTTAAATTGTTGTTTCTAGGGTAGCTGCCAAACCTAGAGGGCTAGCATTCTTTAGGAATACTAGTTCTCCCAGAAACAAATCTTATGATTGATTCTTCTCTTTTTATGCAAGTCACACTACTTCTTCAAGGGACTAAGAAGGTTTCTTATTTTCCCATAATATTTCTCACATCCTGCAAACTTCTCCATAGGAGTTTTAAAAGTAATGTCCATGAGTTTGGCACTAGCTTGTAAGGATTCAAGCTAATGAGAATATGGAGGATAGAGGGCCTTGATAAGGGTTGTGAGAGGGATTTCCGTTTTGATTCTAGTGGCTTCTACATCATGCATGATGGCTCTAATTGCTGACATTAGGGCCAAGTGGTCATTTTCCTTCAACTCCGGGTTGAAGAGTTTGATCATCAATTAAACTACTTCCAATTTTGAGTGTGTGTCATATAAATCTTTCAACTTATTTAATGCATCATAAACATTTTTAATTGGAATAATATGATGACTCACCTCTTCATTTACATAAACAATAATGAGGGCATAGACCTTGTTATCCTTATTTTACCATATGGCAAGCTCTTTATTTGATGTGGCCTTAGAAAGCACATTGTCACCTTCTTCACATACACCTTTCAATAAGTCATTGAAGATACGGGTGTGCCTAATCTTTCTCGACCATTCATGGTAGTTTTCTTTACTAGTTAGCACCATGCCAACGATGGAGATGAGGGAATGCATATTTACCAATAATTTCACTTCATAATACCTCTACCTTCCTTGAGATCTATGAGTGCAAACCAATTTATATGCTTATACTAACCTTAAAAAATAACAGGTATGAAAAAAAAATGCTAACAAAAAATGTTGGCATTATGGCACAGGTTTGGAGCTATGGCACAGGTGTTGTCCTTGATGGCAACTCTCTCTGGTGACAGATCTGAGTTCAGGCTTTCAGAATGAAGAAAAAGACATATACGCAGGTTCATCTAGACAAAGCCGCGTATACACGCAGTTTAGATGTTGCAAAGGCGCGTATGCGTATACACGCACTTTCACGCAAGGAAAAGCGTGTACATGTTGGAGAGCTTACTTTTGGTCTGTGGTATTTAGTCCTTGGTAATTGAACCTATGGTTTTGGGCCATGGTATCTCGTCAAGAGTGTTGATCCCAAGTATTGGGTCCATGGTATTATTTTGTTATGGTTTTGGACCGTGGTATTGTGAAAGGCCTAAGACTATAAAAGAGGAAGGAGATCATTTGGCAAAGGATCATCTGAATTAATTGAATATCTAATAAGTGCTAGATCTGAAATATTGGTGATTGGGGCATATCTGGATCTGAAAGAAGGAGGAACCTTAGTGCAAAGAGAAGGATAAGTTCTATTGATGGGTCATAATCTTAAGGCTTGAATAATAGTATCTTTGTATGATTTTGATCTGTTATATGTGGCACATGCTTGATCTATAAATATGATAATCTGGGTTAATTAGTGTCTGAATATTTGAAAGAGTGACAGGCTCAGTGAAGCGAAGGCGCGTATACACACTGGTTCAGTGAATAAAAACAGCGTATACACAGGTTGGTCCAAACACGGAAGTGTATGCACGCAGCTTTCAGGTTATTGAAGTAGCGTACATCTCTTGAGTTGGGTTCTAGCTGCTTCTGTTTATTGTTGCAGTGTTCTGGGTTCAGAATTTGGTGTGTGGTTACTGTTATTGTGTTTTGGGTACAGCTGTCAGAGAAGTGTCTACTTGATTCAGTTCTAATTGGTGAAAAGGATATTGTTTGATGCAGAAATTCTTGATGATTGATTGATGTTCATGGATCCAGTCTGAAAATTTATGAAATGTGGTCCCTGGAAGAAAGAGAAGGTTGTAGCCTTCTGTAGGCCAGCACCTACGTACTAGTATCTTGGCTAGTGCAAGAGCTAAGGGGGTTGTAGCTCCCTTCCAGGAGAAGCTGGAGAACGAGAGAGGGTTGTAGCTCTCTGCAGGTTGCAGCCTGCGTACTGGTAAAGGACTGCACCAGTACATTGTAAGAAGAAGTTTCTAATTAAAAGAAGATAGAGACGAATTGCAGCAGGTGGTCTTCAGCTATGTTTTACTATTTCTGGTTACTGTTTATTTGATTCTGATACACAGATTAATGATCAACATCTGTAAGATAAATTAAATTATAAGTCTGCATTGTATACGCGGGTTTCCTTCTCTGTAGTTGCGTATATACGCGGTTTTATCTAACTGAAGTAGCGTATATGATCTGGGTTTAAAAAGAAAATAATTGACTTGATAATACTGATTCACCCCCCCCCCCCCCCCCCCCTCTCAGTATTATTTCCAACAATTGGTATCAGAGAAGGTCCTTCAGAAGTAGCTTGATCGCTTGAAGGAAGATCTATCATCATGAGCAACTACGAGAGAGAAGCATCAATCAGGCCACCAATTTTTGATGGGACCAACTTCGTCTATTGGAAGGTAAGAGTTACAGCCTATCTTCAATCTCTTGGTACAGAAGTCTGGGATATCATAGATACAGGGTACACTTTTCCTTCAGCAACTCCTACAGATCCGGCTGGTAAGAAGCAATATGAAACAAATGAAAAGGCTGTCAATACTCTATTAGGATGTCTATCTCAATCATTATTCATCAAGGTTATGCAGTATAAATCCGCAAAAGAAATATGGGACAAGATTGTTCTGAGCTATGAAGGAGATGAACAGGTAAAATGAGAAAAACTTCAAACCCTCAGAATTCAGTATGAAAATCTCAGAATGCACAATGATGAAAGTGTGGCTAACTATTTCCTTCGTGTATATGAAATTGTTAATTGTATGAAAAACTTGGGTGAAGAAATAAAAGAAGCTGTTGTGGTTGAAAAGGTTCTAAGATCTTTGTCCCCTAAGTTTGAATCTAAAGTTTCTGCAATAGAAGAAAAAGAGAATCTACGAAACCTTACCATGTCACAGCTGCACGGAATTTTGACTGCTTATGAAATGAGGAAAGGAGGACCATCGGACAGGAGAGAAGTTGCTTTCAAGGCTTCAGGCAAAGGAGATTACTATGAGTCAGGACACGTGTCAGAAGAAGAGGAAGAATCAAATTTTGTCAAGAACCTTCAACGGGGTGCTGGAAGATTTAGAAGTAAGTTACCTTTCAAATGCTTTGCTTGTGGAAGAGTCAGTCACTATGCTACCAAATGTCCTCATAAGGATAAGATTGACAAGGGTAAGGAACCTATTAGATGGAACAAGAAACAAAATGTAAATAAGAAAAGCTATTACACTCATGAAGATAGTGATGGACTTTCAAATAGTGACGAAGATGAACAAGGTAATAAATATAAACTTTTAATGGCTTTTGAAGATGATGATTTTGTGGATGCTATAGATGAAGAAAGTCTTTATGAAGAGATTTCTAGACTCAAAATTTGTTTAGAAGAGAAGAATGTGATCATAGATACTCTACAATTCCAACTTGCTGAAAAGGAAAAACATCATGAAAAGTTAGAATGTGAAATTGTGGGACTGAGAAAAGAGATTGAGAAAACAAAAGCTCTTAATCTTAGATTTGTTAAAGGATCTGACACGTTAGATGAGATTATCAAAGTGCAGCGCTCTCCACTAATCAAGACAGGTCTGGGATATAATGAAGAAACAACTCAAGCGCAGAAACCATCTACCTCCAAGAGTTATCTTGATGCTGCAAGGAGAAGTGAACAAAGACCCAATGGAAATCACCAGGTAAATCAGGGAAGAATGAACAAAGACTACCAGGTAAATCGGGGGCAATCTACTTTAAGGACAAACAGAAGCTACAACCAGCCACAGGTAAAACCTTCTCAATTTTCCTCAAGAATGGATTTCAATAGGAACTACAATCATTTGGTTGGTAGATTTGATAATCATAGGAGTTTCTTCAATGGCCAATGTTTTTCTTGTCATAACTTTGGTCACAAAGCAGCTCAATGTGTTGCCTATAAGACAATCATGACTAGAGAAGCTCATAAACAGAGGAGTATGACTGGGATCATGAAAAGGACCTACAACAACTTCTCTGCTCTTGAAAATGAAATAGAATGTTCTATTTGTAACAATTTCGGTCATGAAGATTCTGAATGCAGGAGCAGGTTTTGGCAGACAACTCAGAAGGAGCAAGCCTCAAGTGCCAAATCATGGAGAATAAAACAACCCCAACCAGAAAGATGTGGTATAGCCTTATATGTGGAAGGGCAGGAAAATCAATGGTACATTGACAGTGGATGTTTGAAACATATGACAGGTGAAAAAGAAAAACTTCAGTCATATAGTGCCTTAGAGAAGGAAAAGAAGGTTTCTTTTGGAAATGACACCCCTGCTCTCATAAAAGGTAAAGGTTCTATTCAGTTGAAAGAAAGGGTCAAAGCTGGAAATGTCATGTATGTTGATGGCTTAAAGCATAATCTATTAAGTGTCAGCTAGATGTGTGATCAAGGAACTGAGGTAATATTTCGATCAAATGGATGTAGTGTTCGTGATCTTGATACAGGAAAAACAATGATCAAAGGCGTAAGGACTCCAAATAATTTATACATATTCAAAGAAGGACAACATCAATGCTATCTGAGCAAGAATGATGAACACTGGCTATGGCACAAAAGATTGGGGCATCTTAGTTTCTCATAGATAAGGAAAGCATGCAAATACCAGGCATTTCGTGGTCTTCCAGACATCAGAATCCCAGACAATACAATATGCAAATCATGTCAGTTTGGTAAGCAAACCAGAACTAACTTCCCTGAGAAGGAAGGATTAGCCAACAGGCCGCTTGAAATTGTCCATACTGATGTATGTGGTCCAACTAGGAAAAGGTCACCTCGAGGAGAAGAATACTTTATATTATTCATTGATGACTATTCCAGGATGTGTTGGATAGGACTTATGAAGCACAAAGACGAAGCCTTTGAAAAGTTCAAATCATTCAAAGCCTTGGTGGAGAACGAATCAGATCACAGAATCAAATGCCTCAGGTCTGATCGAGGAGGAGAATTTATCTCAAATGAATTTTTCGATTTTTGTGAAGAACATGGAATAAGAAGGGAATTCTCTACAGCTAGGACTCCTCAGCAAAATGGAGTAGTGGAAAGGATGAACAGAACGGTTCAACAAATGGCCCGTGCAATGCTTGATGAGTCTGGAACTCCCGCAACCTTTTGGGGTGAAGCCGCATTTGCTGCAGTTGTTATTCTCAACAAGACAAATGTCCGGGTGAAAAGCACTCAAACTCCTCATGAGCTCTGGTATGGTGAGACTCCTTCGGTAAAATATTTCAAAATTTTTGGAAGCAAATGCTATATTAAAAATAATGATGAAAATCTTGGAAAGTTTGAACCTAGAGCAGATGAAGGCATTCTCCTTGGTTATTCTCCCCACAGCAAAGCATATAAGTGTTACAACAAAAGACTTGGAAGAATTGTTGACAGCATTGATATAGTGGTTGATGAAGAAGGAAACATTCCTAAGCAAGTGAATTCCAAAGATTTCGAAGATGATGAGGACTATCCTTCAACATCTAATCAGACTTATGATGAAGAAGAAGCTCAAGAGGCACCAGAAGAACAGACAAGGATAGAAGATAAAACTCCATCCAGGTACGTTCAGAAGAATCATCCAGAATCTCAAATTTTGGGGCAGAAAGAGGCAGGTATACAAAAAAGAAGAACTATTGCAGAAGCCTCAAGCTATTTGGCATTACTCTCCTCCATTGAACCACAAAATGTAAAAGAGGCATGCAAAGATGAATGTTGGGTCAAGGCAATGGATGAAGAACTTGAACAGATCGAAAAGAATAACACTTGGGAGTTGGTTCCTAGACCAAAATATAAGAATGTCATAGGGACAAAATGGATCTTTAAAAACAAGTTGAATGAAAATGGGGAGGTTATTAGAAACAAGGCCAGACTTGTTTGTAAAGGGTATGCTCAACAAGAAGGAATAGACTTTGAAGAAACTTTTGCTCCCGTTGCTAGACTTGAGGCCATCTGAATGTTCCTTGCTCTCTCAAGCTTTCAGAAGTTCAAAGTATTTCAAATGGACATGAAATCAGCTTTTCTGAATGGAGACTTAGAAGAAGAAGTGTATATTGAGCAACCAGATGGATTAATCCTTGGAAATGATCCAAAACTTGTATGCAGACTTAAGAAGGCCCTCTATGGTCTTAAAGAATCTCCAAGGGCTTGGTACTATCGTTTGGACAAATACCTTCATCAACAACGTTTTTCAAAAGGATCAGCAGATAGCAATCTTTATATAAAAATTGAAAATGACAAATTGCTAATACTTGTTGTGTATGTAGATGATATTATCTTTGGTAGCAAGGAAGAAGCTATGAGTCAAAACTTTGCCTTGGTGATGCAGAAAGAATTTGAAATGTCATTACTTGGAGAGCTTACATATTTTCTTGGTCTACAAATCCAACAAAATGAAGGTGGTATCTTTTTGTCTCAAACCAAGTATCTCAAGCAGATCTTGAAGAAATATGGCATGGAAGATTCGAAACCAGTATGTACCCCTATGGTTATAGGATGCAGCCTCAGTGCAAATGATGAATCAGCAGCAGTGCATCAACCAACCTATAGATCCATGATTGGAAGTCTGCTTTATTTGACAGGTACCCGACCAGACATCATGCATGCAGTGGGAATGGTTGGAAGATTTCAGGAAAATCCAAAGGAAACTCATCTTCAGGCAGTGAAGAGAATCTTCAAGTATCTTCAAGGAACTCAAAACTATGGCTTATGGTATCCGAGAGATACAGATCTCACTCTTCATGCTTATACAGATGCAGATTGGGCTGGAAGCATGGATGACAGAAAGAGCACAAGTGGTGGTGCATTCTTTATGGGTTCTAGATTAGTATCTTGGTTCAGCAAGAAACAAAGTTCGATTGCTCTATCTACAGCTGAAGTGGAATATGTGGCTGCTGCATCTTGTTGCACTCAACTCCTTTGGATGATGCAAACCTTGCAGGATTTTCAAATCACTTGTACACCACCTATCTCCATCTTATGTGATAATACAAGTGCAATCAACATTTCAAAGAATCTAGTTATGCATTCAAAGACCAAGCACATACCTATCAAATATCATTTCCTCCGGGAACAAGTGCTTGAACAAAAGGTCAAGTTGGAATATGTTCCCTCTAAGGAACAAGTTGCTGATATACTCACCAAACCACTGCCCAGGGAGACATTTGAATACCTCAGACAGAAGCTGGGAGTAGTTGATGCTTCATCCTGCTGTTGAAACTTGTCTGTTTCAGAGAAAAGTGGTTGTACGCGAGTTCGCTGAAGAGGATCCACGTACATACGCTGGTTTATACAGATACAGTCGCGTATATGGAGGCTTCATGGATATCAGTAGGGATAGGCTCTGGTTGAAGATAGTCTGATATGGGTCTGACAGAGACCATCTGGCACAGGTTCAGGGGGAGTAGATAAACTTCTAATGATGCATTGTTGGCATTATCTTAGAAGCTTTTGGTTCAAGTTCACAACTGTTGTTGGTTTCAGGTGGAACAAATGCAGAGGGAGAACAGAAGGAAATCATGGTTGCTGATCTGAATGGTGATTGACAGATGCTACTGATATCAGTTATTGGTGACTTTCATAAGTCTTTCTCTAGATATTTCGTCTCTATGTCATGTATCTCTTTTATGGTGTCAAGGTCATGTAAACGGCCTATTTTGGTTTCCCCACTATGCCTGGGATGAAGATGTAATGTACTTGGTTGTCATATGTAAATTTCTGATGTATCCCCACTTGGTTGGGTGGATGATCCCCACTTGGTTGGGTGATGGATGTATATATTGAGTCTTTTGGTGATAGGAAGGTCTTTTATGATGTATAAGTCTTGGTTCTTCTTGAAGAACATCTTTTTGCAGATCTTGCTTACAGTCAAGGGGAGCATGGTCAGCACAACAGGGCAGAGGTTTCAGCATGTACTCAGGGGGAGCACAACCCTTTTCCCTTGATGACAAAGGGGGAGAATGACTTTGAGGATCTTGGGGTTGCATCAAGTCCAAAGGGGGAGATTGTTGGCATTATGGCACAGGTTTGGAGCTATGGCACAGGTGTTGTCCTTGATGGCAACTCTCTCTGGTGACAGATCTTAGTTCAGGCTTTCAGAATGAAGAAAAAGACATATACGCAGGTTCATCTAGACGAAGCCGCGTATACACGCAGTTTAGACGTTGCAAAGGCGCGTATGCGTATACACGCACTTTCACACAAGGAAAAGCGCGTACATGTTGGAGAACTTACTTTTGGTTCGTGGTATTTAGTCCTTGGTAATTGAACCTATGGTTTTGGGCCATGGTATCTCGTCAAGAGTGTTGATCCCAAGTATTGGGTCCATGGTATTGTTTTGTTATGGTTTTGGACCGTGGTATTGTGAAAGTCCTAAGACTATAAAAGAGGAAGGAGATCATTTGGCAAAGGATCATCTGAATTAATTGAATATCTAATAAGTGCTAGATCTGAAATATTGGTGATTGGGGCAGATCTGGATCTGAAAGAAGGAGGAACCTTAGCGCAAAGAGAAGGATAAGTTCTATTGATGGGTCATAATCTTAAGGCTTGAATAATAGTATCTTTGTATGATTTTGATCTGTTATATGTGGCACATGCTTGATCTATAAATATGATAATCTGGGTTAATTAGTGTCTGAATATTTGAAAGAGTGAATTATCATTTATAGATCTGTATGCAGGCTCAGTGAAGTGAAGGCGCGTATACACACTGGTTCAGTGAATAAAAACAACGTATACACAGGTTGGTCCAAACACAGAAGCGTATGCACGCAACTTTCAGGTTATTGAAGTAGCGTACATCTCTTGAGTTGGGTTCTAGCTACTTCTATTTATTGTTGCAGTGTTCTGGGTTCAGAATTTGGTGTGTGGTTACTGTTATTGTGTTTTGGGTACAACTGTCAGAGAAGTGTCTACTTGATTCAGTTCTAATTGGTGAAAAGGAGATTGTTTGATGCAGAAATTCTTGATGATTGATTGATGTTCATGGATCCAGTCTGAAAATTTATGAAATGTGGTCCCTGGAAGAAAGAGAAGGTTGTAGCCTTCTGTAGGCCAGCACCTACGTACTAGTATCTTGGCTAGTGCAAGAGCTAAGGGGGTTGTAGCTCCCTTCCAGGAGAAGCTGGAGAACGAGAGAGGGTTGTAGCTCTCTGCAGGTTGCAGCCTGCATACTGGTAAAGGACTGCACCAGTACATTGTAAGAAGAAGTTTCTAATTAAAAGAAGATAGAGACGAATTGCAGCAGGTGGTTTTCACCCACATTGGGTTTCCACCTTATATCTTGTGTTCTTGTGTGTGATTGTCTTCAGCTCTGTTTTACTATTTCTGGTTACTGTTTATTTGATTCTGATACACAGATTAATGATCAACATCTGTAAGATAAATTAAATTATAAGTCTGCATTGTATACGCGGGTTTCCTTCTCTGTAGTTGTGTATATACACGGTTTTATCTAACTGAAGTAGCGTATATGATCTGGGTTTAAAAAGAAAATAATTGACTTGATAATACTGATTCACCCCCCCTCTCAGTATTATTTCCAACAAAAAATGCTAGTCTTCAATTCAAAAGCTTGTTCATCAATGGATCAAAGCATATTTATTGTGCTTGAATGGAAGCTCTAACATAACTTTAAGTTGGAAATACCTTTGAAGTTTTGGGGCTTCAATGGAAGCGCTAACATAATTTTTACTTGAATTCGACAACACCTTTGGATAGTCTATCTACACCACAACTCGACAAAAAGAAAGGAAATACCATGGCTCAACAATAATTTAATTTTAATAAGCCCCACACAACTCGATTGGAAAGGAAATATCACGACTCTACATTATTTTAATTGTACATAAGCCCCACATGACTCAACTAGAAAGGTAGTGCCATAAGTCAACATTATTTGACATCGCAATGCCAACTCTCACATTTTTTTTAAAAGTATTGACACTATGACACCATAGATGAAAATAGGTTGCCTACAGCTAGACATCACATCACCTATATTTTTTGAACGCACAATAAAGTTTACATGGTTATGCCTAGAATTTCTCCCAAAAAGGTGCTTCCTTCAACCCTGTATAATTGACTCTATCAGAATATAAACCCCTCACAGTGGAAGGATTTAAACAAAAAGTGGGAGGAGCCGAAAGGGTGATTTAAAAACCATCGAGTTCAAGAGTTGTTCATATAGCCCCCAGAGCCAAAATATGCATACAAGGCATAGCCAAAATATGCATACAAGGCATAGCCAACCCATAACAGATCCACCGTGGTTGATTCTCATTCATATGAATAAATGAAAGGGAGGCATCACAATCAACCCCCAAAAGAACCATTACAAACAAGCTTATTTATTATACACAGGCATGCAACATTTCCAAACTTTGGCCCTCTTAAACCTTATGCCAGATTTCAGCTCCTTTCTCATTTTCCGCTGCCCGAGCTGGTCTTTTCCTTATTAGTGTATTTGCAAAGAATACAGGTTACATCCTATAGGCTTAAGCCTCTGGGTTGGCCCACTCTTGTGAAAAATACCTTGAAATGAAACAACTAGAAATTAATTCTCATAAATGATTAACAATTTATTAATTTTCTGATTAATACTAAATTAATCACACTGTAATTTCTTCACCAAAAATAAATATTGCAAAAGAAAAAAATAGGAATTGAAAAATACTCGCACACACACATAAAATAACACAGTTATTTTTGTACAAAGGTCTCTAGAAAAACCTAGTGTGGGAAAATCGGTGCAGCAACTTAGGGTTCATTTTATTATGCAATAGTGAATTCTGAGTGCAATCCTTGGAAGTCTAGCTGGTTATCCATTAAACAAGATCTATCAGAAAATATTTAAAGAGAAGGTCATATCCCTCCACCAGCAAACCTCGGCCTCTAAAAATTGGTCGTCCAATCTATGCGCAAGCCCTCGCGGTTGTACTGGGAAAACCCGCACGACTGTAACTATGACCCGTTAGAAAATTCTACATGACCCTTGCGGTTGATCTGGGCTAGCTGCACCATGGAATACTTCAATCACTCACTTTCGCCTCTTCCAGAATTGGAAATCCTCCTCTAGATAACTGTCTTTGCCCCTATGACACTTTTCTACTCGATATTTGACTTTATCACTCTTGCTGGATCACCTGCACTAGAGAGTCAACTTGTCTAGATCATTGAGTATCTACAACTGGTCTCACATTCTCAAGTACTTCTCACCTTCGAGTGTTCTCTAAAAATTGTATCCTCCATCTACCCATCAAATTCTTCTTATATTATCTAGTTGAGACTTCAGTGACCATGATTAAAATTTAATCAATGGTTGAGATTATCCTGTTGGACACCTAATCCTAAGTGGGTTAGTGTGGAAGTCGAATGGGCAAAAGGAGTCCAAGAGACCTTGGGATCTGAAACCCAAGAGTCACATATTTGTACTATAAATGTATATCTATTGTTAATAAAAAAATGTACTGAATGATTTATCTTTCATATTGTCTTTGCTGTCCATGTGTGTTTAACATGGTATCAGAGCAGGCGAATTCTGGCCCTGCTCATATTTGAGTCACTGTTTGCTTGTGGCCTTTTGTTGTGTTTCTCTCACCTGACCTATGCATTGACCATTAATGTTATGTGGGTCGTGAACTCTTGGTGATATTGCTGGTTGATTAATTTATGTGCTGGTGTTGAATTCGTTATATATATTTGTGCTGGCATATGTACAATTTTCGGTGCATTTGAATGAATACAACAATGTGTGCATTAAAAGCCCTGGCGCGCTGGCTCTGCCATCCCGACATTCCTGACCTCTGAAATCCGCAGGTCTCTGGCTATTTTAAGATTCTATGTCTGACATTACCTGCATTCTGCCGTATTCTATTTATAAGACCTACGCCCTATTCATCTGAATACGTTTAGAATCCATACATTTCATAATTTTTGAACGCTGTCTGTCAGTCACATAAATTCTGCATAATTTTTGAGTGTCTGCCATTACCTGCGCTCTCTGGCTCCTGACTGTTCATAAACGGTTCATATACTCTGCCATAACGCCTGACATGGTTAACGCCTGACTTGGTGAACGTTTAAGATTCTTCAAACCGAGGCTGCGTGAATTCAATTCGAAGCTATTTGAGTAGGCTGGTCAGGATCGTCAGACTCATTGCTAATAGTATCAGCTGCATCTACTAAATCTGCAGGTAGGTTCTTTAAAAACCATTCATGATTCCGAATTTCAGGAATAGTAATTCGCTTGTCAGGGTCTGCAACAAAAATCCTTGATAGGAGGTAACGGCATTCTGCAGAGACGTGGACATAATCTGGGATTGTGTACTGCACCCCCAAAATTCGCCCAATAGTTTTTTTAAAATTCCTGGGATCGTCCGGGTCTTCAAACGGATATGCTCCCACTAACATAACGTAAAGTGTTACACCACAGGACCTGGTCCGACCTGCTCCGCAATCTTGCCATCGTATTCTTTTTTGGACAAAATCTCAGGGGCTATGTACGCAGGCGTTCCCACGGTGGATTTCGGCTGAGAATGAAGCAAAGCTTCCTTTGGGGATGAATACAACCACCGGGTCCAAGGAATTCAACAATTTCAGAGTAAATTGCCACCTCGAAGAGAATTCCCAGTGAATTGGCCTTACTCGTACATAGAGGAAAAACCGGTCAGATTCGAACCAGCCGGTTCAAACCACACTCAGCTATAGGAGTTGCATAAAATATATGGTGCCATATTGAAAATGAAAGGGGAATGTCTTTCATTGCTTTGTAATACATGTTTGGTTGGCTATTAAGGCTAAGTGAAAGGAATCTCTCTTCAGATAGGAAGTGCATCTACTCCATAAACACGTTGGGCATCTACTCTCAGCGCTCCCATCGTATCTGGTATCTGGTATCTACTCCATGGTGAACGCTGCTTTGATATGACTCCATTGTTGGTTGACACGCTGTTGGTAAATGGTCTTGAACGCTGTCCATTGGTATCGAAGAATTGGAGCGAGAGTTCTGGCCCCACGGATTCAATTACAAGGAGCTCGACATCGCCACGAACGGTCCCGCAATGAAAGCATATTGGTAAATTTGGGGATTTCGGGAGACTGCGGAAGATAGTACGTTCGAATCTCAGCAACGTCAACGACATCGACTCGGTCGTATAGAAGGGGTGTCCAACAACGTTGGGAGTAAACCGGAGGTCACGTGCAGTTGCTGAAAGAACCCCTTCAAGGGACAAAAATTTCAAATCACGTCTTTCTGGAGCTGGTGGTTCACGAAATCAGGATTTTGAGAAGGATAGTGGAAGACGGTTTGAACATGAAAGTCGCCCTGGTGTCAAGCCGTAGAAGAAAGAAGTGAATCAGGATTCTGATTTCCCCATAGCGCTTTTCTCCAGGCTAAGCGGGACTTGGAGTCGGTTTTGCCGTCAGAAGACAAAAGACACAGTGTAATATGCACATGGGAAAATCTTAGCGTGGAAGCCGAGGACAGCAATTTGTATATGACTGTGTTAGTTTGGTCTCAACCTATTCATATCACCCATAAAAATCAGACCAGAATTTGTACGAAGGCTTACTTGCACCAAGAGTTAGAAAAGCTTCAGGAGTCGAATAGTCGCAAGGTTGATTTGGATGATGATGCTGAAGATTGTGATGAACATCTTTCTTCAGATCAGAAAACCCTATCAGTTTCCAGAGCATCGCATCTTTGGGAGTGTTTGCTAACTCATACAGACCAGCATGAGGAGTTAGCTTCTGGACCCATAGAGGACTTAATAGCACACCGTGAACATAGGTATCGTATTTCAGGATCAGCTTTACGTGCAGCCATTGACAATGGTTCCAATGCACTTCCCGCTGACTCAGCATCCTCTCTTACAGAAGATATAAACTATAGGCATAAGAATGTTGAAGAAATTTTACAGCATGCTGGACCTATGCAGGATGGCTTTCGGGATAAACAGGATAGATCTTTAAGACACATGGAAGCACACGGAGGCGAAGAAAATAGCATCCTGTACTGCTGTAGTAGATGAAAGTTCTTCTGGTTTGTTGATCATAAAGATCCTCTTTTTGACTTAGTTGTAAGCTTTTTTTGACATCAAGCTCACCAGTTTTATTTCCAACTGATATTTTTGTTATCAAGAAACCCAGAGCAGGACAGAGTTTGAGGCCATTCTTGTTTACGCTGTCTCCATTCATTAACATACCATTGTTTTCTATTTGTTTCCTTGTATATCATTGCGCTGCTCATACCTCCATATGCACACGATGTCCATATACCATCGTTGTCCATTTAAGTAACGCTGTCTCATGTGACTCTATGTAAAGGGTCTCTCACATCATCGTGTGTTTTTAATTATGGTTGCTTCCATACGCCATTAAGCAGGAGAAACAAAAAGGATTTCTTATTTCTGGTCGGCAGCTTGAGTTTGGAAACAAGAGCTTACTTAATTTAGGCTATACGATTGATGAACTTTTCTAACAGAGGCTACACAAATTTTGGAGCTCTACAAGTCAGATTTCTGGTTTGGTACGAAAGTAGGAAACGTGGTCATTTATTGATTTGATTGTTTAAATAATGGAGAAAATTCATGGATTATTGGAGTTTTTAAACACTCTAATATTATCTGCTGATGGAAGCACAGTTAAAGTCAGCAAAGACACTCTCAAAGATATTCAAACATCTTTACAACATGCACAAGAAAACATTGATTTTTTGCAGCTTGAATCACAGCTACAGCAAGAAGAGCTACATCAAAATAGACACCATTCTGAACCTGTTTTTGTTCAGAACATTGAGACAACCACCCATCAGCAGCATGTTAATAATGTTACAGTTCATTCAAATAAAGCAACAGCTGTATATGCAGATGCAGAAATTCAGTCTGCACTTTCCAAGCCCATCATTAGACCTTGGGAACAACTTGTCCACAACAAGCACAGAACTGGTCTTGGATATGACAAGGACTTGTCCTTTCATATTCCAGACTACTCAAAGCCCATTCAGTTTCAGAGTGCTGGATTCATTGATGACAGTTCACCTGCTTCTCATGACAGTTCACCTCCAGCTGTTCCAGATTCTGCCCCTCTTCCACAGTAACAACAACAACAACAAAAAAAACAGATCGTGAAATGCCAACACTGTGATCGAGTTGGTCATTTGAAAGATCACTGTTTTGATCTTCATCCATGTAAGCACTGTCATAAAACCAACCATTCTTCACACAGATGCTTCAAAAACAAACGTCCTGCAAGAACAAAGATTCATCTTGGATGGATCGCTTCTTGGCAATGGGCATCAACAGCCAAGAAGATATTCCAAACACATGTCAGAACTTGTTCCAGAATATTGAACAGTCTTGCAGTTGAGTTTTCTCCATCTTCTCACCTTGTATCTGACAGGGGGGGAAATGATGGTCATCTACAAGCTTCAAAGTCACATCAAGCGAGCCTGAGCCACAACCTGCCACACCAGTTTCAGAGTTGTAGCCAGAGACAAAGATGCTTGAACATGCCTTCAGTTGGCAATCTGGGACACTTCCTCTAGCAGAAGACTCCAGCTTCTTGCCAGTTTTGGAAGAGTTCCAGGAATTACAGAGTTGTTGGTCATCCTTAAACCATCACAGATTGAGAACACTTCCTCTAGCAGAAGACACCAGCTTCTTGCCAGTTTTGGAAGAGTTCCAGGAATTGCATTAAGCATTCCAGAGTTGTTGGTCATCCTTAAACCATCACAGATTAAGAACACTTCCTCTAGCAGAAGACTCCAGCTTCTTGCCAGTTTTGGAAGAGTTCCGGGAACTGCACTAAGCATTCCAGTGTTGGTGGTCATCCTTAAACCACCGCCTTTTTTTACCAACATTTCATAGAGCACATTCAGCCTAGTGCTGCCATGCATTTTTTGCACATTTTGTATTACAGCTCTCTTCTTGGACTCATACATAACCCTTCGGATTAAGGGGGGGAATGTTGGACACCTAATCCTAAGTGGGTTAGTGTGGAAGTCGAATGGACAAAAGGAGTCCAAGAGACCTTGGGATCTGAAACCCAAGAGTCACATATTTGTACTATAAATGTATATCTATTGTTAATAAAAAAATGTACTGAATGATTTATCTTTCATATTGTCTTTGCTGTCCATGTATGTTTAACATATCCTTAGGTCAATCTATGTGAGTTTTAGATAATTCTCACCTTTCTCAATTAATTTCTATTAATTAACCCCCCTTTTCCTAAGTTAGACTAAGGAAATTTTTAATTATGGTTAATTAAGTTAATTGATCCATTTCTAGGTGGAATTTCTAGACATGATTTATGGTTTATAGATTCCTAGTGTTTCTTAGCCTCTTTGACAATTGTCAAGACAAGAACACCATATGATGCTAATAAATAGCACTCCCTCTTAGCGAGGAAGGTGTTCTAGTGTTGAACTGATACAAAACCATGTTTCTGCATCATCCTCCAACCATGTTGTTGATGTATGGCCATTGTGACTTTCTGCCACTGCCCACCAACCATTGCAAAACTCTGATGTTGCATTTGTTCTGTTGATGACACTACTATATTGCTGCCAACTTTGCATCTGCATTGCAACTCCCTCTCAACTGTTGTTGCTGCTACTGTAACTACTACAACTGAGAAGCATCCAAAATATTGAATCAACTATGTCTCTATGTCTCATATGTCTTTGGAGTATTTGACTACAACTAGCCTCAACATTTCCCACTGGGGAATATGCACTGCTACTAACTCTGCTACTAAGCCTCCTTCTCTATTGTTAACACTACTCTATGCTCGTCAACACCTGTCTGCAATTGTCACTCTAGAATCTGACTACATCACTAACACTGATCCATCCTGCTACTGAATATTGTGGGCCCCTGTAGCAAGGTAATGATCCATGAGGAAGACACCTTAATGGACCCTCCCCAACATTTGCAACTCTGGGACAATAGCTCCCTATCGCCCCACCTCACTCCTAGAGGTATAGATGCAAAAATGGAAAAATATTCCTCCAACCTAGAGGAAAATTTCTCTCTCTACGAATGTTGTCATCTGGTCATGCTTCTCATTCTTGTCCTTCTTCCTAAGAGTGCACTGGGTACTCTAGTGGCAAAACTCACCACACTTGAAGCACTTGACCTTAGAAGGGTCCTTCTTCTTCTTCTTATCCCTTGTCCCTGACTGGGGCCCTTTAATGCAAGGTCCACATTCTCCTCTTCCTTCTCACCCTTTGAATCCTTACTACTGCTTCCGTTGATGGGGCTCTTTACTGGACCTCACCTAATCTCCTCTTGTTGCAAGTATGACCACATCTTATCCCACCCTGGTAAGGTGTCTCATCCCAAAATTCTCTAACCAAAGTTAACGCATGATCTTTGTAGGTTAACGTACTACACCAACTGCTTCAAGTTGATCCTAGATTTCCTGAATTCTAGCGAGGAAGGGATCTATGCTTTCACCCTTCTACATCCTGATGTTTCTGAGCTTCTCTTGCAGGAACATCTTCTGATGCTTAGAAGGATTCTGTTGACATTGTTGGACCCACCAACATTCAGGGGATCACCACGGTATGAAGTCCCAACTAGACCTCACACCATTTGGTGTGGGAGTCCCATCCGGTACAATGGCCCGGTTGCCATTATCTTAAAGATTTGCCTTAACTCTTACTTGTCAGCATAGGAGAGTAGTATGCTTTGTCTTGCGAGAAGTGAGTTTTGCGTTCCTAGTCATTGTAAGTGTCTCTTATGTCAATGGTTCTTTCACCGTAGAGGGAGAGGGTGGGAGTGAGTCCCAAGTCGGTTGGGAGAAGTCCCAAATCTACTAGGAACACACAACACAACAGGTTGTGCACAACTTCCGGTGGAACAGTCCACATGGATGCGGTAGTCACAACACAGAAGGGAAGATAACACGTATAACACTCAGCGGATTAGTTCACGCAAGTACAATGGTTGTTATAGCAATTTTTATGTGAAAGGTTTGTCTGATGTCTGAGAGAGTAGTCTACACAAGCGAGACATCATTAACAACATATATAACACATTTTCATTAACATATATGTGTCACAACAAGTGAATTATTTCAAGTGTTAAACACAGGATGCAGCAACATGCATTACAAGTGTTGAATATTAGTCTTACAACAGTTACAATACATTTTTGAAAACGTGCTGGCCTGTTAGTAGTCTTTTGAATTAAGTGGAAGTTCCAAGACACATCATTACACCATACATCACTAACCCTGCATGCGGAGCATTGGAGCCACTACTTACTACTCAAAGAAAAGATTACAGACTCTCAAGGCTATGTGGGAGGAACTGAGGTGAAAAGTCCCTTGCATGTACAAATGAGGGGGTATTTATAGCCAAGGGTGAAACTGATCCTTGTGGTTGTTAGACTACCCTCATGATTGTTTGAATTCCATGACTTTTCGACTTTACATGACTCTTCGTACAACAAGTGGGTCTCTTGTACCTCCATGTTACATTACATTGATTGACAGTATGGCCCACAGTAGAGATGTGAATGACAAGACTCATGACATGACTCGACATGATAGTGTTGGTACATTTGTGTTGTTGCTGGTGTGCATGTCGAGCTGCAGTGTTGTTGGTTGATGGATGTCATCAGGGAGTGTTACAGCTTCACCTTCGCATGGAAAATTGTGTGGAGTCTTCGATGGTCATTGGTTCGCTTGACGTTGCAATCACACATTGCTTCTTGCTTGTATGTTGGTAATCTTAACAAGCTCGTCCATTCGTGAAAGGTGCATGTTCATCTGTACGTCCGTTCGTGAACACATCTTGCATGTTTGCTCGTCTGTCCGTCCGCAAACACATCTTTTCATGATCATCCATTGGAGAGCACATCTCTTTGCATTCATCATCTATTCGTCCATTGGTGAACCTGTCCTTCTGCATATGCTCCCTTTGTTCATACTGTCCATGCACCTGTGTCTGTAGTCATTCATGACGAGACGACATCAAATCCATAAACCTCCTAGTCTACCATGATGCAAGATCATTTCGAATGCAGGTGACCAGGAGAGGTGACAAGGTTGCAAGGTAGGATGGAGGCTCCGGTCACTGCTGATGAAAACTCTGTAGGAGTCACTGGGTGGTGAAGATGGGAAATCTGGATTGACAGTGAATTTTTGTGGGGTCTGGCTTAGTTGGAGGACAAAACTGCATAGTTTTTTAGAGGAATAGTCTGGGCTGCAGAAAGGCTGGGTAGGCAAAATCTATGTATTTTCCAGAACGAACGGGTAGCGGGAGCTTCACAACAACAACTGTGCAATTCCTGAGGGGAACTGGCAGTCAACTGCTGGTTCATTGGCAGCAAAAACTATGGAATTCTTGAGGGGAACTGGCAGCCAATTGCCGGGATCTTGGAAAAAAAAATTGTGCAATTCTTGGAGGGAACTGGGAGTCAGCGACCGAGAGCTTGGTAGCAAAAACTAAGTAATTCCTGGAGGGAACTAGCAGCCAGCTGTTGGAGCTTGGCAGCAAAAACTGCGCAATTCCTGGAGAGAACTGTTAGTCGTCTGTCGGGAGCTGCTGGCAGGAAAAATTGTGCTGATGCTGGGAGGCTGGCCTGCTGATCACCTCTGCGTAGTTTCTAAGCTGAGAGAATTGTTGGGCAACAGAGGACTTTCTCATGAAAACTATGTAATTTTCTAGGTTAGCAGCTGGTCGATTGTTGGGAGGGTTGGCTGGAAAAACTGTGCAATTTTCTGAGGGAGACAGGGATGGGCACTGGGTGTCTATCTAACCGGTTTGCAGCCTCTGTGCAATTTCTTAGGGGAGTCAGTTCCGGGGTGGCTGTTGGGTGAAACTCTTCAGTTGATGATCATGAAGGTTGATTGATTTTCTTGCGGACAACGCAGCTTGAAATGGCTTGCTTGGTGCTTCTATGTTTTCCTGGGTGGCAGTCGATCGAGTTGATGGCGGGGTGATGGTCCGGCTATCAGAGATGAATCCGGTCATCATAACATCAAAAAAGTGACTAAGTGTGTGAACGAGTGAAAGATGCATACGCGATCTTGCAAAAACACACTTACATGACTTGACGGCGGGACGACTCAAACCATCCAAACACACATGCTTAACATGACTGACTGACAGTGTAAGCAACAAGCGCGACACCTGCGATTGATCATTGGTTGACCATGACGACACTTGTGCGATAGTGAATATGACTCCATGTGTGGCATGACGGATGTTTTCATAGCGAACACAACAAGTACACATGAAGCGAAGACTTTGAGTATAACCAAAACATGGTCGCAAGCATGACTTTGACATCAACATGCAAAAGCTTGGGTGAAATGATCAAGCAAGGTGGGTGTGAAGACTCACACGATCTCACGGAGTGAACTCGAGTGTGTGCAGTCATCAAGTGAAACTCTCAAGGGAGGCTCCAAAATTGGGTGCAGGCCAAAATTTTGGAGGGTGGTTGTAGCCACTACAACACTTGGCGACACATTGGTAGAAATCCAGCTTCTCTGTTTTGGTTCATTGATAGCACAAGGCCTTGATCTTTCGGGGAGTATCGAATCATTATGCGGGTTACTCCAGCTTCCCCACTTACCTCATGGACATACATGGTTCACCTTTTGTCGACTTGGTAAAACACAATCAAAAGTTCATCTTGATCATAGTGTTTCGAATTCGGTAAGGGTAGTTTAGCTCGCGAGTTGAATATTTTCAGAGTATAATTTTTCATCTCTGGTGTTGCTCCACTACCAGTAGGTCTGGACAGTACCCCAATGGAGTCACGTAGGAACACATGCATTTCTCCACTTCCAATGAGCCTGGTCATTACCTCAGTGGATTTGCATGCTTCACCTCTTCGCGCAGGAAACCTTTCTCTTCTTTCGCCTTTGTATTTTTAAAGAGGACTGTGCATAGGACCTTATTTATTTTTGGGGTGGAAGAGGGATCCTGACTTATTGAGAGTAGAAGAGGTTGTTCCTTCAGAGAAGCATGTAAGACCTATGACATAGGTTTTCTCGTTTAGATTTCCCCTTCTCCGTTTCTACTAGTTGGATGAGCTTGAACACATAGAGCGGAACGCTGAGTGCGGGCATGGGGCTTCCCAGTGTGGACACAAGTTCATGGTCGGCCAAAACTTCCCTCGCAGATGGTTCTTATTTTCCTGTCAAGACTTCATTGACTGAAGGTTAAAACCAAGCACAAAGAAGACGGACACAAGACTGGCCAAGTGTTGTAGTGTGACAAGTTTCTTCAAATCTCAACCACATACACAGTAGTTGGCAGTACTTATTTCCGGAAACAAAAATAGTATGGTATCAAGCAAAGAAAACAAACGTAAACAAAAATAGCAAGTAGAGCAAGCCAAATAAGAACAAAGATAGTAAGCAAGGCAAACAAAATGAAAACAACAAGCAACAAGCAGACTATGTACATGGCATGGGGTGTGGCCCGACCTACTGTAAATAATGCTTGAGATCTTGGTCATTGACAGGAAGGTTGTCAACCCTCCTGTCAAGTGATTGCAGCTGGTACGTGTGTGGGCCAAGCTTCTCCTGGACTGTGTACATATTTTACATCGATGTATCATGGATTGAACGCAACAAGTTCTTACATAAGAGGCAGGATGATAGATAACCAAGTATTGATAGTTGTATAAGTCCTCATGCACTTCACCTAGCTTGTTTTAACAGTCGCACATGGTCCATGTGAAACTAACCTATAGACCAAAAAGCAAAGCAAGAAGCAGAAGCAAATGTGTATGCAAAGCAAGTAAGCAAACAAACAAGAAAGCAAGAAAACACACAAAGAAAGAAGCAAACATGCATGAAAGAAAACAACTCAAAGAAAATAATACTCCTCATCCTAAGATAACAGTGGATGGGTTGTCTCACATGACATGATACTTCTAATGCAGCCACCGATGCATTGGTCGACCCATGTTGGTGAAGGCATGGTTTGCAATCATCTCAGTTGCGCAAACTAGCAAGCATGAAAGATATAACGATGAATACGTACACACTCCGAGCTTACAAGCGTCCACAAAACAAAATTGAGTGAAAGCATATTTCATGCACTTTGTGGACTTGCCATGGTGTTGTGCTACACTACGTACAAACGTTGAGTGTACGCATTGTCTTGACTGTGACTTGCAAGCAAACGTGAGAAAGGTAGACCACTTACGTTGAGCAAGTGTGCTTGCTGTGTAAGATTCCTCTAGTGCATGAGTAATGGGATCGTGTAGTTCGAGTGGGGGAAGTGAAATCTGGGTGTTTGGTTGATCTTCAATGCAAAGAAGAGAGCGATGAGGAGGCTTGTGTGTTTAAGAAAATTCCTGATTGGAAGTGAAACCAACCTCAGGACAATGAGGACCTAACATAACCATCAGCTCGGGCTAAAGTGCCTCTATAGTATAGGGGGTTTAGAATTCGTCGACAAATAGATCATTGTAGACAAGTGTCTTAGACTTATTAACATTGATTGAATCAACATCGTGATCAAATGAAGAAGTAGAGAGATCACAACAACCAAGATTAGAAAATTCAGGATGTTTCTCGACATCCTCATGGTTTGACGAATCATGCAGAGGGGTAGATGAGAAGCAAGGATGTTCACCCTATGTGTTTTCAAAAATGACAGATGACAGATTAGATGGAATTTCAGAGGAATATGTGTCCTCTCCGCAATGTTATGATATACTAACATCCGATGTGTCGTGTGAACGATCGGAAGTAGAAACATCTGGAAATGAGTTTTCACAGGGGGAATCAATAGTGGCATAATTACAAGCTAGGAAACCGGATTCGTCCTAAACCCCCTGGGAATCCCGAATCCGGCGAATCCGACACGATTCGGTCCGGATTCGTGTCCAAATCACAGGACACGTCGTGTCCGAGGGCGTGTTGCGATTTTCAGGGGCGTGTCGCGATTTTAGGACACGTGTCCGGTTTCCAGGACTCGCTAAGCTCAGTGCGGGTATGAAAAGGGCGTGTTTGCTCATTAATATTTTCATTTGGTAATTGATTTGTGCTGTTGTAGCAAGGAGTAGAACATTTTGGCAGCTTCATAATCAAGTCTAGGCCCTAGTATTGATATGCTATTCATGGTAATGTTAAATTCTTAAAGTAAAAGTGACATTCTCCTTAATCTTCATTTTCATCCTTTTACTTAAATTTTTAACATTACCATGAAATGACTCAGGATGTTTGAGAGTGGTTCCGGCCTCATTGGATTTCATATGGAGAAAGTAGAATTTTAGATTTCATTCAAAATCCAGCAGACTTATCAGTTTTTCAGGATTTTAGGATTGGGGGATTGCAATGTTTCCATTGAATTTTGTCATGTATTAGGGTATGGAACTCGTATTTAATCAAGAGCACCAAACCAAGAGCTTCTGAATATGTCGCTCCCGCTCCCGCTCCCTGCTTTCGCTCCCGCTCCCAAGTAACATTGTTCCTGATGATATGGGTCTGGACACCATTGTTGAGTTGGCATTGGCCAACATGGATCTCAATGATCCAGTGCTAGAGCCTATTAGATTTGATGACTTAGAGGGGTCAGGCTCCATACCAGCAGATGCAAAGGCGACTATGGATACAGGGGAGGAGGAGGATGTAGAGGAGAGCAGTGGGGACCATGATGATGGGGACAGTGATGCTGATTCTGATGCTGATTGATGCCTTGAGGCTTGTATACCTGTAGTTGTTTTATATTTTCTATTTCTATTTGCCATTGGCATTGCACCAACACTACCTATGTAACACATTTTGATTTGATGACTTAATGAGAAAACTACAGTTGTCAGTGTGTTTATCTTACTATCTTGTAGTTGTAAGTTGTCTTTCAGTTATGAATTATGAATCATGATTTAAATTTTTAATAGATTTATCATTTATGTGACGAGTACCAACATTTATTTGAATTTTGTATGTACTATGCATGCTAATAGCTATAGATGAAGATCTATGTTTGAAATCAATAAATTTGTATCATTAATTAAAATTTGTGTAAGAAATATGATAATATCTAATTGTTAATATATATATATATATATATATATTTTTAAATATATATTAAATATATATATATTTTTAATAAAATAATATATAACGTGTCCTAACGTGTCCTGTTCCGGGGGGTCAGCGTGTCTCGAATCCGACACCACGAATCCCGAATCCTACGTGTCCCGAATCCCCGTGTCAGGTGACAAAGATTACAAGGGATGTCAGGATAGAGCGAGTGAGGCATGGATGGAAGGGTGTCATCCTTCACCATGAGTTCTTCTTTAGATTCCCACACACACTCATCATGAATGATGGCATAGGTTGGTTGCACAACACCAACTCCGTCAATAGCTTGGTCCTCGTTCACAACAGATGAGGAGTTCGGAATGGAAGAACACAAGGTAGTACAATCCAGAGGATCAACAAAATGTGGGGATAGAGGTTGAGGGAATGAATCCACGTGACAACCAACAAGCTTGCAAGCCAAATCTGCAGAGATATTAAGAGCAGGTGGGGTGGAAGGATGTGATAGTTCAACAGA
Organism: Pinus tabuliformis; assembly: GCA_031772625.1. Classification (NCBI taxonomy): domain Eukaryota; kingdom Viridiplantae; phylum Streptophyta; class Pinopsida; order Pinales; family Pinaceae; genus Pinus; species Pinus tabuliformis. The sequence continues at coordinate 1,133,441,775 of CM062804.1, forward strand.
TGTGTGTGCATAACCTCCCACATCACTCTGCGATGGTGGAGTTGTTTGATGAGGTGAAGGAGGGTAGTCCCTTGTGATAGAAACTGTGCCTTCCTATGATTGCACAGCTCCATCACTGAGGTATGTTGAGCAAGATTTGAATGATTTCAAGAATTGCGGATTTTCGGATATGTGAAGAAGATGCTCAAATCTTCCATCGATAAATTCCCAATCAATTTCATCTTCGGGAAATCCGCAAGCAAGATTACAAAAGCATCTGTGAAACTGTTCAACGGATTCATTGGGTGCTTTTCGTAATTTCAGAATTTATTTATCGAGTGATTTACAGTTAAAGTGATTGAAAACATGGTCAATCTTTGCGACCAGATGAGAAAGAGAATGAAAAGATTTTTCAGGCATCGTGGCACACCAATGAAATGGGTGCCCTTGAAGCGTGTAGACGAATAGCGCACAGCTCATGTACTCTTCAAAGATTCCATGTCTTTCGCATGAGCCTACAACGCTGACCGCATGCCTAACCAAGGCTACATAGCCTCCACCATCATATGTTTTGTGTGACAAGTTATCTGAGAGCTCTTCCGAGATTTCGAAGTCGTTTCCATAAGACATACACTCTGGAAGAGGAACTTTGTAGTTGGTCATGACATATATGCATAGATTAAAACTAGATTGTGAGGACTCAGCTTGTCATCTGGCCGTCCTTCTTGCACCAAAAATGTTGGTGGTGTTGGACCCTCCAACATTCAGGGGGATCACCCAGGTATGAAGTCCCAACTAGACTTCACACCGTTTGGTGTGGGAGTCCCATCCAGTACGATGGCTCGATTGCCATTATCTTAAAGTTTTGCCTCAACTCTTGCTTGTCATCATAAGAGAGTGGTCTTCTTTGTCTTGCGAGAAGTGAGTTTCGCATGCCTCGTGATTGTAAGTGTCTCTTGTGTCAATGGTTCTTTCACATAGAGGGAGAGGGTGGTAGTGAGTCCCAAGTTGGTTGGAAGAAGTCCCAACTCTGCTAGGAACACACAACATAATAGGATGTACACAAATTCCGGTGGAACAGTCCACACGGATGTGGCAGTCACAACAAAGAAGGGAAGATAACACGTATAACACTCAGTGGATTAGTCCATGTGAGTACAACGATTGTTATAGCAAGTTTTATGTGAAAGGTTTGTCTGATGTACAGGAGAGTAGTCTACACAGGTGAGACAATGTTAACAACATATAGAACACATTTTCATTAACATATGTGTATTACAACAAGTGAATTAGTTCAAGTGTTAAAGACAGGTTGAGGCAACATGCATTACAAGTGTTAAATATTAGTCTTACAATAGTTGCAATACATGTGTGAAAACGTGCTGACCTGTTAGCAGGCTTGTGAATTATGTGGAAGTTCCAAGACACTTCGTTACACCATACATCACTAACCCCGCGTGCTGAGCATTGGAGCCACTACTTACTCCTCAAAGAAAATATTATAGACTCTTAAGGCTATGTGGGAGGAGTTGAGGTGAAAAGTCCCTTGAATGTACAAATGAGGGGGTATTTATAGCCAAGGGTGAAACTGACCCTTGTGGTTGTTCGACTACCCTCATGACTATTTGACTTCCATGACTTTTCGATTTTACATGACTCTTCATACAACAAGTGGGTCTCTTGGACTTCCACGTTACATTACATTGATTGATAGTATGGCCCACATTAGAGATGTGGATGACATGACTAGACATGACAGTGCTGGTACATTCATGCTGCTATTGGTGTGCATGTCGAACTATAGTGTTGTTAGGTGATGGATGTCCTCATGGTGTGTCACAGCTTCACCTTTGCATGGAAAAGTGCGTGGAGTCTTCGATGGTCATTGGTTCGCTTGATGTTTCATTCACACATTGCTCCTTGCTTGTATGTTGGTAAGCTTGACAGGTTCGTCCATTTGCGAAAGGTGCATGTTCATTCGTCCATCCATTCGTGAACACAGCTTGCATGTTTGCTCGTCCATCCGTCTGCGAACACATCTTGCATGTTTGTTCGTCCGTCCATTTGCAAACACATATTTGCATGATCATCCATTCACGAGCACATCTCCTTGCATGCATCGTTTGTTCATCCATTTGAACCTATCCTTTTGCATGTGCTCCCTTTGTTCATCCCATTCGTCATCATGCCATGTTTGTTTGTGTACATATGTCTGCAGTCACTCATGACGAGATGACATCAAATCCATAAACCTCCTAGTCTACCATGATGCATGATCATTTCGGATGCAAGTGACTGAGAGAGGTGACAAGGTTGTGAGGCAGGATGGAGGCTCTAGGCATTGTTGATGAAAAATTTGTAAGAGTCATTGGGTGATGAAGATGGGAAATATGGATTGATAGTGACTATCCGCGGGGTCTGGCTCAGTTGGAGGAAAAAACTGCACAGTTTTTTAGAGGAATAGTTTGGGCTGCAAAAAGGCTAGGCAGGAAAAATCTACACAATTTCTGAAACGAGCGGGTAGTGGGAGCTTGGCAGCAAAAATTACACAATTCTTGAGGGGAACTGGCAGTCAGCTGTTGGGTCACTGGCAGCAAAAGCTGCGCAATTCCTTAGGGGAACTGGAAGTCATCTACCAGGAGCTTGGCAGCAAAAACTGTGCAATTCCTAGATGGAAATGGCAGTAAGATGTTTGGTGCTTGGAAGCAAAAACTACACAATTCCTGGAGGGAACTGGTAGTTAGCTGCTGGAGCTTGGAAGCAAAAAGTGCACAATTCCTAGAGAGAACTGTCACTTGACTACTAGGAGTTTTTGGCGGGAAAACCTGCGTTGATGCTGGGAGGTTGGCTTGCTGGTCACCTCTACGCAGTTTCTGAGCTGAGCAGACTGTTGGGCAGCAAAGGACTTGCTCATGAATATTGCACAATTTTCTGGATGAGCAATGGGTTGATTGTCGGGAGGGCAAGCTGGAAAAACTGCACAATTTTCTGAGGGAGACAGGGATAGGAACTGGATGTTTGTTCGGCCTGTCTGTGCAATTTTCTCATTCAGCAGAGTGGGCAAGGTCTACAGAATCTGTGCAATTTTTGAGGGGAGTTGCTCCCAGGGTGGCTGTCGGGTCAAACTCTTCGGTTGACTAGCATGAAGGTTGATTGATTTGCTTGCAGACAAAGTAGCTTGAAATGGCTTGCTTGGTGCTTTCTATGTTTTTATGGGTGATAGTCGTTCGAGTCGATGGCAGGGTGATGGTCTGGCTGTCAGAGGGGAATCCATTAGCCAGAACTTCAATAAAGTGACTAAGTGTGTGAACGAGTGAAAGATGCATACACAATCTTGCAAAAACACACTTACATGACTTGACGATAGGACGACTCAAACCATCCAGACACACATGCTCAACATGATTGACCGATGGTGTAAGCGACAAGCACGGTACTTGTGATTGATCATTGGTCAACCATGACGATGTTTGCGCGACAGTGAATGTGACTCTGTGTGTGAGTGCGACAAATGTTCTCATAGTGAACATAACAAGTACACATGAAGCGAAGACTTTGACTATAACCAGAACATGGTCTCAAGCATGACTTTGACATCTGTTATCACCCAGTAATTTCCTAAGGTTAAAGAAGGAGATCACCGGGGTAACCACTAACCAATTTTGAAGATCAGGACCTAGCCTTCCTGATGCTCAGAGAGGGCTCTCTCTATATGATTTAGCTTTGTTTGTTTGGATATTAGGCTAGTTATAAAAGTTCAAGGGGGGTTTTGATTTGTATTGAAGATTGGGTGGTGGAATCCTTGAAACAGATGGATAGAATGATGTCTCTAGACCATTGGGCATATGGAGTCAAAAGAAGGGAAGCAGAACTGGATCAAATCACTAAAGGGAATGTTCAAAGGGCAAGATAGCAGAGTAGAATGCAAGTCTTTAGGCTAGAGGGATGGAAAATGTTTTAACCAGGGTGAGAGAGCAATTAAGAATTCTCAGACCAAGATTGAAACGAAGAACAGGGGGGCAATCGGAAACAAAGGGAAATTAAGAATCCTTTGCTATAGATTAAAAGGAAACAATCTAAACTAAGGAGAAATTAAGAATTCCTTAACTTAGATTATCTGTAGAAAACATATATTTGCCTAACGGTTATAACAAAGTGTAATTAAACAAATTCTAATACAATACTCCAGTTATGGCATTCAAAATTAGATAAACAATATGGAAAAAACTTTAAGAGATAACAACAACGTGAGAAAATACTTGTCTACACTTCGCTCTGCACATGAATCCTTTGAAATATCTAGTCTTTATTCATCAATCCAGTTTGATGGTTTAGTCAATGCTCCAATGGCTTTACAATATTTCGATCAAGAATTCTATAGAAATGTCTAAGAATCCACCCTACATACTTCAATTTGTGAAGTATTTATACTAAGGTGTTGTTACAAATATCTCAAACTGAATTGAGATTTAATCTAGGAAATATAAAATATCTTCTCATAGGAAGATAGAGGCAACTAATGAACTGTTTCATGTTGTCCCTTTTATTATGGTGTTGCTGGATTTTATGGTTTATTTTCTAGCTCTTTATTCTCTGGCTGTTTGAATCATTTATGCTGGAGGTTGTGTTTACTTGTGTCTTTCATCTAATATTCTCTGTCACTGATATTCTTTCACTCTGATGACATGTCTTTATCCTTTCTGTGTTTCTTCCTTTTACTGTTATAATTGACCTTTTACTATGTGTTTTACCAGTGAATTTTTATGTTTTATATATGTGTATAAGAAATCAGAAGTGGATTTTGATCAAGTTTCAATGTGCTTTATTCATCTGCATCTCTGGTCTGGTTTCTCTGTTCTAAACTGTCACTGCTCTGTCTTTGTCTTCTTCTCGACTCTGTGTCTATTAGCCTTCATTTTTGCTCTTCGTGTATTGGTCTTCTTCTTCTGAATTTGGTCTTTTAACAGGTTTCTTAGTCGAGTCTTGGAGTAAACAGGTTCTTTTGACTAGTATCAGAACTATTTATCCAAGCTTTGATCTTAGTTGGATAACCTAAAAAAATCAATAATATTTAAGAAAAGGCAGGTCTGCATGAAGGGCGCTTGATGGATCTCTGGCACAGGAATGCTTGGGAAAGGTCTCAGGGCGGATTTTGGACATAATTGGAGGGGAAATCGCATCGTAGAGGCACTGGAGGGTTTCATAGGCTTATACTGTAAAATAGGCGAAATGGCGAGAAAACACGAGTTCTTGGGGTTTAAACTTCAACGGGTGGATTTTCGAAAAATGCCACGAACTTCATATTTTCGAAGGACAAGTGGTTTATCAGAACGGAGGGGAAGCGGTTTTGGAGGGCCATCGCACCGCTTTTGTGGTGCGAGCAGTATTCGAGAGGGGTCACCTTATGCCATACATCATCTAACACATAGCATCGAGGGCCGAGAGGAAAACCACTTTATCGGGTGGTTATTGTTCAGCCATCAGGTGTGGCCGATATGATTTTGCGCCGTTGGATGTGGGGGAGGGATGATCAATGGTAGTTGGGAGGCAAAGCTGCGTGAGGGAAAATGATGGGGGTTGATGGGGGGCCCAGGGATTTAATTATGGTGGTTCGGGATTAGTTTAGGGACTAATCCAGGGTTAAGTGATCGGGTCGGGCTTTAATGAGGGATTAGGGAGTCGGGTGAGGTCGACATGGGATTAACTTAAATTTTACCAGGGTTAGGTAAATTAAGTGAAATTATATCGGGATAAGGGGTAGTTTATATTAGTTTTTATTAAAACTAAGGGGTTGGGGTATTTTATATAGGGTTTTAATTATTTACAGGAAAAGGGTTATAATGGGTTTATATAATAGAGTTAGTCGATTAATATGAAAATGATGGCGGAGTGGGTTTTCTTTAGAAAAAAGGGGTTAAGTGTATGCGATTGCGCGTTTAGATTTATACTTAGGATACAAACTTTTGGTGGGTTTTTTGTGCGAAAGGGTTTTACATGGGGGTGAGTCACTTTTCCTAGGTAAAAGGTGTCCACCATAGGAAAGGGTGGTTTTATTAGGGAAATGAGGGGAAATGAAGGGAGGTGAATTTTTTATGAAGGGGATTCTAGCACTTATGCCCATGAGTCATCAAGTCGAGGGTCTGGTCCCTCCAAAAGTCAGAGAAATGCTCTGAGCCTCTTTGACTAGTAGGGTTAAAAGTACTTAGAACATAATTGTTGATTGGAAATTAGTAAGTAAAGGGGAAAAGTGAATGAGGGGAAGTTAATCACATGAACTTGTAAACCTTTGTCTTTGCCTTCATAGTTGACCATATGTGTTGCAAGATGTATATAAGCATGATGCATGTTGTTTGGTCCAAGTAACTTTGGTAGTTCAGTAACCTTTCTTCTACTTACCCTTTCTTACCTCTAACATATTTTCTTCATTTCGTAGGGTGCATTTAGGCTAGCAAACCCTTATTCATCTATTTTTCTTTTGGAAAGTAAATCTATCTAATTCTAACCTTATATCATTGAAGGGCTCAGATTAAGCTTATGAGCTCCTTTTATTTTTTCTACCTAACTATGATCTGCCAAGATTACACTGTTTGGTCAGATTTTATTCTCTAACTATAAACATAAAATTTAAAACATGAAATAGCCAAGTTTAAACATTTTGACTATCATGGATTGTGGCATGAGTAACAAGTTGCACAAAATCTTTTATTATGCATAAAAGTAAATAGTAGTGGCATTTGGACTTGCACACTTTCATGGTCTTTTTGTTTTTGGGGTTCATATATTTTCATCTTTTTTTACCTTCTTTTATTCTTTTTGTCCTTTGATTTATCTTTTAGGACATACCCTCTTTACATTTTTTATTTTTATAATATGGAAAACATTTGCAGAAAGCAAAGGTATGTACAATATTACAAGGCTTAACCTTAGTCATTCAAAATTATGACCCCTATTGGTATAAGAACCTAACAACATCAACATGCAAAAACTCGGGTGAAATGATCAAGCAAGATGGGTGCGAAGACTCACACGAGCTCACAGAGTGAACCTGAGTGTGTGCAGCCATTAAGTGAAACTCTCAAGGGAGGCTTTGAAATTGGGTGCAAGCCAAAATTTTGGAGGGTGGTTGTAGCCGCTACAACAGATTCTGATATAGTTGAGCGAGAGCATCCCACATCTCCTTGGTTGTATTCTTGGCCAATATATGTGAGACTATATGGTCCCAGACTCCATCCAAGATCATTCACTTCACCTTTTCCATCTCTTTCTTATACTCCTTTAGCTAATTCGCATCAGTGGGTACTACCACAAAATTATATGCATAGGTCTTCAGGCCAAATTCATATATTAGGAAGGACATCCTAGTATTCCAAATGACATAGTTGAAGGCTCCCTCCAGCATATCCTAAGCCTAAATGCGGCCATATCTAAAACTAAAATAAAAATATCCCTCTTTCACCTGCTCTACTATTGAATCTGTTATTCGCACTCCCTTACAGAGTGAGAAAAACTACTTGCAACTAAAACCAACTACAATTAGAAATTTTGATTTCTAAACTAGAAACCCTCTTAAGGAAATTTCCTTTGCGTGTGCACTTTCTCTTCCACCCGACACTGAATTTTCTCTAGCAAACTGCTACAAACCCTTTGTGCCCAGACAAAAATTTACTCTGTGAAAATCTAATTCGTTGTTGCTCCTGTCTGTGTTGCACTTGCATCTTTTTCGTATTTGCGTAGTTGTTTAGTATGAACTCGCGTGATACTTGTGGTTGTACAGAAAAATCTCGCACGTCTCCAACGACTATTCAGAGCTAACTCGCGCAACCATCTGGAAAATTTATCCTGCAACTCCCTCTAAGCTGTGAATTTCTCCTTTCCATCTTTACGCCTCCTGTGTATCAAATATGTTTTGATACCATGTGAAAATTCCCTTGAAATGTAGCAATTGAAAATTATTTCTCCTAACTGATTAACAATTTATCAATTTTTTTATTAATACCGAATTAATCACACTACAATTTCTTCACCAAAAACAAATATTGTGGAAGCAAAAGTAGGAACTAAGAAATACTAGCACATACACATAATATGACAATTATTTTTGGACAAACATCTTCAGAAACACCCAATGTGGGAAAATTGGTGCAACAACTGAGGGTTTATTTTATTATGCAATAGTGAATTCCGAGTACAATCTTTGGAAACCTGATTGACTATACAATCAGAAAGTTTTGATAGAAAATATTTAGAGAGAAAGTTCTCTCTGATCCAGGAGGATCTTGTTACCACTTTCTAAAGTTTACCATGCTGAAGGAAAAGTTCTTTCAAGCCTCAGTAATGAGTATTTTAACTTTGAAAGTAAAGTGTTTGAGCTTCATTGGGATGTTCTCATATATTTGAATTTTCAATTGTAAAATAGAAATTGATTTATGAGAGAATTTTCCTCAAAATCAGTTTCTAAATTCAAGTTGGAATTGAGAGTCTCATGGGATTCCCTCATATCCCTTGAGTTTTGGATAAGGTCCAAGTTTGGTGGAGTTGAGAGATTTCATCCTCAAAAATCTCATAAGTTCCTCTTTTTATGGATCAAGAGATTTATTCTCTCCTTGGAATGGGGATCTAAGGAGATATTCTCTCCTTTGTTTATGGATCTCAAAAAATTTGTAAATTCTCTTATGTACTCCTTGTTGAAAGAAGAGATTTTTGGAGGAGGAAGAGAGAGGTTTCTAGAGAGAGTTTTTTGAGAGTTTTTGGAGAGCTTGTGTGAGAGAGTCTTTTCTAGAGGGCTTTTTGAGGAATCTTTTGTTTTGAGAACCTTGACAGCTCAAGAGGGCATGTATTTCTGAGAAATTATGCATTGTATTGGCCTTGAAATCTCTTTGGTAGTAGAAGGTAGTTTGGGGGATTCAGTCATTTTTGTAAAACATTGTATACATTTAACCTCTTATGAAGAAAGACAATAAAGAGATTTGAGCTTTGGAGGCGAATCTAGAGATGTAGCCCAATGGAGGGGGTGAAACCTTTTATCATATTTGTCTTGATGCTTCATGTTCATTCTTGACTAAGTTCTTTTCTAATCAATTTTAAGTTGATATTTGCATGCTTATGTGACAAATATGTAGCTAAATTTGTCAAACCCTTATAGTCAAGTTTATAAACACTCTATTGCAAGTTTTATGCTCTCTAGTTTTTAGATCACTTGGTATTAGAGTGGTTGATTGTTTGGCTTAGTGGGTACATTTGACAGCTTCAGTTCAAGCAAGGAGAAGGTAATTCCCTTTGATTCAAAATGTCGCATTATGATCCTTTCTTTGCAAATATTTATAAAGATTCGAAAGTTTTTCAAGAATTCTTAACCATGAAGGAAATGGTGGAGGAGTTGTATAATGATGACAGAGAAAGCAATGAGTTGCGAAAGTAGATGAAGATATTGGAAGATGAAAAGCAAGAGCTCCAAAATAGACTCAAAGAAATGAAGTTGCAATTACAAACTACAGAAGAAGATTTGGTGAAGCATCAAAATGCTAAGGTATGTAGTAATTGTTCAAGATCAGTTTCCTCACAAGAATATGATTGTTTTGGTTCCTTCGAGAAGCATACATGAGAAATTGGGTTGAAATTGTTATTAAAAATGGGTTATGGAGGGAAGGGCTAGGAATCCATGCCCAAGGTATAATAGAACCCATTATGGTTGAATATTGACCTCAATATGTTGAAGCAAGTAACGCTTCGAAGGGAACTTCTACATCATCAAGTTCACCTCGTCAAAGTTGCGACAAAGGAAAACATCAAAGGTATAACCCTAATTACACTAAAGTTTCTTTCGATTACAAGAAACATGGTAGTAGGAATCATGGTTTTTGGCATAAAATGACGTTGTTCATTTTGTGGTCTAACCAATCATAAAGTTTCCAAATGCTGGAAGAGAATGGTGATGTTCAGGAAATCATGAAAGAAAAGTGAAAAAAGAATCAATCTCCAAATCACAAGAAAGATAATGGTGAGACGAAGTCGCAAATGCAACATTGTTGCACACATTGTTATCAAAATGGTCATTTGGTTGATAAATGTTGGAGGCTTTATCCAAAATTTCGTCAACAATATTGGAGGAAAGTTACGCAAGACCCTTCCAAAAACGAAAGAGTTAGCTCAACAACACATGATAAAATGCAGATAAAGAAAAATCCATTCAAATGGTTTGGTAAGAAATGGTTAGAATTTCTGCATAATTAATTTTTGGTTTCAAGAGTGCTTATTCTCAATTAGCATTGCACAGACTTCTTTAATGCAATAGGATTATATTAGAGCGTCATTGGAATAAATGCATTTTTTAAGTTCCACAACAAGACATACATTTCAAATATGTACAACTTACATTTCTGACTATATTGAGCACCATTTGTTTATGCGTTGAACTCTAGTACTATTAGTAATCCCGTTTCCATTGCAGATAAAAAACAACGAGAAGTGGTTGCCTATTTCATTTATTTTTCCTACAATTATGTGGGATATTTCACTTTTCATATTTATAGTGGGAAAAAGGATATCAACATCAATGATAATCAGATGTGATATTTGTTTGACATGCAAACAAGACCACAACAAACAACTCCTTTTATTCCTGCTAAACTACATGTTGGTGATAACATTGATGATGGCATTAATATTTTTTATGCTTGAATTCCCCAGAATCCCTTCTGTAGTTTGAGATGAAGGTCATGCAATATCAATGATCCATGAGGAATCGATTACGTTTCCAATGATTATGCCACCAATGCCAATGGATTTTCCCCACAATTTATGCACTGATTTTGGGCTCAGTGAACAACTTCAACATTGCCAATTTGGAAAACACAGATTACATGTCGGGTTGTCAAGATCAGGTAGGAGGTGGCATGGGCACAACCTGCATGAACACATCTATGGGATAAGGTTTGCATGAGGTAGAGAGCCATTATCTAGATGAATTACTGTTGAAGTCAGTGGTCATGCATGAACACCTAAGGCAGGGCCTGCATTAGAGTGAAATAGAGTCAAGCACGAGGAAGTTAGACAGTGTCATGGGAGCACATGTTGGGTGTTGTTTAGCGTGCACGCAGAGGTGGTCTACACATGAGGGAGTCAGCCAGGCAAATCCTGCACGGAGACAAGCAGGCCCTAGAAGGTAAGGGTTGCATGACAGTAGGTATGAAGTTCATTAAGGCAGGCTGAGTATTGGTTTGGGAAAACTTTGATTGAGGATTTACATAGCCATATGCCACAATCAACGTTATTATTAAAATGATGAAGCACAATCCATGTAAAACGGTGGAGTTTAATTACACCAATTTCACCTAGTGAAGTTTTGATACACCACTTCAGCATCGAAAATCACGACATTATGATGGTCATGAAATTGTATTTTATTGAAGATTTGTGGTGGTCCATGATATCCAGTGGAGGTTATGTTGATATCATATAAATGATGGTCAGGTTCACAATATGCATAGTTTGTTACGATATATGTGGTTATCTTCAATGCTCAAATTGCCAATTATGCATTTTTTTTTGGACTTTTGTTAGGATATATTGCAACATATGGATTACGATCTGGTTTATAGTTTGAATGTATGCACCAAATAGAGACACGTATATGGCGTGGGGGAGCTGATTTAGAGGGAAATAATGCTAATTCTATGGTAGTAGAGCAAATCTTGGTAGAATTTAAAATGTTAACGATATTTTGGGGATTAGCGCATACGTTATGTGGTCAAGCAAATGATTTGGTTCAATGAAATCCAAAGATGATCCACCATCAATGGAGTTTGTGTAAATAATGGTTACATTGACGACATCGGTGGTGAAATTAAACCAAATCCACGACATATATGGAGGATAGTTGGATGGGTACTGACGCATACATTGCATTGAACGGTGGAGTTGATTGAGACTGCCAATTACATTACAACCTCTGGAAAAGGTACCTTGGAGTAGATGAGAGCACAAGAACCATTAGGAAGAATCTTTCGAATGTCAACGTGGAGAATGTAGAGACCAAACGTCGGGTGCTTCGAGAATTTTATTCACTTCTTCTAGTGCTCTGCAGTATTTGAGTGGAGTTCTTCTCTTTAGAAATTCTTTACTAGAGCACAGCTAATGGAAAACATTTTGTCAAGATCCTTCAGTGGTGGGCGATATCAAAGTGAACAATGGAACAATAGATTTGCCTATATGGTGATTATTCACCCTCTAATCTAGAGACGATTTTCATCTTGTTTATCATGTCATGTCAGGTGATGAAGAGAATAAGTTAGTTATGAAAATGAAAAAATAGGAAATTTATGAGTACAACAAAGAGATCCATTCACCACATTTTCTAATTGTGTACGAGAGCTTAACTATAGGAAGTATTATTTCTTTAAGCTTATCAAAGTGAAGTATTTGAAAAACGTGGACCTTATAAAGTACTTTCATAGTTGTTTCAAGAATCACTCTACTTTTACTATGGTGCTTCCATCGATTTTGCAATATTATGCATTTTAATTGTGCTAATACCATTTACATTCCCCAACCGTGTTGTAAGAGAAATTGTATGAGGTACAATGTTATGTTCATATCACCTTTCCTAAGGCTTCACGTGTGATGATATCACAATAAATTTCTCTTGTTATCTAGATAGTTCATGGTGCACTAAGCAATCAAGGCATAATGGGATTGGTGAGTTGTTAGAAATTTTTCAATGGTTTTGTGTTGCCTGTGAAAGAGAAGCATAAATTGTAGGTCTTAATTTGAGCATCTCATAGTAGATTCTTCATCTCTGTAGTCGAATTGTACCTGATTCTGTGTTATGAAACCAGCGCACAAAAAGATAGAAAATATAGATGAATGTCTTACAATTCAGCCTCTTCAGGGGGGCAACCTCCTTTACATTACATAAATGAACAATTCTTTGATTATACAAATGACAAGAACTCCTTTCTATATATAGGATTTTAAGGGGTCATAATATAATCAGAGCCGACATAACAATAATAATGTAAGGGCACAATAATAACAATAGTGGGCTTCTATGAGGCACAATAGTAACAATATGGGGACTACATGGGTACAACAATATAATAAGGGGGTTGTACTAATAACAATAAGGGGTTATACTAGTAATATAGGGGCCTAACATGCCCCTCTCCTTCAAAAATTGTTGTCCTCAATGCTTGAGTAGTTCTTGATGCTTTTGTATAAAATTCTTGTCCTCCCATGTGGAATCTTCAGCGGGTAAGTTCTTCCACTTGATGAGATACTATGAAATTGATCGATTTCGTGGTTGTGGGGTTCTTGTTTCTGTGACTGCTCCAGGTTCCAATATGATTTTTCCTTCCTCTTCAAGTTCTGGTAATATTGTTTGAATTGGGATCTTCTGCAACTTTTGAATGAGTGGCCATACTTCTTCATCCTTCTTCCATTCATCCCTTGCTTCGTTTATCCAATCTGGTTGGATAATAGAAATAGCACAAAACAATGCTTCCACATCCTCATCCTTTCTTGAGAGTGCATCTGCAACAAAATTTTGCTTCCCTTTTCTATAAATGATGTCAAAGTCACAGCCCAACATATTTGTGACCCATTTTTTCTGTTCTTCTAAAGATAATAGTTTTTATAAAAAGTATTTAAGACTATCATGATCCATTTTTACCTTGAAGTGTCTTCCCATTCAGTAAGGTCGCCATTTCCTAAGTGCAGTAGTATTGCCAACATTTCCTTCTCATAAATAGCTTGCTTGAGATGTAGCAGTAAAATACCCAATCACCTACATCAAAACATTTTTCACTACGATGTTGATCTACCTTTTGTTTCATTCGACTTTGCACCAAAGTGGCGTTATCCTTTAAAAGTTGGAGAACTTTTTGTTGATGCTCGATGTGATCTTTCAATGCTTGAACCTTTTTCTTATTGATATGTCCTTCTACCTTGAGAGTTTGAGGAGTGGTAATTTCTTCCAATGCTTTACAAGATATGGTCGGATTCATTTCTTGATGCTCGATGTGATCTTTCACTTCTTGAACATTTTTTTTCTTGATATGTCTTTCTATTTGGAATAGTTTGAGGAGTGGTAATTCCGGCCAATGCATTACAAGATATGGTTGGATTCATTTGTTCTTTCTTGATGTGATCTTTCACTTCTTGAACCTTTTTCTTCTTGATATGTCCTTCTATCTTGAGAGTTTGAAGAGTGGTAATTCTTGCCAATGCTTTATAAGATATGGTCGGATTCATTTCTTCTTTCTCTGGGGTTGGGTCCTGGTGTATATCCTCTTCTTTTGATGTTTCTTGATCCTTTTCTTCCTCCTTCATACTCTATGTAAAATAATTTCTTCTCAGCACACTTATGACCTTTAGTGCATTTGCTATCACAATTGTAACAAATCCCTTTTTCTCTTTTTTCTTCCAATTTTTGTGGTGTAACCCTTGTAGGTTGTGGAAGGCTAGGAGAAACAACACTTCCATCTTTATAGTTATGAGGGGTAGAATTCCTTGTTTCCATAATTTTGCTTTCCACTTTGTAACAAAGCCCTTTTTCTCTTTTTTCTTCCAATTGTTGTGGTGTTTTTCTAAAGAAGGTGTTGCTCTTTGTATTCTCATAATGAGCTATAAATTCCTCCATGAAAATTGACCACGTAACAAGTTGTTTATGAGAACAAAGCCCTTTATACCATAAAAGTTGATCTTGTTCTAAATATGAAGATGCAATACATACCTTTTGTAATAGTGGTACACCATGCAGATCAAAATATTTCTCCATCTGTAGTATCCAATTTACCGGATCCTTGCCATCAAACTTCCTCATCTCGCTTTTTCTTGATTTTAGGAGCTCGATCTTGAAACAACTGTAAATCTGTACTTTCTGATCTTTAAGTTCTGAAATTGTGACCTGTAGTAGCCCTATGTGTCCTCTTTCCACTGCCACTAGTCTGATCGAATTTAGATTCTCCAAGAAAGAGTTATCCACAATCTCCCAACATGACCTGATTATATACCTTTTCCAAAGAGCGAACTTGTATGAAGTGCCACATGTCACTGTTTTGACATTAGGATCTGAAAATTATATACAGGAAACTGCGGTCCGTCCTCTTTTTGTAATGTCTTACAAAATTTTAATTTGATGCTCAGAACAAAAGTTATGAGGATTTTCCCCAGGTCACCTGTTTGGAATGTAATTCGAGAGTCTGCAAAAAGGCAAACTTCCTCAAATCATATCTCCGCAAATATAGCGCGAAAAGCTTTGAAATTTGGACCCGAGGTTCAGAACGATTTCGACCCAAATGGGTTTTTTTTTAGCATCTGAAACGTCGCAGGAAAAAAAGAAAAAAAAAGAAAAAAGAAAGTTATAGCAAAAATTCCACGATGACCTGTTTGGAGTAGCGAAACCCTAGAATCCAAAGCTCTGATACCAAATGTTATGAAACCAGCTCACAAAAAGATAGAAAAGATAGATGAAAACCTTAGAATTCAGCCTCTTTGAGGGGGAAACCTCCTTTAAATTACATAAATGAACAATTCTTTGATGATACAAATGACAAGACCTCCTTTCTATATATAGGAGTCTAAGGGGTCATAAAATAATCAGAGCCGACATAACAATAATAATGTAAGAGCACAATAATAACAATAGCGGGCTTCTATGGGGCACAATAGTAACAATATGGGGACTACATGGGTACAAAAATATAATAAGGGGGTTGTAGTAATAACAATAAGGGGTTACACTAGTAGTATAGGGGTCTAACATTCTGCAGAAAATCAATGCCCTCATATCAGAATCAATTTCAAATCCTTGAGCTTTTGGTGGAACAAAATCTTAAAAGATTTCCTCCATGGGGAGGTATGATCCAGGAGGATCTTGTTACCACTTTCTAAAGTTGACCATGCCAAAGGAGAAGTTCATTGAAGCCTAGGTAATCAGTATTTTAACTTTGAAAGTAAAGTGTCTGAGATTCATGGGGATGTGCTCATATATTTGAATTTTAAATTATAAAATAGAAATTGAGTTATGAGAGAATTTTCCTCAAAATAAGTTTCTAAACTCAAGTTGGAATTAAGAGTCTAATGGGATTCCCTCATATCCCTTGAGTTTTGGAAAAGGTCCAAGTTTGGTGGAGTTGAGAAATTTCATCCTCAAAAATATCATAAGTTCCTCTTTTTGTGGATCAATAGAGTTATTCTCTCTTAGGAATTAGGATATATTCTCTCCTTTGTTTATGGAGAAGGAAGAGAGAGAGGTTGCTAGAGAGAACTTTTTGAGAATTTTTGGAGAGATTGTGTGAGAGAATCTCGTTTAGAGGGTTTGTTGAATACTATTTTGTTTTGAGAGCCTTGATAGCTTCAGGGAGGATGTATTTTTGAGAAAAGTATGCATTGTATTGACCTTGAAATCTCTTTGGTAGTAGAAGATAGTTTTGGGGATTCAATCCTTTTTGTAAAATATTGTATGCATTCAACCTCTTATGAAGAAAGGAAATAAAGTGATTCGAACTTTGGAGGTGAATCCAGAGAGGTAGCCAAGTGGAGGGGGTGAACTTCCTTATCATACTTGTCTTCATGCTTCATGTTCATGCTTGACTAAGTTCTTTTCTATGTAATTTTATGTTGATATTTGCATGTTTCTGTGATAAATATGTAACTAAAATTCTCAAACCCTTATAGTCAAGTTTACAAAGAATTTATTACAAGTTTTATGCTCTCCAGTTTTCAGATCACTCTCCCTCCACCAGCATACCCCGACCTTTGAAAAATAGTCATCCAACCTCTACGTAGGCCCTTGCGTCTTCTGATAGATTTGCTTAGTTTTTCTGGGAAAACCCGTGTGATCCTCGTGGTTGTACTGGGAAAACCCATGTGGTCATAACTACGACCCATCAAAAATTTTTGCATGACCCTTGTGGCTTACCTGGGCTAGTTTCACCATGGAATACTTCAATCACTTGCTTTTCCCCCTTCCAAAACTAAAAATCATCTTGTGGATCATTGTCTTTACCCCTCTAATACTTTGCTACTTGATCACTAACTTAATCACTCCTACTAAATCACCTGCACTAGAGATTCAATATGTCTAGATCACTAAGTAACTGCAACTGGTCTCACACTCTCAAGTGCTTCTCACCTTCAAGTGTTCTCCAAAAAGTGTATCCTCCATCTACCCATCGATTTATTCTTATAATCTCCAGTTGAGACTTCAATGGCCATGATTAAAACTTAATCAATTGTTGATATTATCTCTAATTCGATCTATGTGAGTTTCTAAATGATTCACACCTTTCTCAATTAATTTCTATTAATTAACCCCCCTTTTCCTTAGTTATACTTAGGAAATTTTTAATTATGGTTAATTAATTTAATTGAACCATTTCTAGGTGGAATTTTTAGAAACGATTTCTGGTTAATGGAGTCCTAGAGTTTCTTATCCTCTCTGACAACTGTAGAGCCTAGAACACCATATGATGCTAAAAAAATAACAATTCTTCCATGTCATAAACCACGCGCCATTTATTTATCACTGCTATTCCATTGTCCATTGAACACTTGGCCTGCCTGAAGTTCAAATCATGTTGCTACCACACAAGCTCCCTCCTTTGTGCCTGGTGCAATAAAATGGGGAATTACAAAATTCTTCAGGTAAACCCTCTAGGTGGGACCCATATTGCCACGTGAGCCTGATCTATAAATCCTGAACTTCCTTTTTTAGCACTCTTCTTTGTTATTCCGAGATGGATCCTTTGGCCGATGTTGTCAACCTATGTTTCCTACCTCTGTTAAGTCTTGTCTCTTGGTGTTGTCAAGTGACAGACTTCCCTCCGGCCCGAAGCTATCAAACTTCATTGGGAATCTTAAAAAAAACTAAGTGTTGCACTGCTCCTCTGCTCTTTCATTGTGCCAAATCTAGGCCTTCATATCTAAGTTAATTAAGTCTCAGTCTTATCACTGTAACCCTTCGCTCTCTTATTACCTCACACCTCTGTGATTTCTTTCTACTGTCTTTGCAAAGCCTATGTTGTGTGACTCTGATCACTTTTTCTCTGTTACTCTAATATACACAAACATTTAAAATATTGATCACGCAACTGGATCAATGATCGATGCCTTCTCAACACTCATGTGTTGCCTCTTTACTGCACTCTTTTCTCTTACGGTTTAACATCGATTCTACAACTTATGTGGTGATTCTAATGCATGTACGCACCACTATGTTTCCTTAGCGTATATATAATAGACCTGCAATCCACCCCCAAACATAATAGAAATAAGTTGATACTTTAATTACAAACACTCGAACCAGATTGTTTCCTTCACATTAATAAACACAAATTTACAGCAGCCATCAAATCCTCTTGAAACTCTCTCTTACACACTTGCCACACCATACTCCATTAATTCTCATTTACATTTTAAATATAAGAGGATTTTGAACTAATTCAGTTTAGATCCACCTTTTCCTCACTTAAACCTCTAATATAGGATTTTCTAGATCCACAAATATTTCAAGGAACCCAACTACCCTTAAATCTCTCCAACTCACTCAAGTATTCTCGATATCCACCCTAAGGAATAGATCTGATTACAATTTCTTTCTTTAATTGCATATTCTTCTAGAATTATTTAAAACATAGGATATACAAATAAATTAAATAAAACAACTCACTTAGGGAACCAACTCCTTTGGTAAATAAATGACCCCTAGTCTAGATAAAATACAATTTCGACTTGGAAGTTGAATGCTCTTGCATTAGAGTTTGGGCATGCATCATGGGATGGAGGATTTGGTAGGTAATCATTTTCTTTTGTGATAATTTGGAAGATATAAGCTATAGAGAAGAGGATGTGAGGAATTAGAAGGAGGGTAATTTTATTTTGATGTAGAATAAATATTTGATTGAGTTTGGAAAAGAAAGAATGTTGAAATTTTTTTGAGGATGTAAAATAGGGAGTTTGGAGAGATAATGTGCTCTTAAGGCTAAAAAGTGTGAGCAAGTGTTCTATTGGAGATGTTTTGAAGAAGGAGTTGGTTCAGAGAGGTGAACCAAAAGTAGAAGATACCTTTGATAATTTAATGATACCTTTGATTGAGAGGATTTATGTTTTTAGTAGCAACAACCATACAACAAGGATTAGTGATAGCGAAAGAAGATGCAACCATCATAACAATGAAGCTATGACAAAAGAGAAGATGAAGTAATCGAAGAATTCAAGCGAGGATTGTGACAAAACCAATAGTAGCAGGTGATATTGTTGATATGAGGATAACAAAGTTCTCAAGAAGAGTGAGCATATGAAGACGCAAAAGTATGACAACTTTGAAAGGTGAGAAGAAAACGTGCTAAGAAGAAGGAAAAGAAGTTCTACTGCAAGGAACCAGAAGAAGGGTGACTTCCAACAAGTAGCATTTGGGTAGAAGTTGCCACAAAGGAAGTTCCGCAGTGAGTGTGGGTATAACTATCGATAAGGAGAAAGAAGAAACCAAGAGAAGAGCTTGGTATTGATAGAAAGTAGAAGAATTATTATAGAGGAAGATAGGCTTCTTGCAGCTCACAGGTGAACAAGGCAAATTCACAAAAGAAAGAGGTAAAAATGGCTACAGATAGTCATGTGCAAGGTTTAAGAAGAAGTCACAATAAGAGAGAAGAAAATGCCGAAGTAGTAGGCATGAAGAAGAGGAGGAGTGATGAAGAAAAGGATAGAAAGTTAGTTGAGTTCAGAGCATATTTTGATAAGCTCAAGCAAAATTTTCTAGAGTGGGGATGTTATGGATGCATAATGAGGAAGAAGAAAATAATATGGCCATCTTTGTAGAGAGAATTGAGATAGAGGACATATAACAGACTTAAGGAGGAACTCAAAGAATTTGAGTTTGAAAGGAATGTGTTCTTTGGTGTAGAATAAGTGAGAGATATTGAGGAAGAATTTATAGACAGTCTGCAAGAGAAAGAAAAGGCGGCTGAAGCCTCAGAAAAGGAAGGGAACTCTATTTTTGAATCTAACATTTTGTGTATGTATGTAGGTTTGGTAGGTAGTGATCAATGTGTGACTGATGCATTTATGTAGGTTAGTGAAAAAATGAGACTTCTTGAGGAGATTATTGAAATGGAAAAGTTTTGTGAGCATATACTTAATAACTTTGAAGAGGTCAAAGTTAAAAAGAAAGTTGTTATGCCAAAGGAAATCGAAGGAGTAGCGCCCTTGATTTTTTATTTAGAGGAGGATGAGATAACATCATCTACTTCTATGATGATGCAGGAACATTATACAAGAATAGAAGATGGAGCAACCTTAGAGGATGAAGGAGCAACTAAAGAAGGAGGAATATTTCAAAAAGATATGCTCAAGGAGAATTCAAATAGAGGTCTCATGCTTGTGGAAGAAGACACAAGTGAAGATGGAGAGGAATGACTGGAAAAGAATTCAAGTATAGAGAATATGAGGACAATTAAAGTAATTGAATTATTTGAAGAATTGAATTTTTTGGAGTAGAAATTAGAAATCCGCCAATTGCACATACAAATTGCAAAGGAGGAATTAGATAAGGAAGAAATTGACTGAAAAATTAGTGAAGAACATACTGCAAAATGTAGACAACAGACTGATAAAGGGATGTGCAAGTTAGAATTGAAACATAGTTTTATAACTCTTGTGGAAGAAAAATATGTGAAGGAGCCTCAGAACAATTACAACAGTGGAGTTAAAAAAAAATTGGAGATTGATGACATGATAGAGGAAATGTGGATGCTGATGAGAAAGACATCCAGAAGAAGGTACACCAAAAAGAGGAGGAAAACTAGTAGAGAATTGTAGATGACTGAAGCAATGTGCAGCAACAAAGCATGTGGAAAGCAAAAACATAAAGTATGGAGACCTAGATAATTGGAAACAAAAAGGCAGCAACAACAACATAAACTATGGAGACCTGGAGAATTGGAAACAATAAAGCAGCAACAACATAACAAGGAGGAAGACCAGCTGCAAACAAAAGTTTGGGACCCAGGAGGATTTTTCATCAACATATGGAAGCACATGGTCAGGAGACCATGATTCTTTTCGACCTTGGGAGTTTGATGCAGGAGCATTCAACTTCCAAGTCAAAATTGTATTTTGACTAGACTAGGGGTCATTTCTTTACCAAGGGAGTTGGTTCCCTAAGTGAGTGCTTTTGTTTAATTTATTTGTATATCCTATGTATTTAAATATTTCTAGAAGAATATGTAATTAAAGAAAGAAATTGTAATCATATATATTCCTTAGGATGGATCTCGAGAATATTTGAGTGAGTTGGAGAGATTTGAGGGTAGTTGGATTCCTTAAAATATTTGTGGATCTAGAAAATCCTAGATTAGAGGTTTAGGTAAGGAAATGGTAGATCTAAACTGAATTAGTTCAAAATCCTCTTGTATTTAAAATGTAAATGAAAATTAATGCAACATGGTGTGGTGAGTGTGTAAGAAATAGTTTCAAGAGGATTTTAGGCTCAAGTTAGGGACATAAGCCTAGAAGGGCCATTCAATGTAAATCTGACCATAAATAAGACCTTCTGGGAATTTGTGTTTATTAATGTGAAGGAAACACTCTATTTCGAGTGTTTGTAATTTCAGTATCAGCTTATGTCTATTATGTGTGGGAGTGGGTTGCAAGTTTATAATATATACACTAAGGAGAGATAGTGGTGCGTACATGTATTAGAATATCCACAGAAGTTGTAGAATTGGTGTTAAAGCCCAAGAGGAAAGAGTGCAGTAAAGAGGCAACGCATGAGTGCTAAGAAGGCATTGATCATTGATCAAGTTGTGTGTTCAATATTTTAAATGTTTGTGTAGATCAGAGTAATGGAGCAAAAGTGATCAGAGTCACACAATAGAGGCTTTGCAGAGACAATAGAAAGAAATCAAAGAGGTGTGACGGTGATAAGAGAGCTAAGGGTTATAATGATAAGGCCAATACTTAAATGAATTCAAAGATGAAGGCCCAGATTTGGTGCAACAAAAGAGTGGAGGAGCAATGCAACACTTATGATTTTTTGAGATTCCTGACAGAGTTTGATAGCATCAGGCCGAAGGGAAGTTCGTCACTTAACGACACAGGGAGATGGGACTTGACAGAGTTGGGAAACGTAGGTTAACAACACTAGTCGAACGATCCATCTCGGAAGAACAAAGAAGAGCGCTCAACGAGAAATTCGAGCTTTAGAGATCGGGCTCACATGGCATTGTGGGTCCCACTTGGAGGGTTTATCCCAATGGCTTTTGTAATTCCCATTTTTTAATGTGATGAGCGAAAAAGAGTGGGCTTGCATGGCAACAATAAGATTTGGACTTAAAATGGGCCAAGTGTTCGATGGACAGTGGAATAGCAGTGATAACTAAATGTCACATGGAGTATGACATGGAAGAGTGGGCCAGCCCGAAGGATGTAACCCAGATGCTTTGCAAATACACTAATAAGGAAAAGACTGTCTCAAGCAGTGGAAAACAAGAAAGGGGCTAGAATCTAGCATAAGATTTAAGAGGGTTGAGGTTTAGAAATGTTGTGCGCATGTGTATTACGAAGAATATTAGTTGCGGTGGTTCTTTGAGAGTTGAATTTGATTCCTCCTTTGATTTATTCATATGAACGAGAATCGAACACGGTGGTTCTATTAGGGGCTGGCTATTTCTCATATGCATATTTTGGCTCCGGGGGCTATATGAACAACTCTTGAACTCGATGGTTTTTGTATCACCCTTTCGGATCCTCCCACTTTTTATTTAAATCCTTCCACTGTGAAGGGTTTATATTCCGATATAGTTAATTATATAGGGTTAAAGGAAGCGCCTTTTTGGGAGAAAGTTTGGGCATTGTAGGTTTTTAAGCAAGCTCAGTTTGGTTCTACATCACATGGGTTACCATCAATAGAGAGTCACACATCACTGTGAGATTGCATATGGCATTGCGTTGTGTATTCTTGCAGCACTAGATGCAACCTCATTATGGTCCAAGAGGAGCAGTTGTTCTTGAACCTGTTTTTTCACTAGAGAGACCACCAATCGGTGACATATTAAGAGAGTATACAAGTTTGTGCAACCTTTGGGAGAAGCATGAGGAATATGGAAAGGTCGATAAGCTTTCAGAGGACACGGGAACAACAAAATGCGACTAGGGCACAAAGAGAGCACTGATTAGAGAAATGAGTCACAAGTTTTAGAGAGAATGAGTACTAAGCAGAGTTTTTGGATTGCAAAATAGACATGAGTCTTTCTTGAAAAATCAAATATGACACAGATAGAAATCCTTATCATGTAGTAGACTGCGTCTAGGCTTAGCCACCAACTTGGCAGTGTAGCAAAGAAGGAAACACTATAGAAACGTTCATGCCAATGAATAGCATGTGAGGGAATTTACATTGATGAAATTTTCAAACCAAAGGAAACATTAATGTAAAGTCGCATGAAGGACAATACATTACAGTCGATGTGCATGATTCCAATTAACCACAATATAGATGTTTCTGCCAAGGCAAGGAATCAACAGAGGAATAGGTTAAGTAGATGGCAGAGGAGTTACAATGGAATAGAAAAGAAGGCTTTGATACCTTGTCAAACTAGGAAGGTAACTCCTAATTGTTTATTTCCATTAATATTAACATAATTATATACATGAGAGTAGTGACCTTTGGAATTCCAATTCCAAGGTCTACTCAAATTACTATATTTATTGTATTTACATATTTACATATTTCACCCAATCCTTAAAAATTAGGTGTTTAATGGTCGAAATTATCTTCCTTCCCTAAATTGTATAACAAAATCTTAAAAAAATTATTTAAAATTTTCATTAAACTAAATTTATTACATCATATCAATCAATGCTAAAATGATATATAAAATAAAAATTAAAAATGAAAATCTAAATTATAATTATATTTTTTAACTATTTTTATAAACACAACACCACCATAACAAATTATGAGCTTTTTCAAAACATTGTTAGGAATCCACTATTGCAATAAGCATATACCAAAAATATTTACTTTCACTCTTGCAATTAGCATATACCAACATTCTTTATTTTCCAAATAATAGCTCATATTATAATGAAAATTATTCACATTCACCATTCCCCAATGCAAAGCAAAGCGTGAATTATAAACTTTTGCCTAACATTGTTAGACATCTACTACTACAATTGGCACATACCTAAAACAATTACTTTTCACACACACTCTGAAATAATAGACTCATAATATTATAATTTATATCATAATTAGAATTATTCGCATTCCCCATTGCAAATTAAAGCTAAAATTTCACGGTGAATCTTATAATTTTCTTAAATTGAGTGGAAGAGGTTTATTATATGTTTATTATTTTTGGTCATGGATTACATAGCTAAATATATTTAGCGTTCTTATGTGCCCAAATCTTTTATATTCTTTATCTTGGTTGCTTGGGTTTGCTTTGAAGGATTCTTATTGGCTAATTCTCTCAATGACTATTAGTTTATTTAGTGTTTCTATGATTTTTTTAGAAAGAGGTGATATAGCTTTTTCTTTTATTTTCTTCTGGTTATTTTAGTGGAACCTCTTCCTTTATGGTAAGGCTTCCATCAATTATTTCTCTAAGTTTTTCCTTCTTATTCTTCTCAATCCCATATCATTTCGTTCATTATGTTCTCTGCTTCTATAGTTTCTTCAATGGTTTGAGGGAAGAAAGTTTAATTTTCATTGGGTATCATATCTGGTCTTCTATTCTTCCCTACTTAAAGTTATTGTTAGACTTTAATTAATTCATTTTAGGGCTTCAATCTACTCTCTATGGTTATTTCAATTGGTCTTTCAACCATGCCCAAAAGTTGTGGCTCAAATGCGAGAAGGGGTAGGTGTAACTCAAGATCCCCCTCCCCCAGTTTCTTGGGTTCAGTTAGCAACAAAGCAATCTACTGAAATCTATTATAGGAATAATCCCCCTCTAGTTAGAATAGATATTGAATAAACGGAATTAGGCACAAGGATTTATAGAACTTAACACATAAGATTTGAAAGTATGGCACTTAATACCTACTATCTAAAGCCTAAGCTTTGGAAGAGATTTGTTGATGACACTAATGTCATCTGACGTGATGGGAAAGAAGACACCTGAATTTTTTTACAATATCTTAATAACATCTCAATTGACATCCAATTCACCATGGAAACAGAGCAGAATGGTTTCATCCCCTTCTTAAATGTTCTACTAATGTGGAAACTTGATGGACAATTAAACCATAAATTCTACCAAAAGAAGACCTACGTGGAAGACTATTTACATGGTAACTCTCACCACTTTCCTACAAAGAATATTGGTGTCATCAAAACCCCAACTACTAGAGCCTTCAAAATCTTTGGGGAAGAACATAAGGAAAACTAGAAAAACCACTTAATTAAGGTATTCATGAATGTTAGTTATAACAAAAAAGATATAATGAATGTTGTTTAAAAAGCTCTTGATAGACCCGATAAAAACCCTCCAAGCACTAAAATCCAGGGCTCAGGGAATACTATTTACCTAACTTACCTTAAAGGAACTATGATCCGAATTGGATCCATGAAAATTATCAGAGTTCTATGACTATTCAAAACATGACAGACTTTGAAATCTTGTAGACAACGAGCTATTAGAAATAACCTCTGTATAATGGAAAATTGCAGCCAGCATGGAGCAACGAGGACCTTCGGTCAAAGCACGCTGACCGTTGGCCCATGGGGATCGTGCATGGCGCAAAAATGGCAGTTGGGAGGCTTAAACCCAGAAATAGAGGTTGTTTCTGGCTGGGAAAAACCCCTCGAGAAGGAGAAACCCTGAGCACTCGGTCACAAGGGAAACCAGAAAACCGTGGGAAAAGCACTAAAATAGAAGGCGGGTCCCGCGCTCCAAAATCGGTGGAATATTGGAGGCATTTCGGGCGGTAAGCAGATTTGTCAGAGGACCAAGTGATTCCATACGTTGAATGACGCGTGTCCGGCGGATGAGAGAGAAAACCACCCTCATTGCGGGCTAACATTCGAGCAAGTCAACCGCGCAATAAGAGCGATAACCATAGGATCTAGAGGCCCCAGATCTAACGGCGGAGATTGCACCCGATGGGAAACCGGATTTGGAGGGGAGAATAAACTACGATGCATAGAAGTTTGAAGTCCAATTTGACCGCTGAGCTGGCGGATGAATCATTTCACAAAGTAACCGAAATAATGAACCGTTCGAGGAAGAGCTGGCGCTCAGTTCGTGAGAGGACAAGTGGCCACCTCCTGTGAAACGTTACATAGTGGCGATGACACAGAAGTAGGGAATTCCAAGCGAACAGAGGTAGGCAAACCGAAGGGACGGAAGAGGAGGCGAACAGTCAAGGGACGGATTGGCTTTAAGCCATGAGTAGATAGAGAACAGAAAAAAGGGGGACAGAAGACACTGAATAGAGCAAGAAGTAGAGAACAGAAGTCGAGTTGACCTGCATAGCTAAGGCATCATCGATCAGACAGAACCGAGAAGACTTGAGAGGTTCAAGCAATCCCTATGAGGATATCTATCGGGAACTGAGTACCAAATTGGACTCATCCCATTAAGACCAGATGAGGTCAAGACTTGGTAAGGGGGGGTCTGTGTACTCTAGTGGCTTGGGGAATCCAAGTACCACCCTACTAAGCATCATCTGCTACAGGAGACTCAATTGAGCTCCTCATTGTAAAAACTCTGCTTAAAGACACAATAAAAGAAGGCCACCACTGAAAGCTGGACCAGGAGACGTAGCCCAAGAGGATTGGGTGAACTCCTTATTAAATTGTTGTGTTTTGCATTTGCTTGTTGTGTTTCTCTTACTGTTTTCCAGTGTCTGTTTATTTTGCAATCTTATCGATCCGTTGCCTAAGATAATAGACACACACACCAGCACATGAGTCTGTAATACCTACATTAATTAACTGAGATCACTCACAAGTGATTTTCAGATCAAGTGGTATCAGAGCTATAGGTTGTTAAGGTTAGACAAGCTTGTGTTGGATTTAGCTGTTGAATGCTAACTAGATCAAAGCTCAAATTAGGAGAAGGAGAGTTGGTCGAAACTAATCCTGAGATTGGAAGAGTCTATCCTTAGAAGACAATGTCAGAGGAAGGTTCTGTGGGGCCAGACCCTCAATTTATAGATAGTTTCCTGGCCATAAGGTCCATGGTAGAGGAAATGTATAAGGATTTTAGAAAACATAAAGATGAAGACTCATCAGGCTCTAAACAAGATAAAAGAGAAGAAGAGTCTTTCCTCCATGACCACTCAAAAGGCAAAGGGAAAGAAGAAAGCTTTCTCACACCTCTTAATAGCCCTGAACATAAAAAGAAGAAATATTTGATTAAACTAGATGTTAAATTTGATTTACCAATATATGATGGAGAGTTGAATGTAAAAAAGATGGACAATTGGATTAGACAAATTGATGTTTATTGCAGAGCGCAGAGTATCAATTCCGATAAGAGCAAGATTCAGCTGGCCAGCCTACGCCTTGGAGGCACTGCCCTGGTTTGGTGGGAAGGTAGGACCCAAGCTGGCATGAAGAGACATGGTAAGACTCTTTTTGTCTGGAGTGAATTTGCTTCTGAAATAAAAAATGCAGTTCTATCTGTTATCACCCCAAGAAACTCTCCTAGGTTGTATATCAGAGATGCTCGGGAACATTAAAAACTCAACAAAAATGTTGGAAAATGGTGGATGAATGAAAGATATGATGCATATTCAATCCAGATGACCACTTCTACTATGCTTAACCCAGACATGGGTGAACACCCCCAGACTACAAGGTTTTAGACCACCAATTACTCATAGTTTAAGGAAAATGTGATGATGGAGAATATTGATCACACCAGGAGATGCACAGGACCCTGTGATGGCTAGCTGCAACCAATTATAAGGTCTGTAAATCTATTTCCTAATGCATAGACAGGATGACAGCTCTCTAGCATTAAAACAACAGAAACCTGCATACACATTCAATAATACTAACTAGATTCTAACACAAAGGTGGGATGACAGCCCCTCTAATGCTAAACATCAAGAGCACATGAAAAATGCATAACAGGCACAGCCTGGAACAAAGAAGAAGAAGTGGAAAGTGAACAATTAACAACAAAAGAAGCTTGCATTAGCTGAAAATGAAGACCAGACGCTGTAGGTATCACAGTAGTTACAGTCTCCAGAAGTTTAACTTTACATCAAAATAACATTCATCAACCATCAACCCTCATTAAATCTTTCTTCTAGGTATATATAGAGTTTATTCACAAAATCGCTCTGCTGTTCAAAGCGTGGAGGGGTCATAATGGACCACCAACCACATTTACAATTGGATATGGGTCTCTGCTGCAAACTATGTGTTTTAATGAACAAAATTGGCCTTTCTAGTACTTTGTTATACTTCACGAACTGGTGGAATGCCGTGTTTGTCTGCTCAAGGCTGTCCTTCTCATCCTTCGGGTGTACAATGTGTTGAATGCAGTGGGTGAAGTATTAACTGCGCAGAGTATTTGGTGAGTGATCGCTTCATGCTTCGAGTGAATGATACAGGGCAACGGGACGAAGACAACATGGAGGATGTATGGGTGGGATAGGAAGGCAATATTGGCCGTTGGATGAAGTAAACGGATAGCGGAGATCGACTTGGAGTGGCTATTGGGAACAAACGGGAGCGGATGGACGAGGGTCGTTGGATCACGGGCGGCAGATCCAACGGCTGACGGGTGACTAACAAGCGTGGGAGATAACGCGCGGGGGTCGTACAAGATGGCGGAAAGTGGTTTCCCCGCAATGCTTCGGGATGGCAGGCATTTTCCGTATGCGGGGGCGTGAGCACATACGATGAGCGACACATGGCTGGTGGGTCCGGCGGGAAAACCGCTTTTCCTGCAGGCTATCGGATGTGCGGCTTTCAGCGGTGGGAGCAGTGTATAACTTTGGATCACAAGGTGGAGGATCAGATGGTGGTGGATAAAAGCATGTGCTTATTGCTTGATGTGACAGGGAAGGGTCCCGCCAATATTATTTTTATATGTGCGCGGTCATATAATCCACGGACTCGTAGGTTTAGCTTTGCACCCGGGACCAGAGGGAAAAGGGGTTATACGGGGTTTATAGGGTTTATAAAGGAAAACATAAATAATGGAGTTAGGGAGAATAAGGAGAATGAAAGGGAAGGAAGAAACGGGGGTAGCGGGAGTTATAAGGGTATAAAACAAATAAAGGGGGAAAGATTAAATGAACTACTGTAAGCTTCCCTTTTAGAAAAAACACACGGTAACAGTGTCTTTGACCCGGCAAAAACCAAATAGTGTAGCAGAGCTAACACTGGCTCCTTCTGGGGATGACATCCTCCCTGTGAGGTCTCAAGAACCTACAGATCAATGCCTATCCAGCTGAAAACCAATTAGCCAAAATTCCTAGTGTTCCATTGGGCATGGAGTCTACTTTGCCTATACAAAACTAATAAAAACCAAATATTTACAACTTTTAAGGCCAAAGACCTTAAACCACATAATTTTTTAGAAAACGCCCATTAACTGAGCCATCAAAAATTGTCTCTCCTCCCATACTTTTCAGTATGAAGGTGTTGTTCCCCTGAATCTATGAAATGATGAAAGGCCCTGTCCAGAAAGCATCGAACTTCCCATGATTGCCTTTCTTTTCTTTTAGTGCATCCCACTTCAAAACCAAGTCACCAACCTGAAAATTATCTATTTTTGTCTTCCTGTCAAAAACATCCTTGATATTTTTCTGATGTGCTACAGCCTTTTCAACCAGCTGTTCTCTAATCCGATGTACGTCTGCTAAGTTAGTGATCCTCTTTGCCATGTCTTCTTCTTCATCCTGCTCTTCTTGAAGGAATTTTGCCACAGGGAGAGTTAACTGAATTTGGAATACAGCTTCAGTGCCATATACCAGCTTGAAAGGAGAATTCCCTGTGGATTTTTTAATGGTTACTCTGTCAGCCCACTGTGCATACTTGAGCTTGGAATCCCAATTCTTTTTGTTATCTTTCAGCAACTTCTTAATTATCCTTATCATGCTTTTATTAGAGGATTCTGCTAGACCATTTCCTTGAGAATAATATGAGGTGGAATGAAAAAGTTTAATTCCCATTGAATCACACATTTCCACCAGTTCTTTTGCTCTGAAAGCTACTGCATTGTCTGTGACTAATTTATGTGGACAACCAAACCTGGTAAAGATATTTTCAATTAAAAACTTCATGACCACATTATGATCAGCCTTTCTGGTAGGGATTGCTTCAATCCACTTAGTGAAATAATCAGTAGCTACTAATATCCACCTGTGCTGGCCACTGGAATGTGGATTGATCTCTCCAATGAAATCCAAGCCCCACTGCTGAAAAGGTTCTTTTGCAAGTATTGGTTTCAAAGGCAGGGACTTCAACTGTTATTTTCCCTCAAATCTTTGGCACTTGTCACAAGATTTAACAAAAGAAAATACATCAGAAAATAAAGTGGGCCAATAGTACCCAGCTCTGAGAATCTTATGGGCAGTAGTTTTCCAATAATGGTGCCCTCCACACATGCCGAAATGAAACTGCTGCATAACTTCCTTTGACTTTTCTTTGTCCAGACACCTCAAAAGCACTCTAAATGGATCCCTCCAGTAGAGCAGATTTTCATTCATGCAATATTTCGCTGCCCTAAGCTTTAAATTTCTAGCTTGACTTTGAGTAAGGTCTGAAGGGATTTCTAGCTTCAGCAAGAAATTAGTTATTGCAAAATACCAATCATAAGAAGCTAGATTTTCGGCCACTGACTGCTTTCTGTCTGGTTCAGCTGCTTCCTCTTCTTCTACCTGACCATTTTCTGCAATTGTATATAGGAAATCTATATCCAATGATCTGCAATTTTCTTCAGCTAACAACCTGGCAAGACCCTGACCTCTAACAAGTTTGGTGGGCTTCAGTTCTATATTAAATTCTATCATCTTTGCAATCCATTTTGCCCTTCTTCCATCAGCATAAAGGTTTGTTAAGACATCTTTTATTGCAGCAGAGGGTACATATGCAATTATCTTAGAATGTAAGATATAAACTCTGAAAGCTTTCAAGTATTTGATAAGAGCATATGCTTGTTTTTCAATAATATCATACCTTAGTTCAACATCCCTTATTTTTTGCTGAAAAATGCCACAGGATGCTCTGAACCTTCTTCATCTGCCTGTAATAAAACTGCTGCAATAGTGTCTTCAGAGGAAAATGAGAATACATGGAACTCCTTGTTGTAATCTGGACTTATTAATGTGGGAGCCTCCATAATAGCTTTCTTGATGGAATCAAATGATTTTCTTGCTGTATTAGTCCATCTGATCTCTGCCCCTTTCTTCAACATGGAGCTAATATGATTCACATATTCAGCAAAACTTGGCATGAACCTCCTCACAAAATTAATTTTGCCCAGAAATGACTGGATATCTTTCTTTGATCTTGGGACAGACAAAGTCTGTATTGCTTTTACTCTTTCTGTATCAATTCAGACACCTCAAGAAGACACAACATGTCCTAACAACTTTCCTTCTTCTAAAGCAAATTGATATTTTTTAGGATCGACTGAAATTCTAAACCTCCTGCACTTCAGAAACACTTTTTTCAAATGTTGCAAATGATCTTGATGGCTGCTAGAGTATACTATTATGTCATCAAGGTAGATAAGGACAAATTTATCCTTCTCTCCCACAAATGCTATATCCATAGCTCTCTGAAAGGTTGCTCCAGCATTCATCAACCCAAAAGGCATCTTGGCATACATAAAAGTGCCCCAAGGAGTGGTAAATGCAGTCTTCTCTTGGTCATCTGGGTGCACAGCAATCTAATTAAAGCCTGAAAATCCATCCAAGAAAGACATTACTTTGGCTCCTAATACTTTTTGCAGCAAATGCTCCATCTTGGGGAAAGGATAGTTGTCTTTCTTGGAGCATTTGTTCAAGTTCCTGATTTACATTGAGGCCTTCTGCGATTCTTCTATTTGGAGGATACATGCTCCAAAATCGGTGTCCACTGCATATATGGGATGATTGGTAGGATTCTTCTCATCACTGATGATGTATACCAACTGTGCTTCTCTGTACAATCTCCTGCTTTCTGCTCCAAACACTGGGACAATGGCATAAGATAGATCATTCTGTAATGTCCCAACTAGTCTCTTAATCCATCCTCTGGACATCAGCATGCCAAACTTAGGAGGGACTTCTACTACCACAATGTCCATCATCATACTCTTCTTGGGTAGCTGAGTTAAGGTAATGGCAAGATCTTTGATTAATCCTAGGCATTTCACTTTCCTTGAATCAAAAGAGAATAGATCATGATAGGGTCTGGTGATATTAAGGCCCAACTCTTCCATGACAGCTTTAGGCATTAAATTGTGACTGGCCCCTATGTCTAACAGGCAATTGTGGAGGATTTTGTCATGAATGGTCAAGGAGACATAAAAAGATGGAGAATTATTATCAGCAGGTTCAATCATAGGGCTGAGCACAATGGCAGACTTGTCATCTTGCAAATTGACAGAGTCAGTGGAGGTTTGTGTGGTTTCCAACTCAAGGGCTTCCAGGATAGGCTTTCTAAACATGTCACTCTTCACCAACTCCATCAAGGGCACAGATATTTTTAATTTCTGGACTTCTGACTCAAAGCTGAAAGAATAATATAACTTATCAGAACCTTTTACCTCTTGAACTGGAGTTTTGAGGATAACTGGATCAATTGCTGGTCTTCTCTGTCTGATATTCTGTGACTTTGTTTGGACAACTGCTCTTTGGGCAGGATTCTCTTTGACATTTTTTGCATTCAATATCAGATTGTATCTTTGATGTTCACCAGTTTGTAGAACAGCCTCTCTGTTCCACTCCTGATTGTCTTGTTCCTGCATCAAAGATTCTTTATAAGCAGCCAAAGTAAAAAATGCATCGCTGCCTTTATCTTCCATGCAGTGAATTTCCTCCTCATCTTCAAATTGTTCCTCATCCATGACTACATTTTGGAAAGGAGCTTTAACTTTCTGTTCTTCTTTTGATTCTTTACCCCTCTGAATTATTTGTAACTGCTCATTTTCTCTTCTGAATGGATTTGGATTTCTTGGAGCAAATGTGTTATGTTTCCTTGTCTTTCCTGAATTCTGCTTGACCTTCAACTTAGATATTTCAACAGCCAATGACTCTATCATCTTAGTCATTTTTTCCAATTTAGGCTCTGAAGATGATGCAGAGGAAGTAGAAGCCTAACCTCTCTGCCTCCTTCTGTCAGCTTGACTTTTAATCTTTTCTGCAGCCATAATATTAGATTCCACCTCCAGTGCTGCATCTTGCATATCAGCTAGAGTGGCACATCTTCTTTCTCTCAATAAGAGGCAGAAATCAGAGTCAAAAGCATTGGCATAAGTGAGTTTGGCAGAGGTGGGGGTATGCTTTACCTCAGCTAGTATCTTACTATACATACGGTTGAATCTTTTATTGAAATCAAGCAATGATTCCCCATTTTCCCTCTTAAGGTTACCAAACTCAGTATGATAATACAGCAAGTCCTTTTTATCTCCCCAGTGCTTCAAAAATGCTTCATCTAAGGCTTCAATATCAGCAATAGATCTCTAGGGTAATTCTGTAAACCACTCCCTGGCCTCTCCATCAAGGCTCTGGACAAAAACTCTCATCCACACATCATTTTCACTTATATCTAAATTATCAGCATAACTGTAAAAAGCTTCTAGGTGTTCTTCTGCTGTTACTCCCTCTGTGCCAGTGAACTTAGGCATATACTTCTGATATTCTCCCACAGGCATAGGATTTAATGGAACAGGCAAGACTAAAGGTCCATATCTAGTAGCAACAATTCTTTCT
This sequence comes from Pinus tabuliformis, assembly GCA_031772625.1. NCBI lineage: Eukaryota > Viridiplantae > Streptophyta > Pinopsida > Pinales > Pinaceae > Pinus > Pinus tabuliformis. The sequence goes on from CM062804.1 coordinate 1,133,475,642, forward strand.
ATCTTCGTGGGTGTTTGCTGCCCTGCCATGATTGGGATATATGGAAGAACATTGGTAGATTGAATGATAGGAAGTAATGTGATGGATGACAGAGACAAAGGGATGTTTTGGACTGTATCGGAAGCTTTCTTCGAACTGAGATTCAAAGGAGACCTAATTGAACAAGGGGCTGTATTGATCTCTGAAGGAATTTCCTTATTAACAGTGTTGAGTTCTAAATCCTCAATCTGTATATCTTCAGCTATAACTTTATCTTTCAGAGATGCATGAGATTTCTTAGGCTTACCTGATCCTGATGCCCCTTTCTGTGATGCTTTCTTCGATTTGACAGTCCTCTTAGGGTCAGGCACTGGTTCAGCTAGTGATTTCTGAGGATTTCTTCGAGTATGTCTCACAAACTGAGCCAGAACTTCAATGTGGAGTCGCCAAAGGATGGTCTTCCTCCAGTGGAGTCACCAGATAGATGATTACAACCAGATTATGTGCCCAAACCTTGTCTATCATCAAAGCTTGGAACTGTGTCGTTCTCCCAGGGAAGTTGAGCTTCAATCTCCTCTCCCCGGCAACGACACCAATTAATGTTATCACCCCAAGAAACTCTCCTAGGTTGTATATCAGAGATGCTCGGGAACATTACAAACTCAAAAAAAATGTTGGAAAATGGTGGATGAATGAAAGATATGATGCATATTCAAGCCAGATGACCACTTCTACTATGCTTAACCCCAGACATGGGTGAACACCCCTAGACTACAAGGCTTTAGACCACCAATTACTCACAGTTTAAGGAAAATGTGATGATGGAGAATACTGATCACACCAGCAGATGCACAGGACCCTGTGATGGCCAGTTACAACCAGTTATAAGGTATGTAAATATATTTCCTAATGCACAGACAGGATCACAGCTCTCTAGCATTAAAACAACAAAAACCTGCATACACATTCAATAATACTAACTAGATTCTAACACAGAGGTGGGATGACAGCCCCTCTAATGCTAAACATCAAGAGCACATGAAAAATGCAAAACAGGCATAGCCTGGAACAAAGAAGAAGAAGTGGAAAGTGAGCAATTAACATCAAAAGAAGCTTACATTAGCTGAAAATGAAGACCAGAAGCTGCAGGTGTCACAGTAGTTACAGTCTCCAAAAGTTGAACTTTACATCAAAATAGCATTCATCAACCATCAACCCTCATTACATCTTTCTTCTGGGTATATATAGAGTTTATTCACAAAATCGCTCTGCTGTTCAAAGCGTGGAGGGGTCATAATGGACCACCAACCACATTTACAATCAGATATGGGTCTCTGCTGCAAACTGTGTGTTTTAATGAACAAAATCGGCCTTTCTGGTACTCTGTTGTACTTCACGAACCAGTGGAATGTCGTGTTTGTCTACTCAAGGCTGTCCTTCTCGTCCTTCGGGTGTACAATGTGTTGAATGCAGTGGGTGAAGTATTAACTGCGCAGAGTATTTGGTGAGCGATCGCTTCATGCTTCGGGTGAATGATACAGGGCAACGGGATGAAGACAACATGGAGGATGTATGGGCGGGACAGGAAGGCAATATTGGTCGTTGGATGAAGTAAACGGATGGCGGAGATCGACTTGGAGTGGCTATTGAGAGCAAACGGGAGTGGATGAACGAGGGCCGTTGGATCGCGGGTGGCAGATCCAACGGTTGACGAGCGGCTAACAAGTGCGGGAGATAACGCGCGGGGTCGTACAGGATGGCTGAAATTGGTTTCCCCGCACCGCTTCGGGATGGCAGGCGGTTTTCGTATGTGGGGGCACGAGCACATACGATGAGCGACACATGGCTGGTGGGTCCGGCGGGAAAACCGCTTTCCCCGTGGGCTATCGGACGTGCGGCTTTCGACGGTGGGAGCAGCGCATAACGTTGGATCACAAGGTGGAGGATCGGACGGCGATGGATAAAAGCACGTGCTTATTGCTTGATGTGATAGGCAAGGGTCCCGCCAATAGTATTTTTATATGTGCACGGTCATATAATCCACGGACTCGTAGATTTAGCTTTGCGCCCGGGACCAGAGGGAAAAGGGGTTATACAAGGTTTATAGGGTTTATAAAGGAAAACATAAATAATGGAGTTAGGGAGAATAATGAGAATGAAAGGGAAGGAAGAAACGGGAGTATCAGGAGTTATAAGGGTATAAAACAAATAAAGGGGGAAAGATTAAATGAACTGCTGCAAGCTTCCATTTTAGAAAAAACACACGGTAACAGTGTCTTTGACCCGACAAAAACCAAATAGTGTAGCAAAGCTAACACTATCCACTGGCCTACATGCAGCAAGCCATGATGAGCTGGAAAACTCTTCGTCAGTTGAAAGGGTGTACAAGGTTACACCCAAGAATTTAGGAAGAGAGCATTGATTCTAGGAATTTCATTAGAATCACCTGAGACTCTGTTGAAGTACGTCGGTGATCTACATAACTACATGAGGCACACTATCCTCATGTTTAATCCCACTAGTATAGATGAGGTATCTGTTCAAGCTACGCATCTAGAAGCTAGAGGAAAGAATCGAAACCCAGAAGTTGGGGGATCATCCCAATCCACTGCAAGCAAGAATAAGGAGAAAAAAAACAGAAATGGAAAGCAAGGAAGGCCAATACTGCATAGAAGAGCAAGTCTTCATGCACTCACTGTAAGAAAGATGGGCATGATGATGAGCACTATTGGATTCTGCATCCGGAGCTGAGACCTAAGAAGTTCGAGGGCAAAAAGAAGAAGACTGTTGCAGCGATTCAAAAAGATTTGGGGTCAGACTCAGGAAATGAAATAACCATTGCAACCACAGGTATAAAAGGTAAGAATTCTGAAGCATCTACTAGTAATTCTGCACAATCTACTATTGATGAAGAAAATGAGAGAAAAATACATGAGATTTTCCATATTCGAGTTATTTCCAAAAATAAAAAGATTGATACTTTGTTTGATAGTGGCTCACAAGTAAATTTAATTTCTGAAGCAATTGTAAAGAAATTGGGATTACTGACTACACCTCATAAGAAACCATACCCATTAGGATTGTTAAGTGATAAAACACAACTACAAGTGACTAGACAATGCAAACTCAAGTTTTCTTTTGGGTCAGCATTTGTAGATGAGGTTGAGTTAGACATAATTCCTTTGGATATATGTGGAATTGTTTTAGAAAGTCCTTACTTGTATGACAGAAAAGCTATTTTCTATAGATTTGAGAACAAGTATCTACTTGTTAAAGATGGAATCGAATATTTTGTAAGAGCTCATAAGCTCAAGAATAATTACACTCTCATAAACTCAGGGCAGATGAAACGAATGATAAATTCATACAAACAATTTTACTGATTGTTTAAAGGAAAAGAAACCTGATAAAACCAATGTATTTGAGGGTTGTGATGCTAAACAGCAAGCTGATTTAGAAAAAGTTGTTTCAGAGTATGATATCTTGTTTCAAGAACCTAAAGGTTTACCACCCAAAAACGAAATAGTGCATGAAATTCATTTGCAGCAAGATGCTCCATTGCCTAACATTGGGATGTACAGGTTGTCCGCTTTAGAGAATGCAGAAATCAAGAAGCACGTGCAGGAGTTGCTCAAGAAGGGGTTCATCAGACCTAGCACAGCACCATGTGGATCTCCAATCGTTTTGGTGAGAAAGAAAGATGGCTCGTGGAGAATGTGCATTTCTTATCGAGCACTGAATAAGATAACAATAAAAAATCGTTATCCCCTTCCTCGCATAGATGATCTATTAGATAAATTGAAATAAGTTGTTTATTTTTCCAAGTTAGACTTTCATAGTGGATATCATCAGGTCAGAGTTGCAGAACAAGATGCATGGAAGACTGCTTTCAAAACAAAGCAGGGATTGTATGAGTGGTTGGTTATGCCTTTTGGCTTAACTAATGCTCCTGCTACTTTCATGAGAATAATGAATGATGTACTCAGACCTTTTCTCAATGATTTTGTTATTATATATCTGGATGACATTCTGATATTTAACAAAATATGGGAAGAACATTTAAAGCATGTTAAGCATACACTAGATGTTTTCAAAAGAGAAAAACTTTATGTTAAACTCTCAAAATGTGAATTTGGCAAAACATCTTTGAATTATTTGGGACATATAGTAGGGGGTGGTGAATTGAAGATAGATCCCTCTAAGGTGGCAGTCATTGTAAACTGGCCTAAACCCAAATCTGCTACAGAAGTTAGGAGATTCTTAGGAGCAGCACAATATTGGAGAAAGTTCATTTCTAACTTTTCCTTAATTGCAGCTCCCTTACATGCTTTAACAGGATTGAACAAGGTGTTTCAGTGGGGAGGCAAACAGTAGAAAGCCTTCGACACCTTGAAAGAAAAGATTAGTACAACACCGGTACTAGCACTGCCTGATCTTCAAAGACCCTTTGTGATCCAAATGGATGCCAGTGACTATGCCATGGGAGCAGTGTTGATACAGCACAGTAAACCCATATGTTATCATTTTGAGACATTTAATTATGCAGTAGTTAACTATCCTACATATGATAAAGAATTGTATGCATTAGTACAAAGTGTGAAAAAGTGGAAACATTACTTAATGGGAAAAGAGATAGTAATACATACTGATCATCAACCACTTCAATATCTGCACTCCCAAACTAAGTTGCAGCAATCAAGACACTATAGATGGATGGGTTTTCTACAACAGTTTCATTTAGTCATCAGATATAAAAAGGGCATACACAATAAAGTTGCAGATATGTTATCTAGACCCATTATAAATGCATCTACTATACTTAAGCATAATTCTGTGTTACATGAGAGCTACATTGAACAATATGCTCAAGATATAGACTTTAAATATGTATATGCAACTTGAAGACAAGGCAAATGAGTAGAAGAATTGGATTATCATATTAAGGACCGACTCTTATATCATTGTGGGAAGCTATGCATTCCACAAACTGAAAGAGTAAAGATAATTCGAGAAGCACACACTTCTCTAATATCAGGTCACTTTGGGGTAAGTAAAACAGATGACAGTTGCCAAGGTTTTGTTATTGGCCAAAAATGAATGAGACAGTTTCTAGATATGTAAGAGGGTGTACTATGTGTGCTAAAAGCAAACCCAGCAATAGAAAACCAGGCTTGTACACTCCATTACCAGTTCCTTCTCATCCTTGGGAAAGTGTTTCCATGGATTTTGTTGGAGGACTGCCCAAATCTAGGAAAGGTCATGATTATTTGTATGTTGTTGTGGATAGGTTCAACAAAATGTGTATTTTGATACCTTGTAATAAACAGATTACAGCTGAACAAACTACAAAATTGTTCTTTCAACATGTATGGGTTCATTTTGGATTACCCACTTCCATTATATCTTATCGAGACACTCGATTTGTGGGAAGTTTTGGTCAAGTCTGCGGGAACTGATGGACACCAAATTGAAGAAAAGCATAGCTTTACATCCACAAACCGATGACCAGACAGAAGTAGTCAACAGGACAGTAATCCAGTTACTCAGAGGATATTGCAACAAGCATCCTAAGCTTTGGGATGAACACTTGTGTTATGTGTAGCATGCTTACAATAGAGCCAAACATTCTTCTACACAGAGATCTCCTTTTGAGACCTGTTTTGGTTTTACACCCAGGTCACCCTTGGATTTTGTCTTTGGTAAGGACGCAACAGTTGAGGGACACAGCAATGTGGACAGGGCAACTAGGTTCATTAAACAAATCCAAGAGATCCACTAGGCAGTATAGGAACAGCTGGAAAAGAGCCAGGCCAAATACAAGGCAAGGCATGACAAGCATCGTATGGAGCATAGTTTCCAAGTTGGTGATCAAGTCTGACTATATATCAGCAAGAATAGGATGCAAGGTGAAGGTAAAAAGATAAAACCTATCAAGTATGGACCTTTCAAGATGCTTGAGCAAATTGGTGAGAATGCTTTTCGCCTTGATCTACCAGCTTACATGCACATCTACTCAGTCGTAAATGCAGATAGCTTGAGATTATTTGAACCTTCACTAATTGAGGATCCCAAAGAGCAGAGTCAATTGCCTTCTATTGATGACCTGCTACCTGAATATCTTAATGAATTGCAAGAAGACACAGTTCTGGACAGGAAGGTGAGGACGACGCGTAGGGGAGATGTTGAGTACCTCAAAGTTGGGCTCAAGGGTTCAAAGCCAAGCAGTGCAAAATGGATAGAGATTGGACAAGTGAGACAATTGTACCCTCACTTAGTTAATGCTTGAAAACCAACTTTTGGTGGTCCAAAAGCTTTTTTAGTGGGAAGGCCATGATCCGAATTGGATCCATGAAAATTATCAGAGTTCTATGACTATTCAAAACATGACAGACTTCAAAATCTTGTAGACAACGAGCTATCAGAAATAACCTCTGTATAATGGAAAATTGCAGCCAGCACAGAGCAACGAGGACCTTCAATCAAAGCGCGCTGACTGTTGGCCCATGGGGACCGTGCATGGCACAAAAATGGCAGTTGGGAGGCTTAAACCCAAAAACGGAGGCTGTTTCTGATGTGCAATTAGCGCTGGGCAAAACCCCTTAAGAAGGAAAAGCCCCGAGCACTCGGTCACAAGGGAAACCAGAAAACCGTGGGAAAATCACTAAAACAGAAGACGGGTCCCGCACTCCAAAACCGGCGGAATATCAAAGGCATTTTGGGTAGTAAGCGGATTTGTTAGAGGACCAAGCGATTCCATACGTTGAATGACGCGTGTCCAGGGTATGAGAGAGAAAACCGCCCTCATCGCGGGCTAACATTCGAGCAAATCAACCACACGATAAGAGCAATAACTGTAGGATTTGGAGGCCCCAGATCTAACGGCGAAGATTGCACCCAATGGGAAACCGGATTTGGAGGGGAGAATAAAGTATGACGCATAGAAGTTTGAAGTCCAATTTGATCACTGAGTTGGCGGATGAATCATTTCACAAAGTAACCGAAATAATGAACCGTTCGAGGAAGAACTGGAGCTCAGTTCATGAGAGGACAAGTGGCCACCTCCTGTGAAATGTTGCATAGTGGCGATGACACAGAATCAAGGAATTCCAAGTGAACAGAGGTAGGTGAACCGAAGGGACGGAAGAGGAGGTGAACAGTCAAGGGACGGATTGGCTTTAAGCCATGAACAGACAGAGAACAGAAAAAAGGGGGATAGAAGACACAAAATAGAGCAAGAAGTGAAGAACAGAAGTCTAGCTAACCTGCATAGCTAAGGAACCGAGAAGGCTTTAGAGGTTCAAGCCATCCCTGTGAGGATATCTGTCGAGAACTGAGTACCAAATTGGACTCATCCCATTAAGACCAGTTGAGGTCGAGACTTGGTGTCATGCAGAAAGAGTCATTAGTGCGGACACAACCGACCTCCCTAGAAGCAAAAGCTTTCTAGTGACAAACAAGACAAATAAATCCTACCTTTCTCTAAACATGCATTGCAAATACAAGTAATCAGGAGATCTTTAACATACCTTTAGTCCAACGCTTTGTAGTAGTCCAGCCTCGCCGATCCGGATGAGCTCCTCCTTCTCTTCGAAACCTGCATTCACTAACAAGCCAAAAGATTAAATAGCACCTGATAAACTCATAAAACAATACATATCCATCATACAGACCAAGGAGTATATGAAACAAACCATGAATAACAATCTGTTGAGAAAAATAAGTTCATTTGCATTAAAAGGTAACAAAAGGAACCATTACAACCTGAGCCTTGGTGTTGTGCAAGTCCCTCCTAGGGTCCAACAAGAGTTTTCTTTTACTTTGATCAGCTCACCCACTTCCAAAAAAGGCTAGGAAAGGATGGGAATCTCTCCTCTCAAGCTCTATAAGGGAGTCCTAATTCCAGCAGCATCTACCCATAGGAATATTTAGCTTTCAACCTCCCCTCCCTTTGGCCCAATGCCTGTATTTATAGTGCTCTAGAGGAAGTTATTCAAGTCCACCATCAATGGGATAAGCCCCTCTTTGGATGGGATAGCTCCCCTCTTGATGGGATAAGTTCCTCTTTGGTAGGGATACATGAACCATCTGGAGGCGCTTCATACACGTCAAACAAGCTTCTAGAAGACTCTAGAAATGACCACAAGTAACTTTTTTGGAGTGAAACTTGCGCCTTTTGACCTTTACAGGAGTACGCACCCACCCCTTTACATACAGAGCGTACAAGTACGCAGGTATTGTGAACTTGGGTTGCGTACACGCAGGTAAGGCTAAGAGAAACTGCGTACCAGAGATAATTGACTTTAAATGACTTTTCTCTCTTTCTTGAAGTTTGACATGAAGAGCAGAGGCATGAGACTTGCCAAGGAGGATAGTATGACAGTGGATGGAGCCATACTAACTGCAAATAGTCATGGTGACATTTTTTAGTGTAACACTTGGTAAGGGGCAGTCTGTGTACTCTGGTGGCTTTGGGAATCCATGTACCACCCTACTAAGCATCATCTGCTACAGGAGACTCAATTGAGATCCTCATTGTAAAAATTTTGCTTAAAGACACAATAAAAGAAGGCCACCACTGAAAGCTGGACCAGGAGACGTAGCCCAGGAGGATTGGGTGAACTCCTTATTAAATTGTTGTATTTTTCATTTGCTTGTTGTGTTTCTCTTACTGTTTTCCAGTGTCTGTTTATTTTGAAATCTTATTGATCCATTGCCTAAGATAATAGACACACAAACCAGCACATGAGTCTGTAATACTTGCATTAATTAACTAAGATCACTCACAAGTTATTTTCATATCAAACTATGATAAGATTTCCAAGGTTCTCAAGCAAAAAGCAATAACAACATCTTTCAAACCTCTCACCAGTATCAAGCAAAAGGTGAAATATGTGAAGGACAATGTAGACCACTTTTAGTACAAGGGTGTTTATTTTTGTAAAATGTGACTATGTTCGGTCTTCATAATTTTCATTGTAGACGTGTCGTTATGTATTTCTTATAAAAGCAAAAGAAGAAAAAGAATTATTATTTTTCAAGCATGGGTTTCATGCTCAATTCAAATGGTTATCTAAGTCAAGCATGTTCTTCATTCTTCTAGGGTTTATTGAGTCAAAAGAATATTTGGCATGAGTCAAATTATTGTACTTGAGTCAAGTCCTAATTGAAGTTTTGAAAAAATCGTGGATTTTTTTTTATTTGATTCAAAAAATGTTATTTTTCCCCACAGTACCAAGTCGACCCTACCTAGACAAGTTAGCCCTAGAAGGGACCCATTCGACCTCGTGGATATGTATAAATACAATGTAACTTGTCCTCATTTGGAGCATCACAAGCAAGTTAGATTTTTATGCCAAGAAGAAAGTAAAAACCAACGAACAAGTCAAGAGAGAGAGAGAGAGAGAGCAAAGGTCAAAGAATGAAAAGTTTTGCCACAGGTGCGAAGAATCTGCCCTAGAAACTACCGCACATGCAAATATTTTAGGAATTGCAGGGGCCAAAAATTGCAAACCTATTGCACGAGGTTGAAAATTTGTTGCATGGCTGAATTTCTGAAGTTTCATAAGATTTTGAAGGATTTGACTATTGTTGTTGGAAGAGCTTGAAAAGAGGTATGACTTGGGTCTTGTGGGAGGTATTGGCCTTGGATTTTGGGTCTTGGATTTCTCACGTTTATTTGATTCTATAGGAAGAGAAGTTTTGATTGGGTTTTCCCCTTGGAGGGGTTTTTCCCTGGCATGGAGCCTACATCTCGTGTTCATTGTCTTTTTGTGATCTTCATGGTTTATGGTTTTGGTAATTGTTTAATGAAAAGAATATAATAAAAGTAATAATTAGCCAACATATCTTCATAAGCAATTATCAAGTAAAGATAAATCACCCTAATTGTTTTCCTACTAATTTCTCACCATGGTATAGGCGCTAAGGTGAAATGAAGGCACCCTGAAGATCAAAGGCTTGTTGACATAAGTGGAAGATTTTGATCAAAGCTACTTTGGATGAACATAATTTTCTAAGGACACAAGGAATGACATAAGGAAGAGGACTCATCATTCATCTTGAAGAAAGGCTACTATACTAGTGTGTTTATATCTCTTTATCATTTAAGGCTATTGGTTGTTCATCATCATTTTGAAGAACATCAATCTCTCTCTCTTGGAAGCTCTTTCATCATAACTTATTTTGTAAGGAATCTCTATAGAATTCATCACTCAAGAAGCATCAAGAATCATGGAAACATCATCTACACTCCTGAAGACATCATTATTCATATTTGAAGCAACTTAAGGACACCATTGTGCCATCCATCCTAGGAGTCATCATTCTAGGACATCTTTGAAGAAATCTTGGGATCATCAAAATCTTTGGAATCATCAAGAAGACTATTGATATTTGTAGCTTGGGAGGTACTCCAAACCATAGGGGATAGGGCTGTGGAGGAATTGGCATCACAAAATCACTTGTTGGCTAAGAACCCGAGCATGTTGGTTTTGCACCCAAAGGAGTGGGCCCAAAACCAAGCTTGATTTTGATGAAATGGAACTTGGAGATGATAAAGCACCCTTAGAGGAGAAAGGGGTTGCTTGAAGCACCAAGAGAGACCATTTAGAGGTTGAGATATGAATTTTTATGTGTTTTGTGTGGGTTTGTAAAGAAGGTTTCATGTAGGCTCAACATGAAATAAGCCCCCAAGGGCTAGTCATTGCACACGCAAGGGAAACATATAAAAAGGAGGGAGGAGAGACCCCATTCCTCACATACAATGTGCAAGATGTCAAAGGAAGATACCTTTGAGGTAGATGTAGATTAGGAATCCCTAGCGTAGGAGAGATAATGGATTGTTATGGGTCCAATAGTCACAGATTAGGAATCCCTAACGAGGAGGAGGTGAATCTCAGGATGGTTCTATGGTGATTTTTGTGGAGAAAAATCATTGTAAACAAGCTAAGAATCTCTATGGTAATCCAAGCTCCTATTGGTGCCTTTTTGAGGGTTGAAATGGTGTAACAATGGGTTGGAAAGAGTCTTAAGGACCAATGAAGGAAGGGAGTTGTTAGAGGAAGGGTAGTTGTAGTCCCTTAAGCTGAAGAGGCCGAGTTGGAAAGGTTATAGTAGTAGCTACAACATGCCCTAATTAGAGGTTTGAATTCTAAGATAAGGAAACATAACTTAGTTGCAAGAGGAGTAGTAAGTAAGGTATGCTAGTCTCCTGTTGTTGATGTTTTACTAGTGGATGAGAGTGCAAGTACTAGACAATTGTTTGGTCATCTCAAAGAATATGTTTGAGGGTTGTAGGAAGGTGTCCTATATGCCCTAAGTACAATCAATTAAGGAGGAATTTGATCCAGGTGGATGTTGGTGGCCACCCATCTATCCCTTTTGGACCCACACAACTGTCTCTTTCAGTTTTTCAGTTTCGTAATTGTAGCACAATTTATTATTTTTAGCAGTTTTCCAGGTCTTCAACTTCCGGAGTCATTTTGAGACCCTAAATGACGTTTTTTTGGGAAATATGGGAGCAACATGGGTCCATGGACGAATGTTTCTCTACCCAAAGTTGTAGTTCTCAAATAGATATTTCTAATGAGCTATTGTACGTGTCAAATGAAGATCTGGTGCCAAAGTTACGACCCCGGGAAGTTGATGTACCTGTTAGCACTTGAGATTTCACCCTAGGCTGAGGAAGGTAAACCTTCAAGGCAACATCAAACCATTTCACCACGTAGCTAGCCCTACGGGGTATGAGAAGGCTCTCTCCGGTCAAACTCAGTAAAATATTCAATGGACAGAGATGACCAATACAGTGACACTGATATTAGGCTAGTAAACTGATTAAAAAGGTTGATTTGGGGTTTTTTGGGTTTTTGGTGGCAATTGGAGGGAGTGCAATTCAGGGTGCGGGGATGAGCTCAATTTTTGCAGGTGGGTCTTTGGGGCAAGGTAGGAGTTTGTGCTGATGCCTTTAGCTGAGATGGATGATCAAGGAAGAAAAATAGAAGCTAAAGAGGGCAAACAATGACTTTGAATCCTCTCTAGACAGTGGAAAACATAAACATTAAACAAATTTGAAAGCTGAGCATGGCAAGCATGAATTCAAACTTTATCACTTCATTTGTTTAATAAGCTGCAGTAAAGAAAGAGATGGAACACATAAACACACTTACAATTACAATAAGGGAACACACCATCAACACAAGAGTCCACAAGAATCCCAATGATGTCTGCAAAACCCTGGCCTTCCTTTTCCTCAAATTGCAGAGATACAAGTGAAATATACAATAGGAGCTTCTCCCTCAAGAGTCCAACCATGAAAATGAGCAAGAGAAGGCATAATATAGATCATCTAACTCCTTTCCCCACCTCTAGGGGTCGAGCTCAGCTTCCTAGGAGCAGTTTGAACTAATTCTAAACTGAGCACTAGATAATAGGCAGTCAAAACAACTTGCCTCTAAAACTTAGGTAACCCATTCATGCATTTAATATTCACTATTTACATCAAGGAAACTTCTAGAAGTGTTAAAGGAGAGTAAATGTATCCATGTGCCATGAAAATTACCCAACAATCCATCATTTACATGCCTCAAAAGTCAACCAAAGTAAAAACAGTGTTTTGCAGGCCGAAATAGTCAAAATGGTGAAATTTCCCTGAGTGGTCGCGCCCCTCCCTTGGAGTGGTCGCGCACATTGGCAGCTGTGTTTGAGGGCCTTCCTGGTGTCCAAATCAGGTGCAAGATAGCTTGTTGGAAAGGTCTATGAGTCTACTTTCCAACCCCACTGGAATTTCTGAATTTGGAGTTGATTTGACCCCTCAAAAGTCATTTCTCCCAAGGCAGCTTTCTGCAACTCAAAAAAGGGGCAGAAAGTCAAAATTTGCATGTATTTTGAGCTTTTGGAAGCCCAAATCTTCATAAAATCTGAAACCCATCCATAGGCAAGTGTATTTTTGCATGACAATTCCAAAAATGTAGAGTTTTCCCCGTTCTGAGCTGTCCCCACGAGTGGTCGCGCGCGGGGTGAGACCACTCCAACGGCGAAAACCTGTAAAATTCTAAAAAATGCCCAAAATGCCTCAAAACTCTCAAAATTTCTTGAGTTTGCTGCTAGGAGGAGGCTAATGAGTATCATGGTGAGTAAGAGAGGCCTCAGCCAAGATACGGAGCGGGTTGGTCTTCTTCCTCCTCTTGCGGGCCTCGGACAACTTCCTTTGGAGTATCTTCATTTTTGCCTTGCAAACATGCATTCTCGCCCAATAATGAGTTTTCATGTTCCGTAGCAGCCTTTTGTCTTGGTTGGATTTCTCCAACAATCTATCCAAGCGAGCATTTGCCTGAATGAGCAAAGACTCCCGGTCAGCAGGCAATGGGTCCCCAGGCCTCCTACGGTTCAAGCCTCTATTACCGCGGATCCTCCATAGCTCATCAAGTTCTTTCTCCGCCTCTAATTGTCTGTTGCGCTGCTCCAGATAAGTGATGGTCCATTGAGCCATTTGGAGCTTCTGCTGCAACACGAGGTTCTCCTCCTCTGTCTGTCTGATAAGCTCATAAAAATCTGAAGAAGGAGAATGAGCATCAAGGTCAATGAAATCATGACGTGTATCGCCAGCTCTCTCATCCTCAACCATGGGCTGCTTGCCCTCCCGTACTGCCTCTGCTGATGAAGAATGCGAGGCCCCTTCCACCTGGTGTGGAGATAACACTCGCTAATCTGAAGAAGATGACGAGACCCCTTCCACCTGCTGTGGAGAAAATACTCGTCGAGCTGCTGCAAATAAGGTCCTATGACCTCTCTGATAGGTGACCCGAGGTGAAGAAGCCACATGTCTCGGAACAATAATCTCGGGCTGGTGTGATGGACCTCCCGCCTCATGAATGACCTCTGGCTCTGGCTGTGACTGTGGTGGCACTGTAAAAACCTCATGAGAAATGAAGTCTGCCCATGGAATGCCCTGCTGACTCAACTGATGGGAAACAATGAGCTGAATGAGACCATGATGGCACAAACTCCTGTGCTGCTGAGCTGGGGACTGCCTCTGAAACACGGACACCATCCTCTGAATGTCCTGGAAGAAGTAAACCGGGATGTTCATCATCCTCACTCAGGTAAAGTGCATCAACAGGCGAATGTGACAAGCAAAGACTCGTGAAAACCTTCCCTCACATGTGAAGTAATGCATGATAAGCCGCATGATCGGAGCATACTCCTCTCGGAGGAATCTGAAAGGAAAGTTCCCTGACAAGTGATGTACGAATGCTGGCCTGACATATGGCTCAAAATAAACAAAATCCAGCCATTTGCGCTTTGGCCACACCTCACCCACATTGGGTATCCCGGTAGCCTCTGAAATCATCTCAGGAGAAAACACAAAATTCACCCCTGCAAGAGTAACATGCCCATCATGAAGGTGCAAAACAAATAGCCGGGCCAACTCCCTGTGGTGCTGAATCTGGGCAAGCCTCTCGCAAAACTGGAAACATGACATGTACTGGAAACAAGTCACTGCCAATGGGCAAGCCTGTAATTCTGCTAAAGATGTGGGCTCTTCTCTCCTATGATGACCACCTTTGCCACCCCTACGAGGCCTCTGCTGTGCCTCAACCTCCGTAGAAGAAGACCAGTCATCACCTTGCTCATTAGTTTCAGTGGTTGACATGGTGTTATTGAGCAAGGTGGGGAAAATAGACAAAGTTGACTGCTGCCCTGCCTGCAAAATGCTGAGAAGTATGCTGTTTTCAAGGGGAAAAAATCATGAGGGAAGTGTTAGGGGAGGGACTTTTTCATAAGGAATGGGAAAATATATAAAAACAAGGAACTTTTAAGGAAAAATTCACAAAATGTCAAACATGTTATCTCATCTCTCATCATCGGGAAATCATTTGCAAAGAAATATCTTTATTAGGGAAGACATGTAATAGGGTCACCAAGGGAAAGGACAATACATTTTACAACAGGGGGTAAGGAATAGCATGTAATATAGGAGATGGGGCAGCACTGATTACTAGCATCAACAGATAGCTCTTAGATTTTGTCCTTTGACTATACATTATTAGGCATACTCTATTTTTCCAAGGGATTGATGTACTTTTGATGCTAAGGGGAAATAAGGAATTAATTTACATTTGTCATAAGGGGAGGAGGGCTTTACTTAACAAATTCAAAAGAGAAAGGAGATGCATTGCATCAAGGGTATTAGGGGGATAGAAGGGAAAAGGATGCCTAGGGTTAGGTTTTGGAGACACAGCAACATTCTTTTACAAACAGTATTTCAGAGCAGCATGTCCTTTAATAAATATGTACAGTTGTATTTGCTTTGTTTTTGTTATGAATAACACAGCCTTCTTTTCACTGTATTTGTGAGGACTATGCACAGCAATAAGTTTCTTTTGTTCTTGCAATGGCTTGGCTACACATAGTAATCTTTTCCTCTGTTTTTTGTCTTTTTGTTTTATTATTTTTACCATTGCAATTGCTCTTTCCTTTTACACATCACTATTTTGATTCTTGTTGTGTTTTTTTATATATATATATATATATATTTTTATAATATTGCTGTGGGGAAGGAATTATGGTTTTAGGTATAGGGAATGGGGAATTGATATTCATTGCAAATGTGATGAGATAGAGACACATTATGACAATTGTAAATCTAATAGGAGTAATGGAGGGAATAAAGAGGAATTAAAAACCTTGAAAGCAAACACCAACCTTAGCAAAATTGCCTACATGAACAAACAATCACTAAACCTATTTCTCTTCATATTTTTGATGGTAAAAATGCATGAACACAAGCTCATCATCCATGTTTCAAACATTCAATACATTAGAGAGGCCTACCTCGAGCAATTAGCAAACCAAAACGCAATTTTGAGTGGATTTAGGAAGGTTCTGTGAGTGGGAGCCCGAGTGGTCGCGCGCAAGCTCCGAGTGGTCGCGCACACCCCGAGTGGTCGCATGCGTTAGAAATTTGAACTGTGGAGGAGGCGTCGAGTGGTCGCGCACCGCCCAGGTGGTCGCGCACACTGCCCGAGTGGTCGCGCACCAGAAATCTCCTTAATTTTTCTGCATTTCGCCCTCTTTCTCTCTTTCCGCCCTCTTGCTCTTCTTTGCTAGCTCATAGAGGCATAATGAAGATGTTTAGAGGGAAATTTACCTCTTGTAGGTTCAATTTGAAAAAATTAATTTACAAAACCCACTCTCTAATGTTCTATTTTGACATTCACTTTTAACACTGCTTTTGGAGTTGCTTTGTCCTGAATTTAGCTTTTGAGGCGCTTTAACTTCGTTCTTTTTGCAGGTTGACCATCTGATGGACTCTGGCGAGGAGACCAGGGTTATTGCCGACATTTTGAAGACTTTTGAAATTTTCCTTATTTTTTACAAATATTACATGACCTTGGGTTTAAAAACAGGGTTTTTAAATCCAAGGTATAAATGATCTGTACCTGATGAAAAATATCAATGGAACATATGTACATACCTCCTTCTGGCTTGCTGGGGACTTATTAGACCTCTGACTCATGACCTTGCAGTGATTTTTGACCAAAACCCTAGACCTAAGACTTGGGACTTCAAGACAAAAATAAAACAAGTATAACACAAGCTCATTAAATGATATGACCTGATCCAACAAAGCCAAGAAGAGAACAAGGACCAGCTCCTCCATCAGTTTTATGGCATGCCTAACGGGATGCAAAACTGATACTGATGAAACACCTACCTATGCACATGCAAAGAGCTTTTGATCACCGATGGAGGGCTCAAGACCGACACTAACAGTACCAACTTACCCAAAACGGGGCCCACAATTTGGTGTTTCATCTTCTAGGGTTAGGTTTTGGGATGTTAAGGGTTTTCCATTGTTTCTCAACAATAAATAGGCCTTCGAGCCTCATTGTAACATAGTTCAGAGGCATGTAGCCGCTAAATCTCTTCACAGAGATAAGCTACCATCGCCTAGCTGGTTGATTTCCATTTCTGTTTGTAAGCATATTTCAGTATTTTACATCAACGAAATGAAGTATTATTTCCGCTGCATCTTTGTATTTATGGTTATATCTGTAATCTGCTGCGTTCCTATTTAAATCTGAATCAGTGATATTAGAGCGGTCTGCTTTTTCTCTGTTTTTCTTTGCATGTCCCCAACGAGGTCGGGATATAAGGAGTTAGGGCTTGAACTGGTCGAACCTTTGCAAGACCAGCCTCGCAAATCCCGACGGCCTCCCATGGCGGATGAAAAGAAAGACGAGGGGGCAGGAGATCCTATCAAAATTTTACTCGAAGAAGCCCTCAAGCGACAAAGGAACGCGATGATGGATAACTTTACCGAGATCCTTCAGCGGCTACCCAGAGGCAACGCATCGACTTCCAGTAGCTACTCTGGAAACACCACGCCCTTTAAGGTACAAGTTAATTTTGAAATCCCCATATAAGTGGTTAAATCTGCTAGAGGGTTATTTTTCTATTCATGAATTTTTGAGTCGGGAAAAGATTGTTTTCGCTCTTTTCAAAGCAGCCCCCCACGTCAAGGACTGGTGGGAAACCTACTGCGAGCAGAAGGATGAAAGTATGGACTCACTGTTCCCAACCGCACCCACTTGGGATTACTTCTAGGATGCCATCAAGGAGCAGTACTACCCTGTCAAAAGCTATGAGGACAAATACATAAAGTGGACCATGCTACGGCAGGGATAGGACCAAGATGTGCCGGAGTTCACAAAAAATTTTCATACCCTTCGCTCACAGTTGGGTATCAAATATTTTGAGTTGCATCTGGTACTCAAATATCACAGTTGCCTACAAAGATACATCTAGGAAGAGATGGAGTTCCTGAACATCTCCTCGCTCAGCACTATGTACCAATACGCTGTCAAGATCGAGCAGAAGTTTAAACAGAAGAAGCGAGACTTTGGATCTGCGAATCTAAATACCAAAGGACAAAGCCAAGGCAGGGTGACCCAAGACAACTCGTCAAAGCCGCAAGAAAAGAGCAACACCACGAAGTCAAAGAAAGACACAGGAAAGTGGTGTGAGTTCCATAAGAGCCCCACTCACAACACAAGTGAGTGTCAGACCAAGCAGTCGCTGGTGGCAGAGTTGAAGGCTTTAGAATCAGATGCATGTTCCAAACCTGAGTCAGAACCCGACAAGGGGAATGGAAAAGGGAAGTAGATCATTGATGCAAAGCCCAATGCTACTGTTTCCACCACCAAGATCCAGAAGAATGAGCTCGAAGATCTAGAGAAAGGGGAGCGTCTTTTCCACTCACAGATGTGGGTGAAGGGTTTGCCACTGCAATTCATTGTTGACAGTGGAAGACAAAAGAACCTCATTTTAGCAGAGGTCGTGAAGGGGTTGGGCCTACTGACTACACCACACCCGCAGTCGTACAATATTGGGTGGCTTCACTAAGGACGAGATCTCTGATTCTGCCAGTTGTGTTGCCTTCCCTACAACATCAAACCCTTCATAGACGAGGTATTGTGTGATGTTACACCTCTAGATGTTTGTGATGTATTATTAGGCCAACCATACTTGTGGAGGCGACATGTTGTGTATTGGTCGAGGCCTCGTGTTGTTATTATTTATTTGGGTAATTCATTATACAGGATACCGGAGGTAGCCCCACCTACCGCCACCTCTTTGATGCCTGCTAAGAAAGGTAACAAGCTCATCTCACAGACTAGGAAATTTATGTTTTGTCTGGTTCGCTCCTAAAGTAAGGGGAATATCGTTACCACATCCATGACCCCCGCGAAGGCTTCCTCCACACATCAGCAACAGCAAAGGGATACAGTCATGACAGAACATGGGAACAACTTCTCCTCACCCATAGGGGCACTACACAAGTTTCAGGTGGGCAACAAAGTCTGGTTGCATCGACAGAAAGAACGCCTTACCAGAACCCATCAGAAGTGCAGACCACTCCGACATGGTCCTTACACCATTACCAAGGTTGTGGGAAACAATGCTTTGGAGCACAACATTCCCTCATTCCTTTGTCTGCACCGAGTGTTCAATGTGGAGCGCCCTCGACCATGCTTCCCACCATTACTGGACACATCAGAGATTGCAGAACAATTAACCAGGGACCAATTTCAGCAGATGGAGGAACTCAACGAAATGGGGACCATTACTTCCTAAGGGGGGAGGAATGATCTAGGTGGATGTTGGTGGCCACCCACCTATCCTATTTGGACCCCCACAATTGTCTCTTTCAGTTTTTCAGCTTCCGTAATTGTAGCACAATTTACTATTTTTAGCAGTTTTTTGGGTCCTAAACTTCCGGAGCCATTTTGAGGCCCTAAATGACGTTTTTTGGGAAATCTGGGAGCATTGTATTGCTCGGATAGATCTTTCTAACGAGATATTGTACGTGTAAAACGAAGATCGGGTGCCAAAGTTACGACCCCGGGAAGTTAATGTACCAACTTACCCAAAACGGGGCCCACAATTTGGTGTTTCATCTTCTAGGGTTAGGTTTTGGGATGTTAAGGGTTCCATTGTTTCTCAACAATAAATAGGCCTTCAAGCCTCATTGTAACACAGTTCAGAGGCATGTAGCCGCCACATCTCTTCTTAGAGATAAGCTACCATCACCCTAGCTGGTTTATTTCCATTTCTGTTTGTAAGCATATTTTAGTATTTTACATCAATGAAATGAAGTATTATTTCCACTGCATCTCTGTATTTATGGTTATATCTGTAATCTATTGCGTTCCTGTTTAACTTTGGATCATGATTTAAGGATTGTTAGAAGGGAAGAGAAGTGGAGTAGCCTAGTGGTTGATCCCTTGAAGGAATAAGTGGCATCCTAAGAGGGCTAGCGAATGCGCCCAAGTTTGTTGAAGAGAAGGATGTCTTACAGTGATAGAGGGAAATCCTCCATGCCCTAAGTTTGTATTAACTGGAGCAACATATGAAGGCAATAGAGGGAAGAAGTCCCTAAGGGTTGAGGAGCAATAATGGGTAGTCTAGAACTTGTTCACAAATGGAGTTTTGAACAACTCACAAGAAGACCCTATGTGTTGGATCATTGATGGACTAATGATCAGCTAGAGGGAAGATTGGTGAGCTGTGTTTAGTGACCTAAAGGATTAGGATTCATTGATAGAGGCAGAGCTACAGACTGGGAGAAAAATGACCGTCATATGTGTTCAATACACGAGGACTGAAAGGGACATGGAGTTCTACATCAACAAGTAGGTCAAGTGTTGTCTTGTTCAGGGTAGATTAGTTATCGAAGGACTGGCGCCAAACCCTGGTTTGTATTCTTGTATCAATAATTGTATGAGGCCCATGATCCCTATTACGGGAGTCGTAGGCAATTGTATTACAATTTGATAATATAATGAAGTTGGGTTGTTGAAAAATTGTAAAATTTGTTCTATTTGTGCAAGTGTTGATTTACTGTTCTATTTATTCTGTTGTGCAAGGTAGTTTGTTGTGGCATTTGAGTTGGTTATGTCATAGATTCTAAGATTCTTAACCTAGATTCTCTAGTATTGTGGAAACACGACAAAGAAATAATCATCAAGCATGTCAATATTTTGACAAGTAAGTACTATATTATTCTCTATGTCTCAATATTCAAAGCAAATTATTTCATTTTATAAGGAAGGAAATAAGCTCATTGGATCAACAAGATTTCAAGCATGGAAGAATAAAATATAATTGGTGCTTATAGAAAATGAATTCATATACCATGTTCTAGGAAAGGTTGTGGAACTAGAGAAGGATAAGACTCAAGAATGGTCCAAGTAAAATAAAGGAGAAGTTAGGGCTCAAAGGATTCTTATTGAATCCATTAAGGATCATCTAATTCCCTTTGTTGCAGACTTGGGAACATCTAAAGCAATCTATGACAAGTTGGTGAAACTATATTGTATTAGTACGCCAGCTCAAAAAATATCTTTGAGGAATTAACTTTACAAGAAAAGGTTATCAAAGGATGATGACTTGGCCTCATACCTTATAAAAGTCTCATAGTTGAAGGATCCATTACAAGATCTTGGAGAAGTGGTTTCTGATTACGAATTAACTACTTGTATACTCAAAGATTTACCTTCATATTGGATTAGTTTTGTGACAAACATCTATTCTAGAAAGGACACTCCAAACTTCGATGAGTTGTGGTCTTTGTGTATTTTAGAAGAGACAATATTGAAGGAAAAAGATGACATCGAACCAAATGAAAAGTCTCAAGCTTTTATTGTTAGATTGAAGAAGAAGAAAGGAAAATTCAGAAGGTTTGAACCTCGTCAAAAGAACAATAATAATCATCCACATGGAAGACAAGATATGTCCAAAGTACAATGCTTTGGATGAAATGAATATGGACACTTTAAAATAGATTAACCCAAGGAACCTCAAAATAGGAATAACAATAAGAGGAGGAAAAGGGGTGGAGCTCACATAGCTTAAGAAAATGAAGAACTTTAAAAGATGATGAAGAATGAAGATCCTAAGGGTCTCTATTATTGAAGAACTCCACTAACCATGTTTACTTGTAGTTTGTTTTCTCCTTTTTAGATGATGGAAGTAAGAGTAGCATATGAAGTTACATTCGTCGAAGAGTCTAGAATTTTTAAATTATAGCATCACGGAAAGAAGCATATAGTATTAGAAGGATTAGAGTTTACACAATAAATTACATCTCATTGGTATTATTCATCTAGCAAAGCAAGGATAGAAACATTTGGACCATCTAAAACTCCACAATTCATGTTGCTACTACTTGGCATCATGTTGTTATAGAATCAGTCTTCTAGCAAGAAAGAATCAAAAGGATCCCCTACAGAAACATAACCATCATTATGAGAAGGTTCTTCAGTCAATGGAAGAATCATTGTGACATGGAAAGAGTATATTCCACTAGAATATTATGGAAACAAGCATTGAAGAGGCTTGCAGGTATTAAGATAGTCAAGTTGCAACTTGAAGGTATAATTCAAGCATTTCTCATCTTGAGAAAGGAGTCTCATCATAGAAATTATCTTTAAGGAAATAAGTTGTTCGTTCAAGAAGAAGGTGAACTAGATGGTTGTATAAAAGGAAGGGGTATGCATGTTTTTTAGAAAAAGGCTCTTCATTAGAAAGAAGATTCATGTCCTCAGAACGTATCATAAGAAGATATGGATGTAGAAATATACTTGGAAGAATGGACTTGATATGTCTTGGTTAGTTTGGACAAGGTAAGACTCTTCCATATGGTTACTCAATACATAGTGTTAGTGTCAGTATTTAGTATCTGCATACTTCCATCAAGGATCAAAATTCACTCTTTGCATATGCATTTTAGGAGTCCCATACTGAAAATTATGCATCATCCCTTTAGGTCATGATATACTGATCCATTGATGGTTGTTTTCTCTTCAGAAAATCTTTCCCTCATGGACTATACTTGTTGATCCTTCTTCAAATTGTCTTTAGTTAGGGTTTCATAATTAATCTGCAATTCATTTCATTAGGTCATAAGGCATGATTTCATTAGGTCTGAGGTTTCATCACCAAGGTCAAGAAACTGATTTCAAAGTGTAAATAAAGGTCAGCAAGGGTATGAGGATGATCAATAAATCAAGCATGATGGCTTGTAAGTCATAGCTACTAAAATCATCATTTTTTTTTTACCTAATGTAATTTTCACCTCAAAAACATCTTTTTGAGGTGAAAACAGAGTATTTTAGTTTATTTTGTATTTCATATGTAAGTTTATTACACCAAAGCATTTCTCCTTGATGCAATACCAAAAACACTGCAAAATCCAAGTCAAATTGAGCATTTATCCACCTGCAAAGATACAAGAAGAAAAGGCATTAAAACAGAGTTTTGAAAAAAAACTAGAAGCATTGAAAAAGTGGGTTTTTCAAGTGAAAAAATCAAAATCTTATTCTATTTAAACCCTCATTCTTCATTTTCAAAAATCATTATATTCATTTGCCAAGGAAGAAAGTGAAAGGGAGAAGAAAGAAAGTCGAGTTTGAGTGAGTTTGAGCGAAAATTTCCAGCATTGCGCTTTTGGCCAAGATAGACTGGTGCTGCGCTTTTCTCCGATTTTTCCAGAGCAAAATTGAACGGGCACTGTGCTTTTTTCATGGCACTGCACTTCTGAGCGAAGGCACTATGCTTTTCCCAGAAGTGACCAAACACCTCCAAATCTTCCAACAGGCTTCAAATTTGTTTTGCTCTCCCTTCTTACAGGTAAGTACATTCCTGCATCTTGGTTTTGGGTTGCTAAATCAAAGATTAAAGCATCATTGGTCATTTGTAATCTTGAAACCCTAAAAACCCTAAAATTCTCCCTAATTCTACCTAAACCCTAACTCCTTCCTACTCCTCTCAACACCCAGCCCTACAGTCATAAAATCACCCTATCCCTTTCCCCTCTTTTCCCACTTTTCCTTCACATTCCCTTTTGTCTCTTTTCCCAAGAGCTCAAGGCACAAATCCCTTCTTCTCATTTCCATTCATTTCTTAGTTGCGAGACCATTTTCCATCCCCTCATTTCTGATTTCCACACACCCCAACCTTGCACACATGGACCTAGAAGACCAAGACTATGAGGAGGAGAACACAGCTAGTGATACCTCAACAGATGGAGCCATGCAATTGAGAAAACCACACAAGGGAGGCAGGATTACCAGAGCAGAGCTATCAAACCTTAGGGAATTACAGGCCTCAAAGTTGGTTGTCACATGCTTCAAGTACCTTGGCTGCTATGAATTCTGTGAACAGGTTGAGAGAGTGCAATATCACCCAGAGCTCACTAGGATTTTTGCAGCACATCTTCATGACAACAGGGTGACTCTTGTTGGGGTAACTTTCACCATTTCTTCTTCCATTATTTCAGATGCCACCAGGATTCCTAATGTAGGGGAGAAGTGGTTCAAGCGCCAGGATCTAGATGAGTACTATTATGAACCTTATATCAAACCCCAGTATAGAAATCAGGTGAAGAGACTGTTTCCTTTCAAGTTTCTTGAGAACAAGTATGTCCCCATGATGAAGATCATCATGAAGTATTTCACTTGTGAGGGTCGGTTCTCCAGGTTGTATACTTATCATATCAGGCTCCTCATGCATTTTACCAGGGTGAGGATGTTAAACATCCCTTATTACTTGTTCAGGAGTATTGAGAAGATGGCTTTTATTGTCCAAAGGAAGCCTTACCCTCAGCAGATGAGCAGCCTTTATCATTACTCCCTGATCAAGATCATTGTGCTTCATCATCTCAGTCTCCTTAACATCCCTTGGGAGACCTTCATTTCTCATGAGATATTCAGGGGTCCTCAAATTCCTCCACCAGTGCCTCAAGAAGCAGGAGGACCTTCTAGCCCAGCTAAAATAGATGAGGAGGCCAAGGAGACAAGAACTACTGAGGTGCCCGTTTTCATGACATATTAGAGGGGCACTAGGAGATTATTTGTAGCAGATAGGCAAGTGTTTTCTCCACGGGATGTGGAAGGGGCCTTGCCTTCTTCATCAGCTCATAGGCAAATGCTAACTCCACAAGATGTGGAAGGGGATTTGCCTTCTTCTTCAGCACAACAGGTACAGGTGTAGTAGCTGCACAAAGGAAAGGAAAAGATGCCAGATGATGATGAGGAGGAAAGAGATTTTGACTTGACTGAGCATGATGAGCCGGAGCAGCATTATACTCATCATGGAGTTGATATCACTGACTTGGAGGCTCAGGATGAAGAAACCATCAAAGACATCATCATACGGGAAAGGGAAGCTCAAGTCAAGCTTTGGCAGACAATTTGGAGAGGGCCAAATATGTCATCACATATTTGGAGCAAGAAAACAAGCAATTGACTGACAAACAAGTCCTCATGGAGCTAGAAATGCTCAAGATGAAACGACAAAGTGGCAAAGAGGCACAGGTCACTTTGACCCCTATTGAGCAGGAGATTAAAAATGATAGGGATACTTGGCTTGAGAGAGTCAACTTGCACCTTGAGAAGCTGCTGTGGAAGGTCAACAGGGATAATCGGATGATCAGACACATGGCCTATCATTATAGGACTCAAAACAAGATTTGTAATATGAGGGTCAAGAGAATGAAAGCTAGGCTAAGGCGGGCCTTGAAAGGAAAGAAAGAGGAGGATAGACTTAGAATGTTGGTTTAAGCCTCCTTGGCTAATCAAATCACATGATAGTGGTGCTTCACACCAATTTTGGGCAAGTTTTGAACAAATTTTGTCATTTGCAATTTTGAATTTCATTACACAGAAAAACTGCCTAAAAGCGCAGTGCCACCGACGCTGCGCTTTTCCTAGGGGCACCCATTGAAGAAATGGCTTGCATTTTTGGATTTAGAGTGATGAGTACATGCACCCTAGAAAGTTTCAAAAGTTTTGGGGCACAATTGGTCCACCAAAAGGTCAAAAAACACCCTAAAAATGACCTTTCTGCCACTTTTTGGACACATAGAAGCAGTCTTGGGAGAATCAAGTTTTGAGGGGTCAAATGAGATCCAAATGTAGAAATTCCAGGTGTTCTGGAAAGTAGAATTGAATACCTTTCCAAGGAGCTATCATGGGCTCAATTTGGATTCTGGGAAGCTCTCCAAAAGGGACCTGAAATTGGCGCTGCGCTTTTCATAGTTTTTGCTCAGGGTTGCTATTTTTCCAGTTTTCAACTGTAATCATGGATTCTCTCTCATGGTGGATAATTTACCTATGTAAATGATGTCATGGCTTGTAAACATGATGGGTAAATATTAATATAAATTAGATTCATTGCTTAGGAGTTAGTTTGAGCTTAAATGAAACAGTGTTTCACTTTTAGTGGCAAGTTGTTGAGATGCTTATATTCTTATTTTCTTGTTCAGTGTTGGTTAGATTAGCTCCTCATCTTGGGGATTTGACCACCGAGGATGGGAGGAGGTTGAAATAATGTCTATATATTCTTCTTCTTTCTCTTTGTAAGAGGTTGGAATCAGTTGGATTCTCAGAGCTTGATTGTACATCATTGTAAGCAGTTTGGCAAGGAGATTAATAAGATTTGCAGCTATTTTTATGGGATCCATGTGGTATGGAGTTTTAGTACAATTTATTCTTTTGTGATCATTTTTTTACATGTTTTATGTATGCCATCATTCATTTCATTGCTTCTAGTTGAATGTTTTCAAGTTTGATAGGTAGAATCCATTGTATCAGTGCTCTACCTTGGGAAATCTTTCAACATTTCATGTTTTCTACTATTTAAGAAGGATCCATGATTGTCACATGCCATTCTTAGCTCCTCATTAGTCTTAAACACCTCACACCATCAAGTCGAAAGTGCTAAAACCTATGCCTACCTTGCCCCATAGAACACCCTGCATTTTTGACCTAATTTCCCAAACCTAAATTGCCTAGCTCCTCTTGATCCAGCAAAACACCAACAAAATTCAATCAAAACCTTTGAGCTACTATACCTAGCCTAAAATCCTTTACCTGATCCAGTCATTTTGACTGAGATCCTTATGGAGAGAACCCTGTCCTGGCCTAGTAGGGCTAGCTACTTGGCTAAGCTTGGTTTGGGTTACCCTGGCATTGCTTCCCTTCAGTCTGAGGTCAATCTAGGTGATAACACATAGCAGCATGATAGATGAGCATAGTATTGATCAACATTCGATATGGTCTCTTGACATAAATATAACAATGATAACTTCAAGGGAGTTGTAAAGACTCCGATGGATAGGATATTGAAGCTTAATGATTGGTTCATTCCATGAACACATTGATTGATGATTGAAAGAAAAATAGCAAGATTCCAGTACGAAGATAGACCATACAAAACGAAGTTGATATCAAAGGGAGAAAGTAGCAGGATTTGACATCCTGACAAGAGACTATCATGTTCTGGTAGTTATGATATTGATGACTTGTTTGAGATATGATTTGGCTACCTGAAAGAACATATTGCAGAAGTGTAATGGAAACATAGCAATTGTTGATGTATCTACAACTATTTGGTTTAACTCAATTCAAAGTACATGTATTGAGTGGACAACACTGATATTGGCTTAGAAGATTATATGCCAAAGGAAAAAGAGGTAGCAAGTCACGAGATAGCCTGTGGGTTATGTTGGATTTGATTCCCTTTCCCAGATGGAAAAAGGGATGTATGATCAACTTTACATTGATTGGTTTGACAAGATATTGATGATGAATATATTATAAATGATGGTTGATGGAAAGTGATATAAAAGGTTGATGAAGAGAACCCAGTCACAAAAATATATTGAGAAAGAGTTTGGCTCCATGACATCTAGGAAGGTTGAAGCTCAGAAATGATATGATGATGTGAGAGAGGAGGCTTGCAACCACTACTAAGATCTCCATGTAAGAACAAGTAGTTGATGAATGACAGTAGATGAAGCTTATGGTTATGTCTCCCAGGTTGAGAGGGAGCAAGGATTTACTCTTTGTTTGAAGAGGGAATGGGTAATACCTCCCTGATTGAGAGGGAGTGATGTGGGACACCATATTATCCATGTGTCATGCACTAGACCAGGACTAATAGTTGTAAGTCTAATGAAGGCACTAGTAGGGAAAATGGAGGATTGGATAAGCATCCGAGACTAGAAATCCTTGAGGATTGGGAATCTAAGATAATAAGTAGTCTTGTGGACCAATGCTCTTTGAGGATCTTACAGGGTATCCAAGATAAGAGTAGTCGAAGAGGACTGATATTCTTTGAGGATTGGGAATCCAAGGTAAGAATAGTCCTAAAATTACACACCTAATGAACATCCAAATGGGGTATGTTACTTGAGAGGCTATGGTTTTGGTGTCCATGTGTATGCCTCCTAGCATTGTTCCCTAATATAGTGGAGATTTAGAGCTCATTAGTCAAGGCCTTTCTATATTGCTAATTAACAATGTTGGTAAGGATGTTGATTATTGATAATGGCTTATCAATCCAACTTTTCTTATGAGAAATGAGAGTATCCTTGTACCGGTTGTGCAATTATGAATACCTCCCTTGGAAAATGTAACTAGGTTCAGTTTTCATAATTTTCATTGTATATGTGTCATTATATATTTCTTGTAAAAGCAAAAGAAGAAAAAGAATTATTATTTTCCAAGAATGGGTTTCATGCTCAAGTCAAATGGTTATCTAGGTTATGCATTTTCTTCATTCTTCTACGGTTTATTGAGTCAAAAGAATATTTTTCATGAGTATATTGTACTTAAGTCAAGTCCTAATTGGACTTTTGAAAAAAAAGTGGAAAAAATAATTTTATTTGAGTAAAAAATGTCAATTTTGTCCCCACAAGGCCAAGTTAGCCTTGCTTGGACAAGTTGGCCTTGGAAGGAACCCATTTGACCTCCTGGATGTGTATAAATACAGTGCAACAAGAGAGTTTGATTATGTGCCAAGGAAAAACTAAAAACCAAACAAAAAGTCAAGAGAGAGAGCGAATGTCAAAGAAGGAAAAATTCTTCCACACGTGTGAAGAATATGCCATACAAACTACCATATGTGTGATTATTTTAGCAATTGCAGGGGCCAAAAATTGCAAACCTATTGTAGGGGGGCATAAATCTATTGCAGAGCCTGAATTTATGAAGTTTGACCAAATTTTGAAGGATTTGTCTATTGTTTACTTGAGTTGACTTTGACTTGTTGGAAGAGCTTGAAAGGAGGGCTGACTTGGGTCTTGTGGGAGGTCTTGGTCTTGTATTTTGGGTCTTGTATTTCTCACTTTGATATGATTCTATAAGAAGAGAATATTTGACTAAGTTTTCCCCTTGGAGGGGTTTTTCCCTGGCTTGGAGCCTACATCTTGTGTTCATTGTCTTTTTGTGATCTTCATGGTTTATGGTTTTGGTAATTGTTTGATGAAAAGAACATAATAAAAGTAATAATAAGCCAACATATCTTCACAAGCAATTATCAAGTAAAGAGAAATCACCCTAATTGTTGCCCTACATATATCTCAACATTTATAAAGTAGACTACACTTGTGGAAAGTGTAATATTGGTGAAATATGACACTCCTACAAGTAAGGATAAAAGAGCATGGTGTTGATATAAAGCATGAAATAATTAGGAACTCAAAATTTGCATAACATGCCAAAATTACAAAATATCGTGTTTGTTTGGAAGGCACTAAAATCATTGCAAAGGAAAAGCATTATTACAAGCACTGAATCATAGAAACTATAAAGATCAAGAAACACCCAAACAACATTAATAGAGAAAGTGGCCTCGAGATTAATGATAATTGACTTCCCTTGTTGACCATGAAATAAAAATGATGGTTCTCTCCAGGGATTCTTTTACCTCTTTTTGTCCTTCCTTCTTGGCCTTTGTTCCCTCTCTTTTTATTTGACCTATTTGTCCTTATCATTCTTTCTCTTGTCCATCCTTCCCATTCCTCTCTTTGTTATTTCAACCTCTTCCCCTCCTCTCTCCCCTTTTTTCCTCTTTTCCTCCTTATTTCCCTCCCCCCACCTTACATCCTCTTACACCATGCTCCCTCCTTCCTCTTTCTCCTTGTTTTTTCTTCCCTTATTTCTCCTCTTATCCTACTCCTCTTTTCCATCCTTTCTTTGCTCCTACTCTCCTCCTGCTCACTTCCCTTCCTCTCACCTCTTCTCGCTCCCTCCTCATTCTTCCTTCCTATCTTCTACCCTTCTTTCTTCTTTCACTAGAACCCCACTTTTTCATCCTTTTCCTTCTTAGTTGTAGCCTTTGTTATATTTGATAGGTAATATTAGCTTTAGGTTATATGTGTGTGTGTGTGTGGTATTTAAATATCTAATGGTCTTTAACGTGAAATGATAAGTGAACATGCACATTGTTAGTTGATAAAATACATTAATATTATTAATCATACTTATTATATACATGTATTAATTGTATTGAATGAATTATATGTATTATAATAATTAACTTAATACTCTTAAGTATTAATTATATATATTAATAAAATACCCTTAATAATTAAAATATTTCAAGTTCCATATATTAGCATTTTGTCTCAAGTCAGCTATAGGGTTTTAAACTTTACTATTTTTGGTGGCTAGTTAACTATTTACTCCACCCCTACTCTTCATTCTTTCTCATATAATGACAATGGACCTCATTGGTGGCTATGAAAGGCCTACGAAAATACTCACATATGTGTATCTTCCTTCCTCAATAAATAAGGAGTTATCATCATTTTATTTCAATTTTGAAGTTAAGGAACAAATTGAAAATTGGGTTTTGTATATAGGTAGCAATAGGATGAGGCAAACTCAGTATATGCAAACTATGAACATATATTGGTAGGTGAAGGCCATCATGCACAAAGTCTTGGTCAAGTTATCAGAGGAACAACAAAATATTTTAGTGAGTGTGGATGAAGTGCGTGATCAACTAAATGTCCTTTCCAAGAAGATTGATTTAATTTTCAATTGCAATTGGAGAGAAAAGCAACATAAAAAAAGTGAAATGAATAATTAGATTAAAAAGGGAAATAACGAGAAAATCCATGATCTTTTGATGACCCATAGTATTAACCATGGTATTTCAGCAACCCATGGTATTTTGAAAAGGAAACGTTACAAAAAGGAATATGGGAGTTCATTTGGGGTTATGACTAAATATTGATATTTTGATCATTATTCCAAGGGATCTAGTAGCTCACAGTGTGAGGTGGAAACCCTCGGTATTTCTTATTTTTGGGTTGAAATATACACCCTAGATGGTGGTAGTTGGTTTCACTAGTTGTACAACCACGCTAGTTGATCATTTGTTTTGCTTGTGAGGCCAAGTTGATTATGCAAGGAGGCATTTTTTTTAATAATCCCATACGGACAAATTAGTTTATTCAAAAGAGTCGAAGCACTTTTCCAGTTTACCAGAGAAGTTGAGTTGAAAAAATAAGGGAGCGAGAAGCCAAGAATCTCCAGCGAATTCATTTACCAGGTTTCCTCAAATTTTGATGTAATCTCCTCCGATAATTAATAATAAAATTAGTTGGGGTTTGAAAATTTTCCTCTTCAATTTTTTGGGTCTGAATTGTAATACTTACTTAAGTTTTGGCAATTTCTATTAGGAAAATTTATGATTTTTTCTCGTAAATTTTCATGAAGTATTACTTGGAAAAAAAAATGGAAAATTTATCAAATAAAATTATAAGGAATATTACAATGGTATTAGAGCTAGTTTTCCTTCTAACCTAAAGGGTTTATCTGAAAAATGCTTCCGAATCAACAAGAAAATTGTTCATAGAAGTATTTCAAATAATTGAAGATTATAACAGAAAATGTTAAGACTATAATAGAAAAATTGAAGATTGTAACAAAAAATTACTTAAATATTTTCAATGGCGACAAAGGAAAAAAAGGTTGTAGATATGTAGATAAAAAAGTAGCAGTGGAAGACAAAAAGATCAGCATCACTAGCATCATCACTGAACAAAATCCTAGCACCCATTTTGCAAATGCAGGTAAGACAAAGGTTAAAGGTGAAGTCAATGATCAAATTATCAAGAATGATCTAGGAGAAGTTGCACCGATGGAAAATAAACAAGATGTAGATAGAGTATTTGTGCCCTTAGAAACTAATCATAGAAACTTAATGCAAATTGAGGATAAATGTGGGGTAGAAAGTAGCAAAAGTGACCCAACATTTTCAACCAAAAATAATTCAACATTGTTGTTGGT
The DNA here is from genome assembly GCA_031772625.1 of Pinus tabuliformis. Lineage (NCBI taxonomy): Eukaryota > Viridiplantae > Streptophyta > Pinopsida > Pinales > Pinaceae > Pinus > Pinus tabuliformis. The sequence continues at coordinate 1,133,507,267 of CM062804.1, forward strand.
TGATGGGTGCACTTAGAAGTCTTATGGTGAATTATAAAGAGACACTTGCAAGGGTCAAGATCTCACTCAAGAAGTGTTCAATATGAGGAAATTTTAGCATAGAAATATAGTTCAGTTCATTGGGGTCTGCATAAGGCCACTAAATGTATGCATGGCACCCCTCAAGGTTGGGGAAATTGTGTGGATTGATGATTGTAAGGTCACGTCAATTGAGGCTAAGCACCATGCCGGTGCAGTCCAGATTCAGATGGAGACATATACTCATCCAGAAAGGCCTAATCACCTTCATGCAATTGTTGCAATAGAACTACTAGTTTATTTCTAGGAAAATGTTTCCCTATACCTACAAGAGAGGCTACATGTGAAGAGCTGCAAACAGTCAATTTTTTTGAGCAAGTGAATGTTGTTGAATCAACAAGTTGTGGAATATTAAGCCATTTTTCGCTAGATACATATGCAAAAGAGCATTCGCCTCTTATAGACGGTTTATGTGTTGACCTTACAAAAGAAATCATGATAGATCAAGCTCTAATTGAGTTTTCTCTAGTAAGGCCTCTTGGTCATCATGCAGGGGTAAAAGATTCATAACACATTGTTTCGTTTGGGAAGGTTGAGGAAAGCTCTGCCTCTATAATGTTGTCCTTTCTGAATCGAAGGCTACCCACGTGAGATTTTGTTGTGGAGCAAAGGGTTCATATATTTAGCTTGAAGTCAATGAAGAAGAATAAATTGAACCATATCATAGTGCTATTGATATTAACTATTCAACAGGTGGATGATGTGAAATTTATGATGGAAAAAATAACACCGGGAGAGTGGGGTGTAGGAAGATGGCTTGATATTTTAATTAATTCTTATAAAAGTGTCAAATGAGTGAGCATATGTTTGTGACCAACTTATTTAGTTGGGAGGATGTAATATCTATTATAAGAGCTCCTGTACATTTAAGTGTCAAGGGTGGAATTGCAGATTTTTCAAGGAGCCATTTTTTACACAGGCCAAAAAGAGAGGCTTGTTGAGTTGTTGTGCAAATAAGTAAACACTCACTTCCTCAACAACAAGAAAATTAGGGACAATGCATGAAGACATAGTGTCATACAATGTTGGATACCCAAGTTCTAATTGGTAGTTGTGCTTGATGAATGCAGTTTGTGACTTAAGAAGGATCACACATTTATAGATAAATTATAGGTAATAAAGTATATTTTTATCCCTAAGAGGATCAAAATCTATTGAAGATTGTGTGGGGAATCATTGGGTGTTTATTGATAACAATCGAATGCATGCTCATGACATTAGGGCTTTGACTGTGGCAACACCTTAAATATATGAACAAGGTGACTTCCCTAGTGCTAATTACTCTTTGTTAGTCTTTGATGGTGTCGATGCAGGGATTGATAGGGTGATGGTTCCCTACAATTTTGTAACATCCCCTAGTTGATTTTCCATGTAAATAAACTAAGACCAAGGTCATGAGACATGTATTCCAAGCTGAATGGTGGGAAAACATTATAGTGGGCATCATTTGTGATTTATTATTGGGTATTGAAATTGGCATTGACATTGGAAAAAGGAAATAATTGGCATTTAATTATGAGAAATAAAGGAAAATAGGAGAAAATAAAGGTGAAGAGACACAAATATGAATGCAAGGGAAATTAGAGAGAAAATGAAGGAAAATTGAAGAAAAAAGAAAAAAAGGAAAGGAAGAGACTAAACATCAATAATAAAAAGGCATCAGAAAAATAGTTCACAACTTTTTGTTAGTTCAGTTTTCATTCTCTCCTTCCACACTCTCATTCTCTCACACTTTTTCACACTTAGATCATTCTTGTACCACTATAGCATTCACTTGGATTTGAAGGAAAGCAAGAAAGAAAATGCCAAGAAAAGGAAAGAAAGGGAGCACAAGGAAACGGTTGGATCAACAATTATAACATGATAACTTTGTAGGTGACAAGTTGCATGTGTGATCTATGTATTGGCTTTTGGATGCATGGTATATGCATGTGGTTCCTTGGTTATGAGATTTCATTGGCATGGATATTTGCTTGGATTGTTAGTGGTTTTAGCCTTTCCTTTCCATTTCCAGGATAGCCATGATATAATGGGTTTCATATTTGGATTTTTTATTGGTTCTCGGGCTCACCAATGGTTGTGGGTTGGGACAAATTCTCTGGAGCTCTAAAACAGCTTGGGTGCCCTAGAGGTTATGGGTTGAGATGGTAGATCTATGGAGCCCTATGATAGGTTGGGTCCCCTAGAAGTTGTGGGTAGAGTAAGTAGTCCCTGCAGCCCTACAAAACTTTGCTAGAGACCAATATGGTTTGGTAATAGTGATTTCTGGATCAGTTAGGTGAAATCACTATGGTTGAGGGTTGAGGTGGTTTGGCCTCTAGAAGCCCTGGTTGGTTTTTATTTTGGTTTAACCCATATGATCCCACATTCATGCTTGGAATATGGTGCAAGGGTGATTAACTGAGATATTTTGGTTCAACCAATCTATGGTTGGGTGGTACGTGGAAGTCCCTGACTTGGTTGGCATTTGCTTATGTTAATATGAGCTATTTTCCCATTGTGATCTATGAGCACTTGTACTGATTATCATGTTGATCTTATGGTTGATTTGTCATGGTTTCTATTTTGGTTATATGCATGGTTCTATGATGTGCTCTAGCTATGACTCTTGTTCATGATTTGATAAGTTATTGAATGGTTGATGAATGCATGATCTAACAAGTGTTGTTGCGGCTAGATTGAGAGGGCATAAAGCCTTCTTAGTGATTCTCAAATGAAGTTCAAAAGTTTATGATTAGATATGCATTCATGACCTGTAGCTTCTATGTTCAACACTTGTTTGACAAAATGAGTATCATGTATTAGGCATGTCTAGGTCATGATCTTGCTCAAATTTTGAATGGATGGCATTGTTATCATTGTAGTTATTGTAGAAATTTTGAATAATAAACACATATTCAACAGAGATTATCCTGATCATGCACTATTGCGGAATACATGCATAATACATAACCTCCTCTACGTTGATCATCAATTTACAGAAGCAAAAACAATAACATGCGCACATAGAATCATCAATCACACATATCAACACAGTGTTTTCCCGGGGAAAGCATCTCGCTAAAAAACCCCAACTATCTATATATTATATTGATTGAGAACATGTAACAATACATAGTACAATACTCCTCACAAGTATCTTGCACTATCTCCACCTGTTACACACAATATAGCTTAGATCTGATCTCCAAATCTCCCCCGCTGCTTTGCCTGCCTCCATTGCACAATCCTGCAAGAGAATGAATGAGAATGGCTGATCCAAACTCCTATTTACCTTGTGAAAATCACCCACACTGTAAATCACGTGAGCACAAGCTATATTTCACTTGGTATTGGCCCACACTATGTAGAGATTATTGGCATAACTCAACCCCATGCATGTGCACAATCTCATGCATAATTGATAGCAATCTCAACCTCTAACACCTATCTCCACTAAACTGTACATGCATTGAGTTAACTGATGTATTCTTCAGTTGCATTATGAGTTAATAATTAGTGAATTAATTAATAACTAATTCACACAACTCATCACTTAGTCTATTGATCATTTAGACTAAATACAACTAGTTCAAGTAAGTCAAACTGAACACAACTCCATCAACTACTCATCCAACTCCACAGAACTCACATGCATGAGTTCTAACTGATGTCATGCATGCAATAGCTCAACTGACTCACAAACAAAGCGTATTTCCTTCTGACAGCTGCATGTGCCACATCTGTAGCTCAAACTGAAGTGCTCCAAGAGGATAAGATAAAGTTTATAGCCTAAATATTATTATGAGACAATAATATTTGACTTTTCTATTTTTGACTAGCAGTCTAAAAATAGACTCTGACCACTCCTATTGTGATCCAAAAATAGACTTTGCGCCATAATTTGCCTGCGGGCCCACTTAGTGAAGGTGACTCCTTTCCACTAAGCTCCATCATCTTGTCGCATTCTCAACAAGCATTTCTTGTTGCACACTTTTCAACACTCCCTCTCAACAAGAAAGGCTTCCTCTCAAACCCGATCATATAACTCTGGAATGTTCTACATGAAACACATCTGCCCGATCCACTTTGCTCCAACAACACTTGGAACAAAAACACTCCCAACTGACCACTCTGTTGGGCTAGGAACATACTTTGATGCTGAAGCTCTACCTACTGCTAACAAGTGCTCCCTCTCTGACATTTGCGCTACTGCAACATCTCCATGCATCTCGCACCATTACACACTTCTCTGTGCCACCTAGCACTATGCAAAACACTTGTGCCTCTCGCATTTCTGCAGCCTGCATGCTATGCGCTGTCCTGGGATTCCCTACACTGCCGCTCTCTCTGCCGCTCCATCCACATCTATCTCTACCCAATCAGTCAGTTCCTGCTACTCCACATCGGGGGCTTCCGTAGCAAGGTCTCATCCAAGAGGTTAGGTACCTCAAGGATCCTGCCCCTCCTCCTTGGGATGATCAATCCACATCACCCCACCTCCTACCTGGAGGTATGGCTGCAGGCGATCCCTCTGCCCACCTGGCTCGAAGTTTTCCCCTACTGGAGGTCTCTGCATGAGTAGATGTCTCTACTCGATCTCCTCTCAGCTTCCCCTGTTGTGGCTGCTCCACAACCTCCTGAAGCTGCTGCACCAATCGTGGCTCCTCCACAATCGTCTGAGACTTCTTCTAGCTCTGCATGTTGAGAGGTAATATACGCTCCCTCTCAACCACCAAGTCTCCATCAGTTGCCTCGCTGCTCAAGGCTTTGCATGCATCTTGAACCTTAAGAGCATATAGGTTCTTGACCCGTGAACCAATCTGCTTCACCTATCTAGTGATGATGTGTCTAAGGAAAACCTTTCCCTTACTGAAGACTACATCATAGCCTCTGTCTTCCAGTATTGTGATCGACACCAAGTTTCTCTTCAGTCCTGGTACATACTTGACATCGGTCAAGGTAAGGCGAGCTCCATGCTCCCTCTGAAAAATAACCATGCCTACACCTGAGACACTATACTTCTCATCATTACCCATCGCTATGAGTATCTGGAGATCTTTCTCCTCCAAAGTACTGAACAAACTTTTGTCACCGGTCATGTGGAAAGAAGCTCCACTGTCAAGAAACCAACCACTTCCCACCATGGATGAAACCATGCATGCGAAGAGTGTGAAATCCAACTCAAACTGTGAAGCAAGTGCCTCACCTTCAGATCCTTCCCCAGATCCCTTCTTGGATTTTTTCTTTGGGCAATTAATAGCATAATGGCCCTACTCATGACAACGAAAGCATCGCACCTTCGACTTGTCAACCTTCTTCCCATCATTGGAAGAATTGGATTCAAAAAGAGAAACCTTCCCCTTCCCCTTCGTCGCCTTACTCGCTAAGGCACAGTTCTCCTCATCATGCATAGATGAAGAACTGTCTCTGGTGTGCCGTCTAATATCCTCTTGCACAAGATCCGACCAAAGTCTCTCCCATCCTGGCAATTTCTCCCTTCCATTCACCGAGTCCTGGTAGCTATGCCAACTCTTAGGAAGGCCAAGGAGTGCTAGACTCACCATATCCTCATCATCAACAGTTAACCCCACACTTCCCAGCTCATCCTGGCATTGGGTGAACTTCGTGAGATACTGGGGCATACTGTCTCCATTCTCACACCTAATGTTTCTGAGTTTATCCTTGAGCGCCATTCCACCAACTCAAAATTCAACCGCTTCTGATCTAAAATTCGTGAGAACAAAGTATTTCTTATACAAAGATTGACTGTATGGGCATTCACCGGATATCTCACCTTCCAAAAGAAGGATGAATCCAGAGGCTACCTGGCCCGATTATAGACTCTGCTTGAAGAAATAGAATGTAACACTTCCTGAATAGTAGATTTGATGATCAACAGCTCTGATATCATGTAGAACTTCTTCTACAAATCAGCTCGCTCCGATACCATGTAGAAATTTTGAATAATAAACACATATTTAACAGAGATTATCCTGATCATGCACTATTACGGAATACATGCATAATACATAACCTCCTCTACGTTGATCATCAATTTACAGAAGCAGAAACAATAACATGCGCACATAGAAGCATCAATCACACATATCAACACAGTATTTTCCCGGGGAAAGCATCTCGCTAAAAACCCCAACTATCTGTATATTATATTGATTGAGAACATGTAACAATACATAGTAAAATACTCCTCACAAGTATCCAGCACTATCTCCACCTGTTACACACAATACAGCTCAGATCTGATCTCCAAATCTCCCCCGCTGCTTTGCCTGCCTCCACTGCACAATCCTGCAAGAGAATGAATGAGAATGGCTAATCCAAACTCCTATTTACCTTGTGAAAATCACCCACACTGTAAATCACGTGAGCACAAGCTATATTTCACTTGGTATTGGCCCACACTACGCAGAGATCATTGGCATAACTCAATCCCATGCATGTGCACAATCTCATGCACAACTGATAGCAATCTCAACCTCTAACACCTGTCTCCACTGAACTGTACATGCACTGAGTTAACTGATGTATTCTTCAGTTGCATTATGAGTTAATAATTAGTGAATTAATTAATAACTAATTCACACAACTCATCACTTAGTCTATTGATCAGTTAGACTAAATACAACTAGTTCAACTAAGTCAAACTGAACACAACTCCATTAACTGCTCATCCAACTCCACAGAACTCACATGCATGAGTTCTAACTGATGTCATGCATGCAATAGCTCAACTGACTCACAAAGAAAACGTATTTCCTTCTGACAGCTGCATGTGCCACATCTGTAGCTCAAACTGAAGTGCTCTAAGAGGATAAGATAAAGTTCATAGTCTAAATATTATTATGAGACAATAATATTTGACTTTTCTATTTTTTACTAGCAGTCTAAAAATAGACTCTCATCACTCCTGCTGTGATCCAAAAATAGACTTTGCGCTATAATTTGCTTGCGGGCCCACTTAGTGAAGGCGACTACTTTCCACTAAGCTCCATCATCTTGTTGCATTCTCAACAAGCATTTCTTGTTGCACACTTTTCAACAGTTATTTTTCTCGAAAGTTATAGGCAGTGGTCTGGAGTCTAGCCTGAAAAAGTGGCATAGATCTCGTAACTGCTAGCACAGAACTGAGGATTTTGGATCATAATTGCATGGAGATAGGCTTATGGGTGCGGTTATAGCCTCCAAACCACATAGATGTTGTGTTATGGGTGTGGTTATGGAGTTAAGTTAGTGAAACTGAGTTCCAACTTAGGGGATTGATCACCTTGGGTGGCTATTAGGCTCCTGAGTGGTATTTAATCCCTAAGGGATGATGGTTTGATTTTGTTTAGTTGGTCCCACTTCCATAATTGGAACTTGGAGGTTAGGTCATATCATAGTGACACTCAGCTCATGTTTACCCTGGAAAGCTTGTAAAAGTGGGTAAATGTGGGGTGGGGCGTTACAAATTTCATGGACGTGATTAGAAATGTGACTTCAAGGGTTGTTTGATCTCCATGTCAATAATAAATGATTTTGGGCATAAAATTTACCATGGGACACTTTGAACATCTTATGGCTAATTCAAGCCTAGCCAACCAGCTTGGCAGCAATGGGGCACAAGGAGTCAACAAGAGAAGTTGTTAGGAAATCTCTAGTATTGTTGAAAAATGGAAGGTAGGTAATGATCACTCTAGTTTAGTGACTGAGACCCATTATTCACATTCAACAACTATGGATGCTAAACAAGTATCTCATGATGTCTTGAGACAAAAATAGAACATTTTTGGTTTATAGATGATGATTACTACATCTTTGACAGACCATAAAAAAGATAGTAAACTGGGCAAAGGATTGTTTGACATTTGACGATGTCCAAGACTAGTCGAGCTTTTTCTAAAAAGCCCAGAAATTGCTTTAGATTTGTTACATGAAATGTCATGGGGAAATCTTGGTTGTTACGTTTCATAAGCAAAAATTGGATTTATGGACCAATTTGTCTCTAGAGATATTAACTAAGGCCAAGTTGTGCATGATTTTAAAGCTAGCTCACCTTGTGGAAAACATAGAAGATATATTCTTTATCATGATAGTAAGTTAACTTGTGTCCCACAATGAGCTTTAGGTGGAAATGCCAAATTTTTTTTCATTTGTATAATTGCACTTAAAAAGGTTCAAGCAATGAAACACATGGGATCCTTCAATTTTCTAGTAGAGTTATTTTCAAATACAATGAAAGGGGTCTTTCATCATACTTACAGGGAATCTGTTTAGAAGAAAAGTTAGTGAATTATATGCATTTATCACCAGAATATGACTCTACTAATTGTTAGATTGTGAATTGGAAGGAAAATATTGTGAAGCTTGACCAATATAGACATAAGAATTCAAAGCTCCATCAATAGAACTAGATGCTTAATAAACAAATAAAGCATGTGGTAGCTTCTTGAATAATACCCAAACATGAATGTTCTGAGAATGAAAGAATAAAATTGTCGTATTTTAATACTTCCTTGTACTTTGTGTTAGGATATTCCGACACACAGGAAATAGTTAAGTACAACTTGGTCTAGTATAGAGTTAGGTATAGAGTTAGGTAAAGTGTGTTTCTTTACCTTGTACATTTTGTAACTTACAATCCGACGGTCACGATATGTAGTGATCCGACGGTTCACTCTCTCCTCGGTATTACCGACACTTGATCCGTGGCTTGACACCCGATTGGTCCATGATTTCTATTTAAAGCGCATGGAGGGTCATTTGTAAGGTAATCCGTGCATGAGAGAAGCATATGTAAATTTTCATTCTTTTATTAATAAATTGCCTGAAGTGGCCGCGTTGGCTCAGGCCATGGACTGTTTCCCTCTTTGAGGGTTTTAACCACATCAAAAATACTGGTGTATTGATCTGCGATCTGGTTGTGAGCGGTGTCCTTTGGTGTTCTGTCTGAGGAACTTACCTTGTAAATTCCTACATGGTATCGGAGCTATTTGAGGGCCGCGTCCGTTGGTGATCCAAATCTGAAGCCGGTAGAACTGCATCCGACTGCTGTTTCCTAGATCTGTTGTTTCTGACTGCTTTCGGCCCGAAAGGACTGCTCTATTGTGTTGGGAGCATCTGTTCCAGTGAGGAACCCCTTTCGTTTCACGCGAAAAGGTTTTCGGTAGCCCTAGCTGCGTCATTTTTAAGATCTGGAGGTATACAGTGTTTATTTGCAGTTTACAGTTATTTTCTCTCTGTTTATTTCGGTTTCGGTTTATTTAGCTTTTTTTATTACCAGATCTATACCTTTCATTTCTGCGTATGCTCTTTGCCCTACGACTCTGTGCGATCTGGGCAAATCAGAAACAAAAAGGAAGGATTTTTCTCATGCGTATGCTCTTTTCCCTGCGCCTTAGGGTGATCTCGGAAAATCAGAAACATTGAAGAAAATATTTAGTTTCCGGCTAAAGCTAACTTTGAGCTGCAAGGTTCATTTTTGAAACTATTTAGTTTTTCAGCCAAAGCTAACTTCGAGCCGTAAGGTTCGTTTTCTTTGCATGTCCGTGTTGGGTTTTGTGTTTTTTGTTTTGTAGGGAAAAAGAGCTTTCTCAAAGCAAGCACGCAACCCAAAGCCCCCCCCCCCCCCCCTCTCTCTCTCTCTCAAATTTTTTGTATAGATCAATTGGTTCAAAGCTATTTTAAGAGAGTAGAGGTCTTGGGTTCAAGTCTCCATTTTTGTGGGGGCGGACTTTTTCATTCCCGCACTTCGTCGGCGACTTCATCAACTTTTTTCAAAAAGCCATAACTTCTTCATCCGGAAGCCGTTTTCAGAGCCGTTTTTTTTAAACCAGCCTAATTTTTCGAGATCTATCCATTGGAACACTTATTTTCAGCATCTTTAGCTTCAGTTTCCATTGAAATGGAAAGTCAATACCAAGTTACCCTTGACAGCACCAACTACTTCCAATGGTTGTCCTACATTGAGGATTTACTTAGAAGTAAAGGTCTCTACAGAATATCCTTAGGCCAAGAAAAGAAACCAAAGGATGAAGATAAGGCTGCTAAATGGGAAAATAGGCAAGATCAAGCACGTGGATTGATAGGGATGTCTATTTCTCCAGATCTTAGATTCCATATTGCAGAACTTGATACTCCTGATGAAGCAATGAAACAAATCAATAAAGTTTTTGGGATTAAAAATGAACTTAGAGCCCATCAACTTGAAAATGAGTTGCTTACATTGGACCCTAATAATTTTTCTTGCATTGAAGATTTCTTGTCCAAGTTCAAGACCCTTAGATATCTCTTGGAAGGTGTTAAAGTTAAGAAAGAAGATAGTAACCTTATCTATTCCATTCTTACTAAGTTGGGACCAGCCTACTCTGTGTTTGTTTCCACCTTCCATTCTACAAGAGAAGCCTTCATTTCTCAAGGAACAGACTATAAGTCCCCTTCCTTTGACTCTTTTTGTGATTCTTTAATAAGAGAACAAGAAAAACTCTTACACCTTGGTCTTCTTAATTTTGGAAACTCTTCCAAGAAAGCGTTAGCTGCCCAGCAGCAACCAAATTCAAAGAATCCTAAGAAGTCATATCCTAAAAAGAATGGTCCTAAACCAAACAAGGGTCCTAAGCAATCTCAGCCTCAAAATGAAAAGTCATTTCAACAAAATGATAAGACAAATAAAAAAAAATGGAAGAAGACTGATAGACATTGCAACTTTTGTAATCGAGATGGCCACTTAGAATCCAAATGCTTTAAGAAGATGGAAGCCTTGGAAGCAGCGATGAAGAAACATAACATCCATTTGGAGCATTCTTCACATTCAACTTCATCTTCAGGAATGGCACTTTCTGCATGTGGTTGTCAATCATCTCGGTCTGGTTATGCATTAAATGTATCTTCTTCTTCTCATTCTCATGAGTGGCTCATTGATTCTGGAGCTTCTTATCACATGGCCAAAAACAAAGCCATGTTTTCTTCTTTAAATGATTGTAACACCAAAAATATATATGTTGGTGATGATAGATCTCTTAGTGTTGTAGGGACTGGAACTATTCATCTAGACAATGGTCAGTTTAATGATGTATTATGTGTTCCAACCTTATCCTGCAACCTTCTATCTGTATATCAGATAACTCATTCAGGTGAAGGTAAAATCGTTGAATTTTCACCTCATGATGTTGTAATCAAGGACTTAAGAGATCCTAAAAAGATTTTGGCTACTGGCATTGCTGATGATTCTACAAGGTTGTATAAGTTTCACAACTTTGGGTCATCAAATCTTCCCTCAGTATTTGTTGCTCATAACGATGAAGTGAGCAAACTTTGGCATGAGCGATTTGGTCACTTAAACTATCGCTCCCTTCAGCATCTATGTAAAGAAAATATGGTGATAGGTCTTCCTATGGTATCTTGCAGAGATGGTGTTTGTTCCGGATGTGTACTCGGAAAACATCATCGGGACAGTTTTGAAAAACGTGCCACTTGGCACGCCTTAGCCCCTTTACAGCTTGTGCATAGTGATTTATGTGGTCCACTTCCTGTTGTTTCATTCTCTGGCTGCAAGTATTTCTTAACTTTCATTGATGATTTCTCCAAACGCACTTGGGTATACTTCTTAAAACTCAAGAGTGAAGTATTTAACACATTTTTGGCCTTCAAAGCCTTTGTTGAAAAACAATCTGGACATCAAATTCTTAAGCTAAGATCTAATAATGGCAGAGAATATGTTAAAAACACATTCATCAACTTTTGCACTGAGAATGGAATTCAAATGCAACATATTGTTCCATATACTCCACAACAAAATGGTGTAGCTAAAAGGAAGAATCGCACCTTAAAGGAAATGGCTAATTGTATGCTACAATCTAAAGGACTTGGTCTTAGTTTTTGGGCAGAAGCAATTAACTGTGCAAATTACATAATAAATCGCACTCCTACTAAGGCTTTAAAGAATATCACTCTAGAAGAAGCATGGAGCTCAATCAAACCAGATGTAAGTCACTTTCGTGTTTTTGGAAGTGAAGCATGGGCCCATATTCCAGATGAAAAGCATAAAGCTTTAGAACCTAAGAGTGAAAAATGTACTTTTGTTGGATATTCTGAAGATGTCAAAGGCTATAGACTTATTCCATTTAAGTCCAAAAATGTTATCATTAGAAGAGATGTAAAATTTGATGAAAATATATCGGCCTGCGAGCCTAGTCCGGCGGATGTGCCACCTCTCCCTATCTCTTCTACTTTTGAAAACATTTCTTCTTCAGATGATGATAGTGAGGATGACAATCCTCCCCCACCTTCTTAGGATCCTCCTTTAGCTCCTCAGCTTCCAAAATGAGTTCGTGCTACTCGGGATGCAGCAGGTGATCCTGCCAGTGATCCTACAGATCAGTGACGTACACGTTCTCAGTTCGAGAGAGCCTCTTCTTTACTGGCTCAAGCTCCAGTAAATTATGATCCTGACACCTTTGCAGAAGCTTCAGGCCATCCAGATTGGGAAGCAGCTATGAATGAAGAATATCATTCATTGTTGGCAAATGATACATGGGATCTTGTTCCTCTACCAAAGGGACGAAAACTTGTTAGATGCAAATGGGTTTACAGAACCAAGTATGGACCAGATGGGAAAGTTGATAAACATAAAGCTCGTCTTGTTGCTAAAGGTTTTTCACAGGTTGAAGGCATTGACTACACTGAAACCTTCTGCCCTGTTGCCAAAATGAACTCTATCCACCTTGTTCTTTCCCTTGCTACCTCGTTCAAATGGGAAGTCCATCAGATGGATGTTAAATCTGCCTTCTTGCATGGGGACTTGCATGAAGAAATCTACATGGAACAACCTATTGGCTTTATACAAACAGACTCCAGCCTTGTATGTTAGCTTAAGAAATCCCTTTATGGTCTCAAACAAGCTCCTCGAGCTTGGTATGCCAAAATGGATAACTTTCTTTTAGAATCTGGCTTTTCTAGGTGTCATTTTGACAATACTGTCTACACCAAGAAAGTGGGCAAGTCTCTTATCATTCTTGTTCTTTATGTTGATGATCTTATCCTTACCGATAGTGATCTCAACCTTATAAACCATGTGAAGTCCAGCCTTAAAAAGAAATTTGAAATGACAGACTTAGGACACTTACATTATTTTCTCGGTCTTCAAGTCTTGCAATCCAAGGAAGGTATTTCCCTTTCTCAGTCCAAGTATGCCTGTGATATTCTACACCACTTTCACATGGAAGACTGTAAGACAGCCCCTTCTCCCTTTCAGTCTAGAGTCAAACTTTCAGTCACTTGTACTTCTCCTGAAGTTGATGCTACATTATACCGTCAACTTGTAGGAAAACTTTTGTATCTAACCCATACTCGTCCTGACCTTTCCTTTGTTGTTGGCCTTGTTGCTCGGTTCATGCAAAACCCCCGTGAAAGTCATTGGAAAGCAGCTAAAAGAATACTTCGTTATGTTCGAGGTACAGTTCAGTTTGGGATTCATTACAGTGCCGAAGCATCTCCTCTATTGGTTGGTTTCACTGATTCCGATTGGGCTGGTGACCCCGATGTTCGGAAGTCTACTGCCGGTTATGTGTTCACTCTTGGTTCAGGACCTATTACATGGGCTTACAAGAAACAAGGTGCCATTTCTCTTTCATCAGCAGAAGCAGAGTATCGTGGTGCTGTAGAAGCTAGTAAGGAAGCCTTGTGGCTTCGTCAGATCCTGTCAGAGTTTGGCTTTGAGCAGCAGCATCCGACTACACTTTGGTGTGATAATCAAAGTGCCATTCATCTATGCAAAGATCCAGTCCAACATCAGCGCAGCAAACACATTGAACTGCACATGCACTTCATCAAAAAGCTCATTCACGACCATGTTCTTGAAGTGCAATATTGTTCAACAGATGATCAAGTTGCAGACATCTTCACAAAGGCTCTCACAGAGGTGAAGTTCCCTAAACTTCGATTTATGGTTGGAGTTCAGGAAGTTGTCACTAAGGGGGGATAGGCTCTTTGTAAGGTAATCCGTGCATGAGAGAAGCATATGTAAATTCTCATTCTTTTATTAATAAATTGCCTGAAGTGGCCGCGTTGGCTCAGGCCGTGGACTGTTTCCCTCTTTGAGGGTTTTAACCACGTCAAAAATACTGGTGTATTGATCTGCGATCTGGTTGTGAGCGGTGTCCTTTGGTGTTCTATCTGAGGAACTTACCCTGTAAATTCCTACACTTTGGGTCCAGGTTATTGTGACTTAGGAACATCTATATTAGCAGATACTGGTTATATAATAATATCAACACCCTTTAATGATAGTCTTAAACAAATATGGCATAAAATATACAAACTGGAGAATGTGTTGGGTGTAATTGTTGCCATAAGTGTTGGTGCATTATGTGTACATATTGGAGATAAATTGTCTAATTTTTTTCCATATGGTTCATCAGTTTCAAAGTTAATACCTGAATTCAATGCAATTTTTGCTAAGAATCTTATCATATTAGTTATAGACATGAAGCATAGGGAGAAAGAAATGACTTATGCCTTACTATATGCTCTCTATACATGAGTGTTTCCAATTGGAAATGCAACAGTAAAAAACAATAAGTTGTTAGAGGAATATGAGATAGGATGTTGTATTAGAAAATAGGACAATGTATTTAGGATCTTAATATTCCATTCTTTCATCATGGGGATTTTAAGGAAACTTTGATTATGGTAATAGAGAAGAGAAACAATAGGTCGTTGAAATTGATGCAGGCTACATTAAGTGGTGTTGAGATATACAACAACTATATGCAGGGGTATTCAATAAGAATGTTTGGGATTATGGTATTAGTATGTATGTTAAGAAATCTTGAGAAGGGAAAACTGTAATGTTCCTTTTCAAGAAGATTGATTTAATTGTTCATTTGAATTTGGAGAGAAAAGAAACATCAAAAAAAGAAAGTGAAATGAATAATTAAATTAAAAAATATATACAAAGAAGCCCATAGGGTGTAGAATAGACAATGGAAGGGTGTTCTGTTAAGGAACTCTATGGTGAAAAGGTCACTAGTTTGAAACCTCGTGGGAATCAACATAGTCACGCGAAGGGTTGGTGCAGCCAAGGATGGGTGAGATCCTCATATGATTTTGATGGCTTAGATGCCCCTGGGTCGAGGTTACTCAAGCCACATGTTAGGCATGGTAGTCATCTCAGGACTCACATTAACTAACAAAAAAAGAAGGATATAAAGGGAAAATATGTGATATTTTGATGACCCATGGTATACGACGACCCGTGGTATTATTATGCAACCCTTGGTATTTTGAAGAGGAAAAGTTATGAAAAGGAAGGCAAGAGTTCATTTGGGGTTATGACTAAATATTGATATTTTTATAATTATTCCAAGAAATTGAGTAGCTTAAGCTGTGAGGGAGGAAACCTTTAGTATTTCTCGGTTCCTATGTTCAAATATACACCTTAGCTAGTTGTGGTCAATTTCGGTGGTTGTAAAGCCATCCTAGCTATTCATTTGCTTTTTCTTGTGAGGCCAAATTGATTATTCAAGGAGGCTAAATTTTTAATAATCCCATATCGGTGAATTGATTTATTTAGAAGTGTCAATGCACATTTCTAGTTTGTTGGAGAAGTTGAGTTGCGGAAATAAGAGAGCCAGAAGCCGAGAATTTCCAACCAATTCATTTACCAGTTTTCCTCAAATTTTGATGTAATATCCTCCCAGTATCTATTAATAAAATTAGTTGGGGTTTGCAGAATTTCCTCTTCAATTTTTTGGGTTTAAATTGCAATATTTATTGAAGTGCTAGCAATTTATTTTAGACAAATTTAATGTGTTTTCTAGTAAATTTTTACGAAGTATTACTTGCAATTTTTTTTGGAAAATTTACCAAACAAAATTATTTAATATTACACTCTAGAAGTTGGATAAGAAGGAAAGAAGTTTCTAGATATAAATTTTGTTGAATTTGAGGATGGGAAAGTCCACTTAATACTATTCTGGGGGATTCTCAACCTGCTTAGTTTTTGTCACCATGTTTGTAATGTTAGTCATATATTTTGTTATAGGAAGCTTCATAGCCTCAAACATGGGGCATAATTGTCATAGTACTAGATATTTGTTTAGTTTTATGATTTTGTTCAAACTCTTTCCATGGTCTATGACAACTATGTTGAGCGTGACAAGTCTAGTTTCCATATTGGCAGACCAATAGCAATAGCCTGAGTATTATATGCAAATTTCTACTTATAAATTAATATATAAATGTTACCCAACTTATTAAAAAAAAACTAACCAAGTTTATTATCATAGTGAGAATTATTCACATTCTCCATTCCCCACTGCAAACTAAAGCTTGAATTTCATGTGACTCTCGCAATTTTGTTAAATTTAGTGGAATATTTTAGTATAATTGAAGAAGTTTATTATTATTATTATTATTTTGTGTGTAATTTTTTTTCTATATTAAATATCCTTGGATATGCTACACAATTTGACCACATTGGTATTGTATCCTAAAATAAATTTAGGTTGCTACTTAAACTAATGACAAATTAATTACAATTTTGTTAAATGTAGTAGAAATTTTCACGATAATGAAAGAAGTTTTATTATCAGTTATTTTTGTATATGATGTATCTAAAATTTTTTCAAATATTAAATCCATCCATGATTTAAAAAAACATCTCACAATCCATTTAGGAAAAATCAAGATGTTGATTAATTATAGCCTCATATCATGATGGGAAATTGCATATATCACAAAGATCCATAAGTGACATTGTAGTAGGTATTTTGGTCATAAAAAAGGACGAACTTAATGTACAATTTTATAACAAATCTCAAATCTACATTTAATTTATTTATCTACAATCATAAATTCAATCATTGTCATTGTTTTACTTTCCAATCAAAATACTTTCCTTTCCTCTCGCACACTAATTACATCAAATAATTTGATAGCTAAATGTCATAATTACGTCAAACATAATTTCTTGGGCATTGAAAGGATGAAAGTTGACTTCACAAATTCTTGTTTACAAATAGTTTAGTTGGAAAACAATATTTAATTTGAATGCTAATAAAAGGGATGATCAAATCTCTTATCTTCTATACAAAGGTAGTAATTATTTTGCTAGGGGTGAATGCCATATGAGCAAAGCTTAATTATCCAAAAAAAAAATAGAACAACAACAACCAACATGATCCAAGTGGATGTTGGTGGCCACCCACCTATCCCACTTGGACCCCCACAACTGTCTCTTTCAATTTCTCAGTTTCCGTAATTGTAGCACAACTGACTATTTTTAGCAATTTTTTGGGTCCTGAACTTTCGGAGCCGTTTTGAGGCCCTAAACGATGTTTTTTGGGAAATATGGGAGCAATATGGGTCCATGGTCCAATGTTTCTCTTCCCAAAGTTGTAGTGCTCGGATAGATATTTCTAACGAGCTATTGTACGTGTCAAACGAAGATCGGGTGCCAAAGTTACAACCCCGGGAAGTTAATGTACCAACTTACCCAAAACGGGGCCCACAATTTGGCGTTTCATTTTATAGGGTTAGGTTTTGGGATGTTAAGGGTTTTCCATTGTTTCTCAATAATAAATAGGCCTTTGAGCCTCATTGTAAGATAGTTCAGAGGCATGTAGCCTCCACATCTCTTCTCAGAGATAAGCTACCATCGCCCTAGCTGGTTTATTTCTATTGTTGTTTGTAAACATATTTCAGTGTTTTACATTAATGAAATGAAGTATTATTTCCACTGCATCTCTATTTTTATGGTTATCTCTGTAATTTGTTGCATTCCTGTTTAAATTTGGATCAGTGGTATCAGAGCGGTCTGCTTTTTCTTTGTTTTTCTTTGCATGTCCCCAACGAGGTTGAGATATAAGGAGTTAGGGCTTGAACTGGTCAAACCTTTGTAAGGCCAGCCTCATAAATCCCGAAAGTCTCCCATGGCAGATGAGAAGAAAGACGAGGGGGCAAGAGATCCTATCAAAATCTTGCTCAAAGAAGCCCTCAAGCGACAAAGGAATGCGATGATGGACAACTTTGCCCAGATCCTTCAGCGGCTACCCAGAGGCGACGCATCGGCTTCCAGCAACTACTCTGGAAATGCCACACCCTTTAGGGTACAAGTTAATTTTGAAATCCCAATCTTCGAGGGTCAAATCGACGCAGATGCCGTAGACAAATGGTTAAATCTTCTAGAGGGATATTTTTCTGTTCATGAATTTTCGAGTCGAGAAAAGATTATTTTCGCTCTTCTCAAAGCAGCCCCCCACGTCAAGGACTGGTGGGAAGCCTACTGCGAGCAGAAGAATGAAAGTGCGGGCTCACTATTTTCAGCCGCACCCACTTGGGATTCATTCCAAGATGCCGTCAAGGAGCAGTACTACCCTGTCAAAAGCTATGAATACAAATACATCAAATGGACCACACTACGGTAGGAAAGGGACCAAGATGTGTCGGAGCTCACAAACATTTTTCATACCCTTCGCACACAGTTGGGTATCAAAGACTCTAAGCTGCATTTGGTACTCAAGTACCGTGGGTACCTACACAGGTACATCCAGGAAGAGATGGAGTTCCTGAACATCTCCTTGCTCGGCACGGTGTACCGATATGCTGTCAAAATCGAGCAGAAGTTTAAACAGAAGAAGCGAGACTTTGGATTTGTGAATTCGAAGACAAAAGGACAAAGCCAAGGCGGGGTGACCCAAGACAACCCATCGAAGTCGCAAGAAAAGAACAACACCACGAAGTCGAAGAAGGACACAGGAAAGTGGTGTGAGTTCCATAAGAGTCCCACTCATAACACAAGTGAGTGTTGGACCAAGCAGTCGCTGGTGGCCGAGTTGAAGGCTTCAGAATCATATGCATGTGTTGACCCTGAGTCAGAACTCGAGAAGGGGAATGGCAAAGGGAAGCATATCATTGATGCGGAGCCCAGCGTCACTGTTGCCACCACCAAGATCCAGAAGAATGAGCCTGAAGATCGAGAGGAGGGGAAATGTCTTTTCCACTCACAGATGTGGGTGAAGGGTTCGCTGCTGCAATTCATTGTCGACAGCAGAAGCCAAAAGAACCTCATTTCAACAAAGGTCGTGAAGCAGTTGGGCCTAACAACTACACCACACCCACATCCGTACAGTATCAGGTGGCTTCACAAAGGACGAGATCTCTAAGTCCGCTAGCAATGCCGCCTTCCCTACAGCATCAAGCCCTTCACAGATGAGGTATCGTGTGATGTTACACCTCTGGATGTTTGTGATGTACTATTAGGCCAACCATAGCTGTGGAGGCGACATGTTGTGTGTGAGTCAAGGCCTCGCGTTGTCATTATTTCTTTGGATAATTCATTATACAAGATATCGGAGGTAGCCCCACTTACCGCCATCTCTTTGATCTCTACTAAGAAAGGTAGCAAGCTCATCTCCCAAACTAGGAAATTCATTTTATGTCTGATTCGCTCCCAAAGTAAGGGGAAGGTCGTCACCACATCCATGACCCCCGCGAAGGTTTCCTCCATGATGCAGCAGCAGCAAAGGGATAAGGTCATGACAAAACACAGGAACAACTTCTCCTCACCCACAGGGGTACCAGACAAGCTTCAAGTGGGCAACAAAGTCCTGTTGCATTTGCAGAAACAATGCCTCACAAGAGCCCATCAGAAGCTCCGACCACGCAGACATGGTCCTTACACCATTACCAAGGTTGTGGGAAATAATGCTTTGGAGCATAACATTCCTCCATTCCTTCGCTTGCACCAAGTTTTCAATGTGTACCACCCTTGACCATGCTTCCCACCATTACTGGACACATCTGAGATTGCAGAACAACTCACCAAGGACCAAGTTTAGCAGATGGAGGAACTCAACGGAATGGGGACCATTGCTTCCTAAGGGGGGGGGAATGATCCAGGTAGATGTTGGTGGCCACCCACCTATCCCACTTGGACCCCCACAACTATCTCTTTCATTTTTTCAGTTTCCGTAATTGTAGCACAATTTACTATTTTTAGCAGTTTTTCGGGTCCTAAACTTCCAGCGCTATTTTGAGGCCCTAAATGACGTTTTTTGGGAAATCTGGGAGCAACATGGGTCCATGGACCGATGTTGCTCTTCCCAAAGTTGTAGTGCTCGGATAAATCTTTCTAGCGAGCTATTGTACGCATCAAACGAAGATCAGGTACCAAAGTTACAACCCCGGCAAGTTGATGTACCAACTTACCCAAAACGGGGCCCACAATTTGGCATTTCATCTTCTAGGGTTAGGTTTTGGGATGTTAAGGGTTTTCCATTATTTCTCAACAATAAATAGGCCTTCTAGCCTCATTGTAACACAGTTCAGAGGCATGTAGCCACCACATCTCTTCTCAGAGATAAGCTACCATCACCCTAGCTGGTTTATTTCTATTGTTGTTTGTAAGCATATTTTGGTGTTTTACATTAATGAAATGAAATATTATTTCTGCTGCATCTCTGTGTTTATGGTTATATCTGTAATTTTTTGTGTTCCTGTTTAAATCCGGATCAGGAGTAATCAATCAACAACGAATTTTAACTATAAAAATTGATAAGGAAATAAACCAAAAAATAGCTTTAGAAATACCATTGGAGATGAAATTATTTGGAAAGAGAAGCTCTCTAGAAAGTTGAATCTTGTAGAAAACCCCAAAGGAAGGGTGGAAGACATTGAGCTTAAATTTAAATTGAAGTAGTGTGTAGAGATTGGACAAGAACTAGCTACGAGAAAGAAAATAATTTTAGCAAGACATGTCACGTGATTATTGAGATCTTTCTTCTTGCAAGTGATAGAAATATGTTTGAAAAAGATCACAAAATCCACAAGTCACTTGTCATCTCAATCTTATTAATTATCCTAGACTCAATAATTTTTTGGATTAGGGTTCTACGTTTTGACATTATTAAATGCATTTGTTATGTACTTTAAGATGGCCTTTTTATGCATATTGTGTTTTCATATTTTCTATTAATACAATTCATTATGCATGGAAGGAAATGTGGTTGTTTAACGAAAAATGTGAAAAATCATTAGTCCTCTTTACTATATGATGATGAGAAAAGGATTGAATTATGAAGTACATAATTTTTAAAATTTATTTGAGATTGTGAATTTTCCTTGTTTAAATTGTATTTGAATGATAAATGGATTCAATGTCTTGGAAAACTTTTTGGGCACTTGGCTTGTGCGGGTACAATGCTCAAACTTATGATTCCAATAAATACCCACCATATTTTAGGAAAATTTGACTAGAAATATGCCAAGAAAAGTAAAAAAAGTTGAATGGTTAGACTCTGTTCTACATATGTGAAAGCAAAGTTTAATTTCCTTACTAACCTACTTAAAGAGTCTTGAAAACCATCAACTATTGTGGTTTTAGCTTGTAATTTTTGTTGGGAAGCATGGCATACTATAGATTGATTATTCCCACTAGTTGTCGTGTGTTAATTACAAAGACTTGTTTAGTGGGACGATATACTACAATTGATTCTTCCCACTTGTAAATTTTGTTTGATACTTCCTCTCAAGACATAGGGGATGACCAACTATAAGAAATACTACAGTGTAGCTAAGCCCATGGTTGGGTGGAGAGTGAATCTCCTTTTTCCAATTTCTAGCAAGTTTAAGTGAATCAGATAAGTTTATCTATTTTTTTGTTAATGACATGAAACTATTGTTCAATGTTCATGATTCTTGCTATGTTTGTATTGATAAGTTGGAAGTTGTTATGCTGGCTTACCAAATATGTATGAGTGATGATTTGAATGCATTGTATAGTTTTGGTTGGGTGCTAACTATTAGTTCTTTCATGGATGAATGATATATACAAAGATCTTCTTTGAAACAAGTTACTTGTGATGAATATGGGATGTGTGGTTTAGTAAGGTGAATGTATGAGTTGACTTGAGCTTTGAGGTTCTTCATGTATTTTTTAATGAGAATGGATTTTACTGGGCTAGTTGTGGGAGGAAATAACTGTGACTGTATCCATGTTTTAAATGAGAAGACTTATAGTTCTTTAGTGATGAGAGACCTTGTTTACTCTAGACATAAACCAAAAGGCTGGTCCATTTGTATCTAAGACTTTGGAGCTGATAGTGTGATGTCATAGTTTGTAGTCCAAAGGAGTGAGAGTATTTCATTCAAATTGGGTGAAGCTGAGAAGATCTGGCCATGGGCCATTTTATATCTTTCTTTGTGGAAATGTTAGGTTGAAGGAAACATTGTGGGATTCCCTCACAAGTTGGAGAATATATGTGCTTCATAAGTCTTTAGGAATTTTTTTTTACGTATCAGAGTCGATTTTTGTCCTTTTAATCTTGCTTGGAGATTAGAGTCTTAGAATTCATAGGATGACCCTTTGAATTTGTTGGGGTTATTAGTGGAAGTTTTGGAAATTTGAGGATTAGAGACTTTGGCCCAAACCAATTTTTCATGTGGTTTTGTAGGGGGAGCATGACGAAGAGTTTAGCTGAAAGGAGCTTAAGTTTGGAAGGAATTGTTGTTGGACTGTTAGGGTATCGAGATATTAATTATTGGGTAACACATCAAATAACCTCCAATGAAAACCCTTGATACTAATAAATCCCAAAGCATATATCTACTAACATAAGTTACTCCCATTAGTTGACACCCATTATTGAATTGGGTGAGTGTCATGAGAAAATATTTTATTTTGTTTGGTGGCCCAGTGTTGTGAGCAAAGCTTTCATTAGACAGAAAGGTGGGCCTTTGTCAATTGATAGGACATCAATCAAGTATCACGACTTCATGTTGTTGTAATATTAAATGTCGAGAGATCAAGTTTCAAGTAACACATCAAACAACCATCATCATAAACTCCCAACATGAATAAATCTTGATCACGTTTGTTGACTAATGTAGAAATTCCCATAAAATAACTATAAGTTATCAGCTTTTGGGTGATCAGGTGACCGATGTCAAGGTATTTACTATCAGGATTTGATGTTGTTCGAAGATTAGAATATCAGACTATCAGATATTGAGTTATCGAATATTCAACTACTAGATATCAGGTAGAGTTGTAAGGGGTTTATGTTATGTATCCCTATGGCCAGGTGGCATAGAGACTTGATGGAAAGACATGATATTTGACAAAAAGGTGGAGTTCTATTAGCTGACAATCCATCAATTGGAATTAGACCGAGATCAAACAAGAATGAATGTCAGAATTTAACTTGGTGGTATATTGGCCCAATGGCTAATTGACTAATATCCAACATATTGGGTAAGCCAACATATTCGATTATGGACGTGGAATTGTATGATGGTGACATGTGGACAAAAGGACTGGCACATTACAATTGTATAGATTCTAATGAGGCACTTGGAGGACAAATTTTCAAATAAGCATAACTTTATTTCTAGGGCTTGTATTTTGATGAAATTTATATCCTTGGAAAGTTCTTGATAAGAAGAAGGCAATGGTTGTCTTAGAAATGATATTTAAGGTGGTTGAAGGAAGAATATTTTTGATAAACTCATCTCCATAAAGAGACCTTGGAGGTCAAGTATGGATACCCCATATCCTTATTCAAGCATTAAAGGACTAGGTATGTTAAACTAGGTGACTAGAGTTTGAGAGCAATTTGCATTGAGAAAGAAACAAGGTTGCAAGGATGGTTAGAGGAGAAACCATGTCAAAGTTTTCAAGACCAATGATTTTTCCATATGTATAGAAAGTTGTAAATTGACTAGATTACCTCATCCTTGGTTTGATCTAATGCCATTCCTTGCTAATAGTTGTGAGGAAAAGAGTCAACATAAACCCTAGATGTACTGAGTGACTAAGTTGGGGTTACAAAAGGAATCTAGTTCTTGAAGAAGGCTAAAGTGACTAGGGTTTTCAAAAACCCTAAGTACTTCAAAGTATAACATTTATTCATGTGGATGGAGTCAACACAACAAGACCTTATTGACTTCCCTCATGTGCCACAGGACCTCCAGGAGTAACCCAACCCCTCCAGGTGTCCAACCCTTGAGACAACTCACTTTTTCCTTGACCTAGAGTCCCAGTTGCTCCCTTGCTAAGGCCTCCATGCAACTATGGGTTCCCAGTCACTCCCATAGGCCTGCATCAGTGTGACTGTGGCCTTTTTTTGCCATTTATGTGCCAATGACTGCGAGAATTAAGGCTATTTTCCAGGGTTGGGGCTTAGCTTTTGCCCAGAAAGCTATGAAATTTCTAGAACTCATAGAAGAAATGAAGACAAGGCTTGTAAACCAAAAACTGGAATCAAGACTTGAACTGACCATCCCCAATCGGGATTGACATTCTGTCAAACACTTGGTAGATATGCAACCTACAGGTCATGAATGCAAGTTCAAACATAAGTGACTAAAAACTTATCTGAGGTTTAACAAGAAGGGTCATTGCCTTCTCACATTAGCTGTTATAACACCAATTAGGTCTTGCATTCATTATTCTTCGAGTTATAAGTAAAAGCATGAAAAGAGACATTACTGATCAAAAGCAAGAGAACTTAGCTTTTATTAAACATAGGCAAGATCCAACTAGGTTCAGGACTTCCACGTACCACCTGACCATAGATTGGCTGAACCAAATATTTCTTTTAGCCAATCACCCCTGTGCCATATTCCAAGCATGAATGTGGGATCTCATGGGATAAAACAACCAAGTGAATCCAGAGTTTAAACCATATCCGCCCTCACCATACCGTGATCTCACCAAAACCAATCCTGAGATCACAAAACTAAATCGAGCTTGGATGCCTCTGGATTCCTTCACCATCCTTGAGCAATTTTTCCATCTCCACCCTCAGGATTTACTATGTATCTTGCCAATACTGGTCAAGGGATTCCTATGCCTTTGGGAATTTTTTTGAGACCACCTCACCTCAGATTCTGAAACCATCTGACAATCCAAAGATCAAACTAATAAAGAATCCCATCACACCATGGCTATCTGGAAATGGAAAGGCAAGGCTAAAAACCACTGTCAAAACTCGACAAAATCAATGCCACCGACAGTAAGAAACCAAATACGCACATGCATATGCCATGCATACCAAAACCAACTAGGAAATCATACACGCAACTTGTTACCTGCAAGTATTCCTGCCGAAGCTACTTGATCCAACCTTTCCTTGCTTGATCTTTTCTTTCCTTGTCCTTTCTTTGCTTTCTTGATCTCCTTCTCCTCTTGGTGCGTTTCTCCTCTCTGAGACTGATTCTAAGAATGAACTAACAAAACGCTACAAAACTGATGCTCTGATGTATTTTTATCATTCATGCCTCTAATTTCTTCATTTTCCTTATTTTTCCTTCAATTTCCTCCTCACATGCAACCTGTGACCTTTCATTTCCCTTTTCTCCTAATTTCCATTATTTTCATAAATAAAATGCCAAAAACGCCTCTTTGATTTTTCAAAGCCTTTTCTATTGTTTTTTCCAATTTCCCCTTATCCATAAACACATCAAGTGATGCCCACTAGGATATGTTGCCCAACATTTAACCATGAATAAGTGTCCCATGACCTTGGTCTTATTTTGCCTTTATTAAATTTTATTACATGAACTTTTAACTCGGGGTTGTTACATCCACTCAATATCCCATCAAATAATACTATGGAACAAGCATAAGTCCTACCAATGGATTGGCTTTGAAATGTGA
The DNA here is from genome assembly GCA_031772625.1 of Pinus tabuliformis. Classification (NCBI taxonomy): domain Eukaryota; kingdom Viridiplantae; phylum Streptophyta; class Pinopsida; order Pinales; family Pinaceae; genus Pinus; species Pinus tabuliformis. The sequence continues at coordinate 1,133,532,981 of CM062804.1, forward strand.
TTTTGTAACCATAAGTTCACCGGATTATATAGAAATGAAGAACAAATGTGTATAGAGAAATGGGTTCATGCATGTTAACAAATGAAATGCTTAAGTGTTTAAGTTCTCTCTTGTAAGGCTGAGATTAAAGTGAAACTCTACCTTACAAAAACAAAATACATGTTTCATAATCTCAAAAAAATGAATGGAATAAAGTGAAACTCTTACAAAAACAAAATAGATTGAATAGAAAAATTGAGGTTATCCTCTTATAAACTTACTCAATTGAAAGTGAAGGTTAAATTCAATTTAATTAATTAATTTTACCATTACATCATTAATACTCATATTCTACTTTTTTAACTTAAAATTTTAAATAAAAATATTTAATTTTAATAAATAATTTTATTATTATCTTATTTTTAAATTTATTTTTCCCCAAGGAAAAATTGTAACTTTCATTATATAAAATATTGAAAATTACATGTTGTAGATGCTTTAAAAGCATATCAAAAAATAATGATCTATGTTGACCACGCTACAAAATATACCCCATTATAAATATCATGGAGAATGTCTAGAAGTCATTCACAGACAATTCAAAAATTACATCCATTACCTATGTACATATCACCTTATATATATATACATAGTACACAAAAAATAATTGTCCAAAAAGCATATAAGATCATTAAGATGTCATGCAAGTGTTGCATCTTGTGGAGGGTGGTTGATAAAAGGCCCGTGATAATACTTGTAGTGGTTTGGACCCCTCTATTATGAAATTAACCAAGTACCAAGTTCCTACTATGTGGCTTCCTTGGATAAACCGTCGGAAAGAGAATTCCTTTCCCTGTAAATATGATGACAAGAAACATAATCAAATTGAGATTTTAATAAAATAACTTCATCCAACATATTTCTGAGTGTGTGCACATGACATTCTGACTGTTGATTGAACCAATTTATGATAATTCTAGAATCTCCAAATATATGTAGTTGTCGACACCCTTTTTCAATGGCAAAGAGGAGGAGTAGTCTTAGACTGTTGATCTCTGTGAAATTATTTGTACCCATGCCAAATCCCATTTTTAATTTGAAATGATGGTTTTCGTTTAGATAAAGGACCACACCACCTCCACATTTGCCTTGCTGAGATGATCCGTCGAAATATGCCCATGGAATTGAATGATCAATAGTCTCAACAATGATGTTCTGTGGGTTCTGATGTTGTTCATCGTTGGGTATCAAGTTGTAAATTGCAATAATCTGGGCTCCTATAAGATCCAACTGTTTGATTGAATTGTGGAAGATTTTCTGATTCCTACCCAACCATATACCCCAACAAACCAGGAGAGGAAGATTTCTAAGTTTGAGAGGTTGAGTTGCATCCCACCAAGACATCCAAGCTTCGTTGATATTAGCTCCCTACCATCTTAAATGAATGGCAGAGCCTGATAAATCAAGTTCCAAATTTGTAAAACATAAGAACATCGTAAGAATAAATGGTTGACAATCTCCTCGTTGTTATGGCACACCACACACCATAATGGGCCCTAAAAATATCTTCATTTCGGATTTTCCCTAGTAAGAAGTTTGTTCTCTAATCAATACCACATAAACAATCTCAATTTAGTTGGGATTTTCAGTTTCCATAATTATCTCCACCCCCAAGAATGTGCTTCAAGTTCATGATCAACAAATATAAATAGATACCACATAAACAATCTCAATTTAGTCGGGATTTTCAGTTTCCATAATTGTCTCCACCCCCAAGAATGCGCTTCAGGTTCATGATCAACAAATATAAACAAATAAATTTCTTTAGGAGTATACTTTCCATGGGGAGAGTGGATCCAAATGAATTCATCATCGCAATCAAGAATTCTAATATGAGATTCCGACAAGGCATTTGTGAAGTGATGCCACCTCTGGTGCCATTATACTAGAAGATTTAACTCTTGAGTTGATAACCATTTTTGTCCCCAAATGGAAGAATTTCGTTGATCGACAATCTGATTTAATGTCTTTTTTCCCATTTCTAACAGGATTTCAATAAGATCGGGTGGAAGGAGGTGTGAAATGCCACTTCCAGACCACAAATCAACCCCGTTCCGAACCTTCTCACCTGATACCACATGCTAGGCTAACCTTGAACTAATATACCCAAAGGATTTTAGAATTTCCCTCCAAACTGTCGAAATGTTCGGTTTGTTCTTGTTCGGAAGCTGGATCCAATATTCCAACGAGAGAGGGTTGATATACTTTCTTATAACAACTTTTGACCATAGAATTTCCGAAGAAACCAAGCGCCATCCTAGTTTAGCAACAAGAGCTTGAGAAAAACAAAATAAAATTTTCATACCTGTTGAAGCCCTGAAAATCGGGTCTACAACAAGGGGGATACCCATCCGGTCCGGACCTTGAAAGCAGCTCCTTTTTCATTTGGGATGGTGTGTCCGACTGGGGATAATGGGACCAGTTTCCCAATTTTTGTGTGTGGTGAGAATTGATATTTCCTTTCTAATGATTTCTCAGTAAAACGATTTTAATCAAAGTCTAATTTAAAACGTGCAATTGTATTCTAGTGAACAGAAATATCTAATTCTAAAACTAACCTGGGATTTAACTTTTAAGTTATGCGATCTAAAATAGTTTCTAACAGCAATTGGTAATAAAGATCATTCAATTTCTACGAGAAAAGAATTCAATAAAAATGAATCGTTTCGTATAAAAAGTTAGTCGAAACAATTGTGAGAAGCATATCGCATAATAAGCCATTCATACATTAAGCATAAACGGAATAGTCATCACTGTACAAAATTTCTAAATGATAACTCAAACATTCAAGCCTTCATATATAAATAACTAAACATAAATATCACTTTAACACATAAGCAAAAATCATTAAGAGATAAAAGTACCATTGATAACAAGTTCTACTCATGAGCTTCAGCAATGTAGATTTATCTCTTCCTAATTCAACATCTACTAAGAGTACAAAAGTGCATTTCAGTAGCAGACATTAAACACAGATATCAATGAATCTTGTTCCATTCATTCATCAAAACCTCCTCCACAGGTGCAGAAGTGCATGTTCTGAGGAAACGTTTTTGACAAATTTCAGGACCCCTCTCTCAATGCATGAGAGGGGTTAAAATACTACTAAATAAATACTAAAAATAGTCTATTACAAAAATATAGGAGGAGGTTTAAATGACCGTCCTCATCTAAGGCAAAAATAAATCAAAATTAAAACTAAAACTGAATCTGTTATTAACTATCTATGTATCTATTCTCTGAGATCGCAAGCATTCAGAATTGGCTTGAGGAGCATCGGTTGGCCGACCTCTGATTTTAGTTTCCCTGTGAAAATAGAATCGACAAGTGTTGGCGCTATCTTCTCGGCAGAGTTTGTAAGGCATTTGAGAGTCATGCATTGACTGTGTGGTTTAACCAAGTACTGCCAGTAAGAATCCCAATTCAACTTGGTTAACTTCTTGATGGACTCTGCCCTTTCCTCAGCTTTTTGTCTCTAGCTTGTCTGCAGTTGTTGTGCCTTTGGGAGAAATCCCGGAGCAGTCTCAGATATGAGGTTTGCTCTGTGCAGGTTTTCATTGACACAGTCAATGACGTTGTTTGTCACTGTAGCTGCTTCTTCTGCCGCCTGTTCTGCCTTCCTAATCTGTGCATCCCACTTATTAAAGAGCATTTCTTTGTGGGCTTCATTGATTCTAAGCGCGCCTACTTTCCTTCCTTCTTCTGATTCCTGCCAAGCCAAATAATCAAAAATTATTTTGTCAATTAAATCATAATCATGTCGTAAGTCCACGACTTGATTGGTAATTTTGTCGCTCATCTCGCAATGGGAACTCCATTGCAATATTCTTTGGCATAATGCCTCTTGTTGTTGCAAGAGTTGGTCGTTTAAGGCAAGGGCTTCTGAGACAAACTCTGTAAGCTTGGGATCATCTCTATGCATCTCTAGCATAACCTGCAACTAATTTTCTTTTTCGGCCAAATTGTTCTGGTATCCCAGCTGCATCTGTTGAAAATCTTGCTGTAACTTTTCTAACTTTTCCTCTGCTTCGCGGTTGGCACTGGCTTGCTGTAGCTGTTGCTGCAAAACTTGTATTTGTTCCTCTCTATCCTTCAGTAATTGTTGTACCTCGGATGCTTTGTCAATGGTAGCAGAAGCATAGGCTCCTACGATCTGAGATAACTTAGTGAGATTTTCAGTAGGGTCAGTGGTAGGGTCTCGCCAAAGGACATCTAACTACTCTACCTCAGGTGAGAGCACGTTGTCCAATTTCCTTTTCTTTCTTTGCCTTCTTACCACTGCCTTATGCTGCGGACTATAAAATACATCTAGAGGAGGAATCTCCTCTATCTTGAGCATGATTTCAGAAGATGGGGTAATGGGAATATGCTCCATTTCTGGAGCATTGTTGACTGTTCCGATGACCATATTAGTCATTGTTTGTATTGTACTCTCAGGTGTCTTTGTGTTCTGCTCCTCAATATTAATCAATTCATTGAATGTTTCCCACTCCTTATCCATCTCAGTTCTCACTGGCTTTGGTGGTTGGATGATGGGAGGGGGAAACTTTACCTGTGGTGTAGTCAAGACCTGTAGCTCTGGGCGCTCTTTTGATTGGGCAGTATCTCTTACAGATCCTTCACTTTTATTATGGTCGCTCTCGGACCTTTTAGAGCGTTCTAGTGATTCTTTTCCAGATTTAGATCTGGACTTGTCTGTACCTGAGCTTCCACTTAAACTAATACTGGGAGTAGGCTCCCTTATTGGTTCCAAGTGTAACTTATCCAAGGGGATGTTAGCTAATCTCCTTTCTCTGTACAATTTGAATTCTTGGAATTCCGTTGGGGGAAATTGAATTTGAGCCGTGTGAAAAACTTCTTTCAGTGTGCTTTTCTGTTGAAAGGTATCATCAAAAAGATCGTCTTCTTTGGAAAATACTTTTATCTTGACAGCAGTAGTGAAATTCTTAATGACATCATAGGGGTCGAATTGTCTCCCTAGAAACTTGAACAGTCGTAGACACAACATATTTTCCACTTCTTTAAATGCATGACCTAAATCAAACAGTGAAAAGGCCCCACAAGCCACAAGAAATTGCGGCCAAATGGCCTTCTTCTTGTCTTTCAGCTCTTTGCTCATACCTCCCACCCCGCAGGTCTGGTAGGTAATCTCTCGCACCAATAACTTATTAGGGACATATAAGGGTAGGACATGAGGGGAAGAAATGCTTCCAAATACTCTGACATAGGTGAAAATCTCTTCTCCAAACCATCTTGTGACAGGGAGAATGTCAACTTCCGCTTCGGGGGAAAATCTTGGGGCGTCCCTATTATACAACATTCTGTGCAGAGGTAACATGACTCCATGGAAAATTTTGTAAAAATACGAAATAAACTTGGAATCCCATAATTCCTTATGATAAATGTGAATGGGCAAGGGATTCTGAGTAGTCCACTTCCAACCCATTAAAGGAAATTTGGAAACATAACAGATTGCATCCATAACATAAGAAGCTAAATAGAAAGGAGGATAAATCCTCTGAGTAGTAGTTCTTTTGGACCGGTAGTTCCAAATAGTTGTAGCTAAATTATCAGACAATATCTTAGCCCAATCCACAATAGTGGCATTAGTGGCTGCATCTAATAGGGGTAGCCACTCAGATGAAAACTTGTTGACGTCGGGCCTTCCAAATAGTCTACAGAGCATAGCAGCAGCAAAGCAATATGGGGAAGAGAGGGAACCAGTATTGTACATACCGTGTTTATCCTTTTTTAATGGTTCTTCCCTTGCTGACTAGTCCTTGGTGCACTCCACCGAATTTTCATTTTCTTTGGCGAACTTCTCTACGAACTGCTTGTTGTAGGTTGCTTGTGGCTCTGGTAGATGATACATAAGCCTTAAATCTTGTGGAGTGAATGACCCAATGAGTTCTTGGCTCTGAGTCTTGAATTTTCTGTCTGATATATCAGCATTGTCCAGTACCCACTTGACCATGTCTGTGTATGGAAGAATCTTGGGTCTTGCTGCTATTTGGTGCAAGAACGAACATGCAAGTTCTGTGATTGATGCTTCAGACGACCCGCGTGAGTCTGTTGTTGCTTTAACCTCCATGACTCTAGGATTTTCTTCTTCGAGCAGATTGTACATGCCTTCCCAAGTAGTTATGCCAGCATCTCTGTTGCAGGTTGTGTCTGTGTATAAGGGCGTCATTTCTTTTTCCTCAGCAACCGAAGCTTTTCCCTTCTTTCCCATTACGCTCTGCGAACTGCTGCGTATATTATTCTGCTTTCCGCTCTTGCAAATTTACAAGTAAAGAAAGAATAATGGTAAGAGATAAGGTGACGGGAAAGCTCTTAATGCTGAAATCATATCAAATATATCACCCTACATGAAATAACATTTCGATTAGATTTAAATCTTATCTCATAAATGACCATCAACTAACCATTAAATTAACATTAATGCGCATAACTTGGTATCAGATTATGAGAAAAACTTTATCGAACGATGAGCCAAGCAGTTCTGCAATAGAGCGATTTTGCAATTTGCTTCGCAATATTGCTAATCCGTTTTGTTAGCGATCATTTATCACCTCATGTTTCTGCAAGATGCGATTTTCGAAATGCCTTATCGCATATCACTAGGTTGGAATATCTTACCTTAGGTGATACTTGCGGCATATGAAAGCTGCAATGCACGATGGGTGTTTAAGGCGTGCGATCTCGCATCGCGTTTTCGCAATTTCGATAGTTTGCTTATATGATGCCCTCCATTACCCTTTGCGATGCGATGTCTTTTTGTTAAGAGAACGATTTTATTTGAACTTATCGTAAAACTTAAGTCCTTTTGGGTTTTGTGGGTGTTTTCCTAAGTTTATGATAGTATGTTTTATTCAAAGAGGAACATAAGTGCTACTTTTCATTTTTTAGAAGGGTCCCCATTTATTTAGCATTAGTAATAAAACTAAATAAAAAGGGGGGGTGTTGCTGGCCACAACAATTAGCAATTCACTTGGGAGAACCAGTTATCTCTAATTATCTTTTGAATTTTCTAAACTTCCAAAACAGAAAATTTTATGGAAAATCAAACTTTATTACAAAAACATAAAGTGCATCATGCTTTCAGCCGTTAATGGTAGTTTGTTTCTCCTATGTTAACTCTGATTATTTACTTCCCAAAGCTAGTCATTGTATTTACATCAACCACTACTTGGTTTATAAAGATAAAAACAAAGACTTCTCTGTAGATCAGTTTTAAATATGCTCATTTGTCATAGGTAGAGCCTCTACTGCCAGCAGGCGTTCATATCCTTGACAGGGTTACCTGTTACCCAGCAATGATCCTGTATCCTACTCGGAGAAATATACAATTTTCAAAGATAAATCCATATCCACACTTATTGCTTTTGATTTTTTAATTCTTAAAGAACAATGTCTTGTTAGGTATCCAAATTATGACAGTGCCATTCACTTGATTTATAACTTTGCTGAACAAGCTGGCTCGTGATGAGACCTCTTGTCTTTTCATTGCAACAATCTTGAGTCATTGCCCTGTTTTGGTATGCAGTTTTGGCAATGTCAGCAAGTTATAATATCTATGATCGTGATAAGTTGGCTCGTGATGAGACCTCTTATTCTTTAAGTTTAAAGTGTATCACTGGGTTACTCATTGAAACTCGTAATTCCCTAGGTGGGGAGGAAGTAATTGGTTCCTTAAGAATAGCTCTGGATGACAATTATAGAGTTTTTGGAAAGAGCTTTTCTACAGAGAATTTTGTTTTGTTATTGATGTTTTTCATTGACTGATATAAAACAAATTCCCACTAAAGGTTGCTTTTTATCAAAATTTGTAAGGCTGAAACTAGTAACATTTCCAGGCTTATAGCATTTGACTGTATCTTTCAATAATAATGATCAATTTTCCAAATCAGTTCTATTTATACAAGCGAAAAAACAAAATCTAAAAGAAACACTAATCTTTTTCATGAATTCCAAATGTAACCATTTACAACTTGTTTTATTATCAAAACTAATCTATAAACGATAATTTACAAAAAATAGAAGAGGTGATCTTCTATGGAAAGTATTTTTTGAGGATCTGCCCATTAACAGGTAAAGATTCTCTTTTCCCTGCTAAATCTTGCAACATGAAAGTGGATGGGCCTATGATTTCCACAATTTGGAATGGGCCAAGCCACATTCATTGGAATTTCGTATGTTTGCCTTTTTCTTCGTGAGCCTTATCCCATTTTAAAACTAAATCTCCAATTTGAAAATCCTTTCTAGATACCATGCTTGAATCAAAGGAAGCTTTCACTAATGCTTGATGATGAGCATGTGTTATTTTAGCTTGTTCTCGTTGCTCTTCTAGCTTAATGATCTGCAATTGTCTTAGTTGTAAAGATGAAGTTGGTGTTTTGTCAATAAATTGAACTAAGGCCAAAGAAGGAATTGCTAGGTGAGTTGGGAGAACCACTTATTTCCCATAAACTAAATTAAAGGGAGAAGTGCCAATGGAGGCTTTTTGGGTTATTTGGTCTGCCCACAAAGCATACATCAAATGTTTGTGCCAATTTTTATGATTCTGATCAATGGTTCGCTTAATGATTCTGATTAAGTTTTTATTTGTTGATTCGGCCAACCCATTCCCTTGTGGGTAATAATTGGCAGAATATTTAAGCTTAAAACCTCTTTTAAGTGCAAATTTAGTCATAGCATTGCCAGAAAAATATGATGCATTATCGAACATTAAAGCAGAGGGTAAACCAAACCTGGTGATTATGAACTGATCTATGAAATCAATGATGTGTTCAGCATTAGTTGTCTTGAGAGGAACTGCTTCTACCCATTTAGTAAAATAATCTATAGCTATAGGGAGATACCTATGTTGTTTATAAGAGTGAGGAACGATCTCACCTATTATATCCAATCCCCATTGATCAAAGGGTTGATCGATATTGACTGGTTGCAAAGGCAATGATGGTTTCTTTTGTCTTCCAGTAGCAGTTTGACAAACTTGACATTTCCTTACATAGCTATGCGCATCTTTAAATAGTGTAGGCCAATAGTATCCTGTGCGCAAATTTTATGTGCTGTAGCATCTCTCGCATAATGTCCACTTGCTGGTCCATCATGGAGTTCCTGCAACACCTTTTCAGCTTTAGATTTCTTAAGACATCAAAGGAGAACAAAATCATAATTCATCCTAAAAAGTACATCGTTTACGAGTTGATATTGCTTAGCCTTCAATCTTAGGGCTCTTTTCTTTGTATAATCCAGATTTGAAGGAGCATATCCGTTCTTTAGATAAAATATGATATCAGCATATATTGATTCAATATCATTTAGGCTTACCTCATACATTTGTACTTCTTGATTCAGAGATGGTATTTCAGAAATAAGTGATGCTCCAGCCAACATTTTGCAAAAGCCTTGACCTTTTACAATATTTGCTGGCTTAATCTCAGCGTCATATTCTTGTAAGGTAGTAACCCAATTTGCTCTCTTTTCACCCACGTCTTTCTGTACTAAGAGATTTCTTACCGTTGGAAACGGTACTATGATTTTTGTATGGGTTTTAAGAAGAAAGGGTCTAAAATGCTTGATCGCTTTGAAAACAACATAAGCTTGTTTCTCAATGTCAGAATAATTTAATTCAGCCCCTTGCAAATTTGAGCTAAAGAAGGCAATTGGGGCTTCCACCTTGTCTTGATTGGCTTGAGTGAGTATCGCAACATATGATTTATCAGAGGCAAATGTATACAAAATGAAAGGATCGAAAAAATTTGGAGTCGCTAAGGATGGGGCATTAACAATCGCTTGCTTAATCAGATTGAACGCTTCATATTCTTCTTGGCCCCATTTGAAGAGTGAATTCTTCTTGATCATTGCTTGTAATGGTGACACAATCCTTGAGAAGTTTGGAACAAATCTTTTAACAAAATTAATCTGGCCAAGGAAGGATTGCATGGCTTTCTTATTATGAGGCAAGGGTATTTCGGAAATCTCCTTAATTCTATCGGGATCAATATGGATTCCAGATTTTGACACTATAAATCCAAGAAGTTTTCCTTCACTTAATGCAAAAAAGGACTTTTTTGGATTAAGTGAAATCCCATACCTTTGGCAACGTTGGAAGATCTGCTTTAAGTCTCTAAGGTGATTACCACGTTTTTTAGAATATACAGTTATGTCATCCAAGTAAATCACCACTGATTTGTTTACTAATCCCTTAAATGTGATGTCCATGGCCCTTTGAAATGTAGCGCCAACATTAATCAGACCAAAAGGCATCTTTTGATATGTGTAAGTACCCCATTTGGTTCTGAACGTGGTCTTCAGTTGATCGTCAGGATGGACCAAAACTTGATTGTAGCCGAAGAAACCATCTAAAAAGGACATTAATTCTGATCCTGCAACTGCTTGCAATATTTGTTCCATAGGAGGCAGGGGAAAATTATCCTTTTGGCAGGCTTTGTTAAGATTTCAAAAGTCAATGCAAATTCTAATATCCCCGTTTTTCTTTCTGACGGGAACCAAGTTGGAAACCCATCTAGAATGTCAAACGGGAAAAATAATTTTGGCTTTCAATAATTTGTTGAGCTCAAATTTAATCTGGCTTTCTAGATTATGATGGATCTTCCTCAGCTTTTGTTGGACAAGTTTTTCATCAGTTATCATTGGGATAGTATGTTGAATGATTGAAGTGTCGTAAGTCTTAAGGTCATTGTAGTTCCAGGCAAAGACACTTTTGTATTGTTTCAGGAGACGAAGATAGGCTAATTTTTCTTCAGGGGGTAGGCCAATACCTAGATTTATATTATGTGGCTTGGTATCAGTTCCTAGATTTACTAATTCATAGTTTAGAGTAGAACTCTGAAGTTTTGAATTGGTAGATCTCTTAAATCGGTCTTTCAAATCGTATAGGTCTTCCAACTTGACTATAGATTTCGGTATAGCATTATTAGTGCTTTCTTGTTGTAACTATTTGTCATGTTGGTCCTCATCAATTATTTGATTAGTGTAAGATCATTCCAATGTCAGGAAACTTACAATGTCAGGATCATCGTTGAGAATTCTCTAGTTTGTAACATTATCAGCGATTGAGGACCTAAAGATCAATTCGATTGAGAATCTGTCTGGGCTATAGTCTTCTGAGGGAGTGAGCTTGGAAGCTAAGTTTTCCAGGAGGTCAGCACTATCATTTTGGTGTCTAGGAATTGGTGAAATATTAAATGCTATAAAATGTTCAGTCAGATCTTGTACTAAAGATGGATAATGTTTTAAATGACCTGATAGACAATGTATAGTATTTCATACCTGTTTAATAACAATCTCAAAGTCTCCAAAGACTTGTAGATACTTGATATCTAATCCAATTGCCATGTACAGTCCTTGGACTAGGGCTTCGTATTCTGCAGTGTTGTTTGTGCAATCAAACTCAAGTCTACATGTTAACATAGTTTTGTTTCCCTCTGGACTAACTAACACACATCTTGCTCCTGCTCCATCGTTAGAATTAGAATCATCAAAAAATAATTTCCAAAATAAAGATTTATTTACAGGACTATTTATAAAATTAACACATTTAGAACTATCTGTTTGAGAAAAGTTTTCTACTTGAGACAGAACAGAATGTTCTAAGTAAGGCGAAGTATGAGCATTGAAATTTCCTAAGAAAGAGTCAACAGAATAGTTTCCAACTATATTGTTGATGTATGCTACGGGTTCATTTTCTCCTTCCAATTCTGTTACTATGTATTTTTGGTGTCTTTCTCACTCAACCTTTATCTAATTCAGTTTATCGTTGTAAGGGAGCCACATATGTGACCAGTCGGTTGCAAAGTATCCATGAAGCTTTTCAGACCAATCCCTACTAAGAATTAAGCCATAAAATTCGGGAATGTCTGCAACTAGAATATCAATGACTTGACATACCTTTGGATTAGATGACAACCTTATGGTAACTTGATTTAGTTCACCGATTACTTCAACCTGCAATCGGTCCAGCTAAACTATGCGTACTGCAGATTTTTAAGGTTGGACGTTTAACTTTGCACATATTGTTTTAGGTAAGATATTAGATGAAGCTCTCGAATCTACCAAACAATTATGCAAGTTTTTATTGAAAATTTCGTAAGTAAGAAGGAATGGGGGAGTATGAGATCTTGACCTACCTCCAATTAAAGCAATATCATTTGGATCAACTTTATTTGCCATATTAGTTGGAGGTCTTCCCATCTCATGAGAAGCTTGCGAGATTACAGCGGCAGGCAGAGGTGCAACAGGTATTGCGTGTAACTCTTTCAAAAGTAGCTTTTGTTGATGTTTCAATTTGCTCAATTCATGAAAAGTAATGTTAGCCCTAGTCTTCTTCATGTCTTCGACGATATTATACTCCATCTCATCAGAAACAATCAGTGTTTTAGATGGAGTTGGTGAATCAGATTGGACTGGGCTTGTTTGAGTCGCTTTTGGTGATGATTTCTTACCTGTGACTTTATCTTTAGATACCGAGCTTGCACTCTTCTGTTTAGGGCTAGGTTGCAGAGGATCAAGTTGATTTCTACTTCTAGTACTGACTGGTGATGCCTCTTGGTCCTCTTCGTTTGGAAGGATGAATTCCCACATTCCTTGTACTTCTACAACTTCATCTTCATCAGTAGGTTCCTCGTTAGAAACTTCCTCTTCTTCTTCTTCTGATTCTACATTTGTTATAGCATTGGGAGGTTTTGAATCAGTTGAAGGATTTTTTCTATAAGGCTTGTAGGGATTTTTAGAAGAAGTCTCTGCTACTTGTTTCTTAATGTCAACCATTTAGTTAGACATGGTTTTTAAGACTTTCTGCAATCCTTTTAAATTAAATGGGTCTTTTGATTGCTTTTTCTTAGGATCATCTCTAAAAGTAACCTTCTTAGATTTTCGTTCATCGACAGCGTTTTTCTTTTCTAAAGCTAAGATACATTTTTCTACTGCTATCGCTTCCTTCATGTTATCAGCCAATGTTGTTTTGGTAGCCCTATCAACGAAGATCGCTATGTTTGATGGTAAACCAGATATATACCATTCACTTCGAACTTCCTCGCTAGGCTTGGAAGCGGTCAGAATCTTATTCAAAAGCTTGTTGAAATGCAAGTTAAATATTTGATAGGTTCTCTCGACTCAATCTTTAGATTCGATAGATCATTGATCAGTGTGGTTGTAGATCTATCATCACCGAACTTAGTCAAGAATTGTTCTTGGAAGATGTCCCAACTAGTGATGGATCCTGATGGTAATGAAAAATACCAGGATTCGGCTGCTCCTTGTAAAGTGTAAGGGAAGAGCCGGACAACAGCATCTTCATTAGTAACACCATTTAAATTTATCAATAACATAAATTTGTTTATGTGTTCTTCTGCTAGCATTCCTGCTTCAGGATTAAACTTAGGCAGCCATTTTTCAGGATGGGCCGGTAATTGACTCAAGGGTGCAGGCATTAAGACTACCCCTGGATTATTCCATGGGTTTTGAGCCATCATTGAACTACTAACATAGGAAAGCGAAGAAGTTATTCCTTGTGGTTGAGAAGATGAGGATGTTAAAGTTCCAGATGATTGAGAAGCAGATGTTGAAGTTCCAGTATTCTGGTGGACAATAATTTGAAGTGTAGGGGTGGATGGTTGAATTCGCAGTGGAGAAGTTGAGATGGATGATGATGATGAAAGAGTCTCACTATCATACCCTTTAGGTGACTTCCTTGCTCTTTTCCTGTTGGGTAGAGGCAATTTAGTTGGTTCGATACCAAACTTTTCACTCTGCAATCTAGTAAGAGGATGAGAAGGATTATATTGCGAAATCACACTACCTTGAGATATTTCAGACTTTTGCGATGATATGGAAAATCATTGAAGTTTATGAATCAAAGACTCAACTTCAGGAGGTTCGATAGTGGATTTCTCTGAAATGTTCGGGTTTGTGGAAATGGTTGTTATTATCGACTTCTCGCTCAAGATTTAAAGATTCAAAGTGCGAAGGAGAAGTCGGGGGAGATGTTGAGGGTGATTTACTCTCAGAATGGTATTTAGATTTGGATTTACTAGCCATTCACAGTTCGGGGCCCTCCTTCTAGTGCCAAATATGTTGAAGCCCCGAAAATCGGGTCTACAACAAGGGGGATACCCACCCGGTCCGGACCTTGAAAGCAGCTCCTTTTCCGTTTGGGATGGTGGGTCCGACTGGGGATAATGGGACTAGTTTCCCAATTTGTGTGTGTGTGATGAGAATTGATATTTCCTTTCTAATTATTTCTAAGTAAAATGCTTTTAATCTAAGTCTAATCTAAAACGTGCAAGTGTATTCTAATGAACAAAAATATCTAATTCTAAAACTAACCCGGGATTTAACTTTTTAGTCATGCGATCTAAAATAGTTTCTAACAGCAATTGGTAATAAAGATCATTCAATTGCTACAAGAAAAGAATTCAATAAAAATGAATCGTTTCGTATAAAAAGTTAGCCGAAACAATTGTGAGAAGCATATCGCATAATAAGCCATTCATACATTAAGCATAAACAGAATAGTCATCACCGTACAAAAGTGCCAAATGATAACTCAAACATTCAAGCCTTCATATATAAATAACTGAACATAAATATCACTTTAACACATAAGCAGAAATCATTAAGAGATAAAAGTACCATTGATAACAAGTTCTACTCATGAGCTTCAACAATATAGATTTATCTCTTCCTAATTCAACATCTACTAAGAGTACAAAAGTGCATTTCAGTAGCAGACATTAAACACAGATATCAATAAATCTTGTTCCATTCATTCATCAAAACCTCCTCCGAGGGTGCAAAAGTGCATGTTTAAGGACCCCTCTCTAAATGCATGAGAGGGGTTAAAATACTACTAATTAAATACTAAAAATAGTATATTACAAAAATATAGGAGGAGGTTTAAATGACCGTCCTCATCTAAGGCAAAAATAAATCAAAATTAAAACTAAAACTGAATCTGGAATTAACTATCTCTGTATCTGCTCTCTGAGATTGCAAGCATTCAACATTGGCTTGAGGAGTGTCAGTTGGCTGACCTCCGCTTTTAGCTGCCTTGCAAAAACAGAATCGGCAAGTTATGGCGCTATCTTCTCGATAGAGTTCGTAAGGCATTTGAGAGTCATGCATTGACTGTGTGGTTTAACCAAGTACTGCCAGTAAGAATCCCAATTCAACTTGGTTAAATTCTTGATGGACTCTGCCCTTTCCTCAGCTTTTTGTCTCCAGCTTGTCTGCGGTTGTTGCGCCTTTGGGAGAAATCCCAGAGAGGTCTCAGAAATGAGGTTTGCTCTATGCAGGTTTTCATTGACACAGTCAATGATGTTGTTTGCCGCTGTACCTACTTCTTCTGCCGCCTGTTCTGCCTTCCTAATCTGTGCATCCCACTTATTAAAGAACATTTATTTGTGGGCTTCATTGATTCTGAGCGCACCTACTTTCCTTCCTTCTTTCGATTCCTTCCAAGCCAAATAATCAAAAATTCTTTTGTCAATTAAATCATAGTCATGTCTCAAGTCCACGACTTGATTGGTAATTTTGTCGCTCATCTCGCAATGGGAACTCCATTGCGATAGTCTTTGGCATAATGCATTTTGCTATTGCAAGAGTTGGTCATTTAAGGCAAGGGCTTCTGAGACAAACTCTATAAGCTTGGGATCATCTCTATGCATCTCTAACATAACCTGCAACTGATTTTCTTTTTCAGCCAAATTGTTCTGGTATCCCGGCTGCATCTGTTGAGAATCTTGTTGTAACTTTTCTAACTTTTCCTCTGCTTCGCGGTTGGCACTGGCTTGCTATAGCTGTTGCTGCAAAACTTGTATTTGTTCCTTTCTATCCTTTAGTAATTGTTGTATCTCAAATGCTTTGTCAATGGTAGCAGAAGCATAGGCTCCTGCGATCTGAGATAACTTAGTGAGATTTTCAGTAGGGTCAGTGGTAGGGTCTCGCCAAAGGATGTCTAACTACTCTGCCTCAGGTGAGAGCACGTTGTCCAGTTTCCTTTTCTTTCTTTGCCTTCTTACCATTGCCTTATGCTGCAGACTATAAAATACATCTAGAGGAGGAATCTCCTCTATCTTGAGCATGATTTCAGAAGATGGGGTAATGGGAATATGCTCCATTTCTGGAGCATTGCTGACTGTTCCGATGACCATATCAGTCACTGTCTGTACTGTACTCTTAGGTGTCTTTGTGTTCTGCTCCTCAGTATTAATCAATTCATTGAATGTTTCCCACTCTTTATCCAGCTCAGTTCTCACTGGCTTTGGTGGCTGGATGATGGGAGGGGGAACCTTTACCTGTGGTGTAGTCAAGACCTGTAGCTTTGGGTGCTCTTTTGACTGGGCAGTATCTCTTACAGACCCTTCACTTTTATTATGGTCGCTCTCGGACCGTTTAGAGCGTTCTGGTGATTCTTTTCTAGATTTAGATCTAGACTTGTCTGTACCTGAGCTTCCACTTAAACTGATACTGGGAGTAGGCTCCCTTATTGGTTCCAAGCGTAACTTATCCAAGGGGATGTTAGCTAATCTCCTTTCTCTGTACAGTTTGAATTCTTGGAATTCCGTTCGGGGAAATTGAATTTGAGCCATGTGCAAAACTTCTTTCAGTGTACTTTTCTGTTGAAAGGTATCATAAAAAAGATCGTCTTCTTTGGAAAATACTTTTATCTTGACAACAGTAGTGAAATTCTTAATGAAATCATAGGGGTCGAATTGTCTCCTTGGAAACTTGAACAGTTGTAGACACAACACATTTTCCACTTCTTTAAATGCATGACCTAAATCAAACAGTGAAAAGGCCCCACAGGCCACAGGAAATTGCGGCCAAATGGCCTTCTTCTTGTCTTTCAGCTCTTTGCTCATACCTCCCACCCCGCAGGTCTGGTAGGCAATCTCTCGTGCCAATAACTTATCAGGGACATATAAGGGTAGGACATGAGGGGAAGCAATGCTTCCGAATACTCTAACATAGGTGAAAAGCTCTTCTCCAAACCATCTTGTGACAAGGAGAATGTCAACTTCCGCTTCGGGGGAAAATCTTGGGGCGTCCCTATTATACAACATTCTGTGCAGAGGTAACATGACTCCATGGAAAATTTTGTAAAAATAAAGAATAAACTTGGAATCCCATAATTCCTTATGATAAATGTGAATGGGTAAGGGATTTTGAATAGTCCACTTCCAACCCATTAAAGGAAATTTGGAAAAAGAACAGATTGCATCCATAACATAAGCAGCTAAATAGAAAGGAGGATAAATCCTCTAAGTAGTAGTTCTTTTGGACCGGTAGTTCCAAATAGTTGTAGCTAAATTGTCAGACAATATCTTATCCCAATCCACAATAGTGGCATTAGTGACTACATCTAATAGGGGTAGCCAATCGGATGAAAACTTGTTGACGTCGGGCCTTCCAAATAGTCTACTAAGCATAGCAGCAGCAAAGCAATATGGGGAAGAGAGGGAACCAATACTGTACATACCATGTTTATCCTTTTTTAATGGTTCTTCCCTTGCTGACCAGTCCTTGGTGCACTTCGCCGAATTTTCGTTTTCTTTGGCGAACTTCTTGTTGTAGGTTACCCATGGCTCTGGTAGATGATACATAAGCCTTAAATCTTGTGGAGTGAATGACCCAATGAGTTCTTGGCTCTGAGTCTTGAATTGTTTGTCTAATATATCAGCATTGTCCAGTACCCACTTGACCATGTTTGTGTATGGAAGAATCTTGGGTCTTGCCACTATTCGGTGCAAGAACGAACATGCAAGTTCTGTGATTGATGCCTCAGACGACCCGCGTGAGTCTGTTGTTGCTTTAACCTCCATGACTCTGGGATTTTCTTCTTCGAGCAGATTGTACATGCCTTCCCAAGTAGTTATGCCAGCATCTCTGTTGCAGGTTGTGTCTGTGTATAAGGGCGTCATTTCTTTTTCCTCAGCAACCGGAGCTTTTCCCTTCTTTCCCATTACGCTCTGCAAACTATTGCGTATATTATTCTGCTTTCCGCTCCTGCAAATTTACAAGTAAAGAAAGAATAATGGTAAGAGATATGGTGATGGGAAAGCTCTTAATGCCAAAATCATATCAAATATATCACCCTAAATGAAATAACCTTTCGATCAGATTTAAATCTTATCTCATAAATGACCATCAAGTAACCATTAAATTAACATTAATGCACATAACTTGGTATCGGATTACGAGAGAAACTTTATCGAACGATGAGCCCTGCAGTTCTGTGATAGAGCGATTTTGCAATTTGCTTTGCAATATCGCAGATCGCAATATCGCTAATCCATTTTGTTAATGATCATTTATCACCTCATGTTTTTGCGAGATGCGATTTGCGAAATGCCTTATCGCATATCATTGGATCAGAATATCTTACCTTAGGTGATACTTCCGGCATATGAATGCTGCGATGGGCGATGGGTCTTTAAGGCGTGCGATGTTGCATCACGTTTTCGCAATTTCGGTAGTTTTCTTATATGATGCCCTCCATTACCCTTTGCGATGCGATGTCTTTTTGTTAAGAGAACAATTTTATTCGAACTTATCATAAAACTTAATTCCTTTTGGGTTTTGAGGGTGTTTTCCTAAGTTTATGATAATATGTTTTATTCAAAGGGGAACATAAGTGCTACTTTTCATTTTTTAGAAGGGTCCCCATTTATTTAGTAATAGTAATAAAACTAAATAAAAAGGGGGGGTGTTGCTGGCCACAACAATACCCCATCCTCCCCATCTCTTGGGGAGGGCTATTCCATCCCATTTTACTTAGACAAATGTTCGACCTTCATTATTTCCTCGCCGTAAGAAGCCACAACAAATTCATTGAATTTTGTGAAGGATACCTTTCAGTATCCATGATAAAGACATCCAGTACATGAGGATGGCCTCCAAAACATATTTGATGAGAACTAGTCTCCCCGCCTGTGATAACTAGCAATGACACCATACATTTATCCTCCTTTCATTTTTTTCCAAAAGCCACATCCAATCTACTACTTTATAGACATTTGGCTTGAGTCTAAATCCTATATACTTTAGACCCTCATCAATGTTTAGAGTGTGAAAAGGGAAGCAAGCCAGAGCATATATCAATTCATTCATGGAGCAACCATTGGAGGATAATGTAGATTTCTCCTGGTTTGATTCCATACCCATAACCTTACTGAATAATTTCAATATATTATCAAAAGCAGTTGAATCACCAATGGATCCATTTGGATATATGAGAACATTTCCCATAAATAAGAGATGATTCAGGGAAATATTTCCGATAACTTGAACACCCTTCAGCCGAACTCGACTTCTTTCATCTATTATTAGTCTTCTAAGACCTTCTATAACTAATAAAAATAAAAGAGGTGACATGGGACATCCTTGGCGTAAACCACACTCGACAATGGAAGAAATTGGTAGCAGAACCATTTATAAGCACATCGAAAGATGTTGATGTAATGCAACACATGATCTGATTTAGAAAACCAATATGAAAACCCAAATGAGTTAATAACATCCAAACATACATCCAACTGGTCCTATCATATTCTTTTGATAAGTCAATTTTAAGAATCATACCTTTCAAGTTTTTTAACCTTTAAGGAGTGAAGCCCCTCATGGGCAATGCCTATGGCTTCATGAATTTGTTTGTTCTCCATAAATGAAAACTGTTCCTTGGAGATATTCTGTGATAGTATAGGCTTGATACGGTTGACTATGATCTTTGCAATGATTTTGTAAATGTAATTGCATAATTAGATAGGCATGTAATCATTAAAGCTCTAAAAATTGTCAGATTTGGGTATGACAGCAGTGAAGGTGGAATTAAATGCCTCATACATTCTCCCAATCATTCTGCACTCCTCTACAACTCTTAGCAGGTCTTGACCAATCTGTTCATAAAATGAAAGGAAAAATTCGATTGGCCACCCATCAGGGCCTGGGTTCTTGTCCCTTTTAAACTATCTAAGAACTGCTTCGAGCTCTCCCATAGTGACCAACTTAATCATATAATTGTTTATATCTTCATCCAAAAAACGAGGAAATCGTCAAGTGACCCAAATTATCTTAGCTAATAATGCTTCCCTAGTAGCTTGAAACAAACACTGGAAATGCTAAGTGCCTATTCTGGCAAATTCCATGGAATTTGTAGCTTTTTCTCTAGACTCATTTTCCAGGGACCATATGGTATTAATTTCTCTCCTACCCCTAGAAAATTGATGATTTATTTTTGAGTTTTCATCCCAAGCTTGCAGCCATATGGCCCAACTCCTTAATCGTCAGGGTTCCTCCTTTTCTTCCAAAAATCTACGCTTGGATGCCTCCAGCTGGATAACGTGAAGTTTTGATTCTAAGTAATCATATCCGCCTCTTCCAAGTTCTTCTAACATTTCCAATTCCTCCTCAATCCTTCGGAGAAACTCCTCATCCCTTATCCTTTTATTTTTAACCCATTAAATAGTCCTTTTTCTTCAGATTTTTAAGAGTATCAACAAATATATAAGCAGCAGATCGATCCCCATTCAATGAGCAAGGTTGCCAAACTTCCTTAACAATCACCCGATATTCCACATCGTTTAGCTAGGTAGCATTAAATTGAAAAGGAGCACAAGACTTTGGGAAAATACCAGCTAACTTCAGGAAGATCGAGAAATGATCAGATGATCCACCAGCACCCACCCATTGTCTGATAGAGGATATCTTATCCATCATAAATTCACGGACCAAAAATCTATCCAACCTCCTAACTACCATAGCTTCGCCAACCCTTCGATTCCTCCAAGTAGGTTTATAACACAACATTTCTACATCAATAAGCCTATTAGACTCTAGAAGATAAGAAAAATAGTTTGAAAGTAAATCCACATGCACATGTTTACCCCATATCTCAAACATACCCATGGAGAAATTTAAATCACCCACCAAGATAAGATTGTTCATCTTCAGGAATGAGAGCGACATGATTTCATCCCAAAAGGCTACATGGTTTTGACATGGGCCATATATGTTGGCCACCCTAAATTCCAGACCAAGTTCCTCAGAAAAAACTATCAGCAACAATCATCCCTTCTCTTCCCCAAACATTCAGGAGATTTGACGTTCTGCGATTAATGCCTAATTCTAATCCCCCTGATCTACCCTTCGCATCTAAGGCAAAAAAGGATCAGTCCTTGAGCATGACCTCTAGAGCTACAACCACCTCGCTATTAAGACCCAATGTTTCTTGGATAAATATTAAATCCACCTTCTCTGATTCAAGAAGACGTTTGAGAGCTAGCTTCTTGGTGGGGCTAGCTAACCTACAATAATTAAAGGACATGCATTTCATCATGGAACATTAAGATGGGCATTTCTTGCTCTAAGAATCCCTTCTAAAGATATTTTTTTGTCCTCAACAGCATCCATACTGGCCTTGTGAATGGCTTTAGAGATATGTGATTAATGATCCCTAGGGATCTTAGGACACTTAGCAAGCGATAGCTGACCCAAACCCCCACCAGGCTCCACAAATGATATTGCTAAAGACCGAAGATTATACCTATGGCCCTTAAAAGACCCGTGGGAATCATCCTCAGATGATGCGTCAAGGGATAGAGAAGATGAAGGGACATATGGGGAGGGCATAAAACAACATACAGGCACCGAGACAATAGGACAAGAAATAGTTTCCAATTCACAGTAAGGTACCATAAACCCAGAACAAATATAAGGCATCGACACGGGACAATGCAAAGAGGATATTGCATTACAAGCAGGAGGAAGACTAGAAGGGGGGAGAGAGGTACCCGAAAAGGGAAATGATGACGACAAAACCAATCGCATATCCAAGGGAGTAGTTTGACCTTGTGCTGCATATCACTTTCCCCCAAATTTGCCCGCTTCCTTTATTCCTGAATGTCGAGCCATATTTTGTTGAGGGATGGGTGTCGGTGCCCACAATATCACATGTTTAGCTTGATCATGAGAACCTTCTTCTAAATCACTATTTCCATATTTCCCCATTGATAGAAAGGGGCATTCCTTAAAAATATGTCCCACCTCATGATATTGTCGACAATGAAAGGGCACACCTTCATAGTCCAACTTCTGCATCCTAGAATATCCTCGTCATTGTAAAACCAAACTTTCCACCAAACCTTCCCTGGATCAAGATGCACTAGAATCTAAGCATATGCCATTCTACCACTCTCTTGGTATGACTTGTCATAATCCAGGATGCCCAAAATCATCCCCAATCCTTTTAAAAATATCCTCCGATTAGAAATGCAGCGCTAACCTGGGCAATCGAACCCAAATCCGACCATCCCCCAGCTATTCCCTCTTAGGGTCAAAGAGGGGCGACCATCTTTTCCACAATATAGGGGCCATCTCTATATGCCAATATTTGGAGAGAACCCATGTGCATGCCTTGCCCTGTTAAAGCGAAAAGAAAACCATCCTCTAGTCATCGTGCATACCGTAGGAAGAACATCCAAAACATGATCCCATACCTCTTGAATCCACTTCCTGAGGTGAGCGGTTGTATATTTCTGCCCCCACACTCTACCAACCATAACCATATCTGTCATGTCCATAATTTCATCAAATTGTATACCCTCTTTGAGCACACACTGTTTTCCCTTCTTTTTTACCTTCATACTCTTAGACCTCTTGACCTGTTTCTTCTGCAATACTCCTTTCGGGTGGGTGGGTGAGGAAGAGACTAGAGTTTCCGCACCATTGATGTTCTCACCACCCAAATTTGATTGATAATCCCCCACCACGTTTCCTTCAAAATAACCAGAGGATGGTGGAGCCCCTATACCACTGAGCCTTTTACCTGAACAATCTAATTCCTTTGAGACCTGACCATTATCTCCTCCAGATGGGTGACTGCCTTCATTGGTTAATATAGGTCCCGCTCCTGACCCCTGAATATATTGTTAACCAACAAAACCTTCCGCACAACAGTTGTGGGTACTTCAATAGAAAGCCCTAGAGGGGAGCTGGGATTTATGCATGTTTCAATGAAAAGATGGGTTGTGTAGGGAAGTCGCTGCTAAACTGTCTTGATTTTCCTGAGAGAAATCCTAAAAACTGACAGTAAACTTCAATATAACCACTCGATTCTACACCTGTATTCCTAGAATGACACTGCAAACAAGAAACCCTAACAACTATAAGCTTAATCTACCACCCGTCACGCGAAACAAATCGTCAGAAAAAAGAAAAAAACTTTCGTACCCGAACTATAACAAAAATTGTTAATCTAACTACGTGATTTCCTCAACCAACAACCTTCGATACCTCATAATCACAAAACCATTTTTATCACCTCATTTATTTTTTAATTTATTATTATATATTTAAAAAAATATTTTAATTTTTTATTACATATAATTAATAAATCAATATATTATATCATCACCATAATCAATTTGCAACTTTGACCGACGAGAGAGACCTCTTTAAAAGGAAAAGCCAAAAATTATGGTAACGCATTAAAACAAAATCCTCTCCTAACAACCAATATTAAAAGATAGTGGTTATATTCTTTAGATTACGTGAAGTATGGGGAAGTTAAGGTGATTATTTAAAAGTGATTTATTCATAAATCAAGGTTCCCTTTTTGGGTGTGAAGTTTTGCATCATTTAAAAAAATTTATTAGTTTTTTTCCCACAGGTTGATTATATTATTATTATTATTATTAAAAAATTTATCACTTAAAAAAATTGGTTTTATTAAATATTTTGATTTCTTAAATAGTTATTTTATTATTTTTGATATATGAATTTTGGAGTAAGGTTTTAGAATTTTAATTAAATTATTAATAATTAATAGATAAATGATAGAGATTTAATTTTAGTAAATATTTATAGAATATTTTTTTATATAAATAGCTAGTGGAGATTTATTTTAATAGTAGTTATGTTGTTGTTGTTTTTTTTTTAATTAAAAAATTGTTATAAAATTAAATTAAATTAAAAAATAAATAAAATATTTTGACCCTTGAAATGAATCTGATTTTTTGAACATGTGGTATTGATGAGTTATAGTATTGGCTTATGGTATCGAACATGTGGTATTGATGAGTTATGGTATTGGCTTATGGTATCGGATCAAAACTTTTTTAGAGGTTGAGAATCTCCACAATTGGGGCTAAATCCATAATGAATGTTTCTAAAATATATATGTTTAACTCATATTTACAATTAATACTAACAAAATAGATTTCCAATTTAACTATTTTTATTATTATTTTAAATTTTAGCAATATAAAATGTATAATTAGCCCACGGGCCTTTGGATTGACGGTGAATGGGTGCACTGTTAAGGCACTCCTTGCGATAGGTCACCGGTTCAAATCCCCCGTGGGTACGTAGATTAGTCTTAACAAGCAAAAAGAAATAAAAAAAAATGTATAATTAATTATTATTATTATTACTTTTAAATTTTAACCATACATGATTAAGTAAATGTATTCATGTTTATCAATTTTTTTTCCCATTTAATTTATATAATTACATTAATTTATCTTTAAGAAAACATACTCAAATAAATATATTATAAAGATAAAAATAAGATAATATCTAAAATCAAACATATATATAACAACTCATTTTAAATAATTTCATTTCTTTGAATAATGATTATAAATTAACTCAGTGATTTATGAATAATCATTATTTTTATTACTTATTAATTACTAAATTATGCTAAATTTTACCATTTCAAACAAAATTTTATAATAATTTATTAAACTATATAAACATAATTAAAACTTATGATTAATTTTAATAACAAATAATTAAAATGAAATAGAGGGTTATTATTTATCTGTTTATTCGAATGATTTTTTCATTATGAATCACATAAAAATGAATTCAAAAACAATTTCAATTGTTAAACTATTTATATAATTATAAATTTATAAAATTAAATAAATTATAATTATAATTTAAATGTAAAAAATAATTTTTAAAGAGGGTATATATATATGCACGCGAGTGCATGGCTTGATGATGGTCGGGGCAGACGGTTGCCACACACCCCACCATCGTTAGGTACCCGATTTGCGCTGTAGCATATCAAGTTTCAATGTAGTTGTAATGTGATGTAACGAGATGTGACAGTTGTGAGCGTGTTCTGACAAGTATATATGTACAAAAAGAGGACCCATAATGCTTCTTAAGAGAACTAGCCCCTCCCATTTTTAAAATATATATATAATTTAATTAATAAATGAAATATTTTTTTTTCCAAAATCTAATGGTATAATTTCTAGAGAAAATTGTAATTTCTTATTATTTAAAATGCAATTTTGAATGTAAAAATAAATTCAACATTTTAAAATATCTTAGAGAAAGTGAAATTTTGCAAAGTAAACCATTTAAAATGATTATTCTTAAAAATTTAGGAGTTGTCTAGAAAGTGGAACTTTGCAAAGTAAACCACTTAAAACTATTATTCTTAAAAATTTCAGAGTTGTCTTTACTGTGACTAGGTAAAATCTTGATTTGTGTTATTTAAACTGGTTTTGCAAAGTAAACCACTTAAAACTATTATTCTTAAAAATTTCAGAGTTGTCTTTAGTGTGACTAGGTAAAATCTTGATTTGTGTTATTTAAACTGGTTTTTTGATTGTATATATGGATTCAACACCACTTTCACTGTGCAGGGATTTTGATTGTATATATGGATTCAACACCACTTTCACTGTGCAGGGATTAACCATCAAGCTTATGATTTTAATAAATTCCTCCCAAATTTTTGAGAATTTACTCAAAAAAACTTACCCTAAAAACTTCCAAAAAAATAACACTAAAAACAGCTTTTAAAAATTTCTAAAAATAAATATCCATAAAAACCGATATCACTTTATAGATGAATTAACCATATCGCTCTAGAGATGAATTAACCAATTACCTTCAATGCGAAAGAAATTCACAATCATATGCAGTAATTGAGAGCGATTTACTAAATCAAACAGGGGTGGAGCGAAAATTCATAACTAATTAACAGGTAACGTCGCCGACACCTGACTTTAAATTCGCATTAAATTCTATGATCCAGTATCTTTCCAATCTCAAGGAAATTAATAATGAGATTGCTGAGTAAACGGGATTCGGTGCCGTGTGAATAGAAGTTGCGGACTTGTAATTCTACTGTCACCGCGGCACAACAGAGAAATTTGGGTGAATAAAGTTTAATTACATTCATGGGGAATTGAAAAGATAGCATGAGGTGGTGGAGCCACCAGGCGGTCCGCCTTCGCAATCGGCAAGCGGTGACAGGATTTCATTCAACGCGGAGTGGTACTGCATTTTCTGCTTCTTGAGTTAAGAGGACACGGTATTTGTATCTGGAATCCGGAGGAATTGTTGTCTCTGTTCCTATCAAATCCTGATAGCCATCAGGGCAGATAGACCGACATACATGTCACTCCTTTTTCACATGCCCATCTCCATCTTCGAAGCTTTGGATTTACTCTGAAACCGAGAAGGTTCAGCTCTATCTGGTAGTTTTGGGCTAAAATGCGCAGCCTATCTGTTTGAATTAATTTTTCAATGTTGCTCAGTGTTTTGGCCTAATACTTGTTAATTGGTAGCCCATTTTCCTGCTCTTTTAAGTGCCCATTTATATACAATTCATCTGTCAGTATACAATGCTGTTTAGGCTCATTTAAATGGCTGTTTCAGGTGATTCCATGCAGCCTGAGACCCCAAAATCTCCGTATTTGAATTCCCATCTCAATAACAATGATGAAGCTTTTGACCCTATGATTGCTGACAGCATGGCTAATTGTGATTATAAAGTAGAAGGCGATGGTGTGGGTTTTCACAGTAACAGTAATGGTGAATTCGCCTTGAATGTTGAGGCATCCACATTGCAGAATCCGATTGATTTCCGCTCTGATAGGACCTGTAAATCAGGCACAGATAACCAGTGGGATCTAAGCCCTGAAGGGCCAACAGAGTACCCAAATGCACTGTTTGATCCGAAGGCAAAAAATCTGCGTATTAGAGGGGATTTGGGGGTAGATCTAGAAAGTGGCAGGGAAATCAGCGGTAATGGTGGTTCTTTCTGGTCTTCTACAAGGAGACTGCTTGGCAAGGCCTGGAACCGCTTCGCTCGAGGAGATTTTATTCGGACCTTCAATGGGTCAATTCCTGCAACCAGAACAGTTGAAAGCCATTTCAGTTTCAATCCAAAGTTGGCTTTGGCTAAGCCTGCAGCAGAGCCAGTGAAGTCTGCAAATCCAGATAGTAAGAGAGGAGAAAAGCCCAGAGATACAGGTCCTGTGGGCTCTGCGAAGTTGGGGAATGAAAATGTCAGAGCCCACATGAAACCCAGTGGCAAAAAACCCCCGAAGCCTCCGAGGGCTCCCAGGTCCCTTACGTCAGCGGCCACAGATCCTTCAAAGGAGAAGCTCATGAAGGGCATCTCAGACATCGCTCTGTTGAGGAAAGCCAAGCTGGAGAGAATTAGATCTCTCAAGAAAAAGCAAGCTGCAAAGGCTAAAGCGTCCAATGCAAATGTGTGGGCTCTTGTGTTCACTCTCTGCTTCTGTCTTATAATGATTGTGCAAGGTAATGATCCTGCATCTGGGATTCCCATTAAACTGATAGACTAGATTTGTATTTTAAGTATCCATCATTACCTTCTAGCTCAGGCAAGCGATCTTATCTTTGCTATGCTTAGGTAAACAGCTAAGATATATCCATAGTGCAATTTGGGATAACCTTGTCTTCAAGGGTCCTGAAATGTGGTAAGGTCTTCATCTTATCTACCTGAGCATAGCCAAGGTAAAGGGTCTAACCTGACTGAGCTCTGTTCAGGTAAAGCTTTCGGAAACCCACATTGGCACAGCGAAGATGAGGTTATTTGTTTAGATCAGGGTTTCTCCAGGTATTCTGTTGGAGTGTTATTGGGGTTCTGAAGCTTTACTTTTGCGTTTCCTCTGTTTTCTTTTATAGGTATATTTTCCCAGGGCAATGGTGGTCCTCAGACCTCACCAGGGGCTCCAATGCAGACAAGAAAATTCTCGCTTGAGTTCAATAAGAATTATCGTCCAAATTCAACAAATCGAGAACCTGGGCAAACAATGTGAGTATTAACTTCGTTCTCTGTTCTTTAGATTTTGAATTTCAGTGATAAAATGCAGCATGTTTGTTAGTATTGATGTTTCCACCCATGGCTTCCATGTTTATCAGGCACTATGTTTTCACCATGACTTTTTGTTGAGTATCCACCGTGACATCTTGTGAAGTATCCACATTGTCCACTGTAATCAGGCATCTATGTTCAAGTAGCCTTGTTCCTACCCTGGTTTATCGTGGTAGGTCAAGACAATTCATGTTCTCATCATCGCCTGGTTGGCTAAGAGCAATCTTTTTCTGATGTGACACTGCTTGCTTCCATGTCCATGTTCATTAAACTATATGTTCGGAGGGAGACCAATATTTGTGGAACTATAGCTCCCTTTAAGGCATGGGTTGTATATGCCACTAACAGGATTTTGTACTTGACTAAATCCGAAGAGTTCGCATATACTGCCCCATATATTAATGCAACTATAGCTCCACAAATATTCATAGCCGTTTTGACCATGCTATCCATGTTGTTTATTAGGAACCCATGTGTCACGTGTGGCTTCCTGATGTGTACCATACTGGTTTTAGGTTATTGCATTGGCTCTCTTGGTCATTTGAAGGTGCAAGTATGGCCTTTAGTAACCAATGTTTTTAGTATAACTTTACCTCTTAGTAGTGTAATGTGATGAGTTGATCCAATTAAACTTTCCTTCCTCCATCCATGATGCTTCAATATATTCTGTAATCCAATCATGCCTGTAAGGTCGAAGTTCTAGTTTCTGTTGTTGATCATCCTTCAAAGAATGATAAGAGTTTGGTTCCACATTACCTCTTCCCGTATCTATAATATATGCTTCTGATGCTTGTTTGGTGTTGCTGTGATTTAATGTGCAGAGGGAAGAACCAACCTTCTGATTCTCTATCTGATCCTGAACCTGGAATTGATGAAGTGACACCTGTTCCACCAAATCTAGGCTCTTGAAGTCTGTATAAATTCTTTTTTTGATAAACCTGGTAGGTTTCACCCAGGCATCTCTGCTCCTCAATTGGAAAGTTCAACTGCAAATACTAATTTATCTAGCAATAAGCCCCTCATACGGATGACACGGGCACCCACAACATGGAGTGTGAAGTGGCTTCCAGTTTGTATTGCCATATGCAAAAATTGGTTCTTCCAAAGGTACAGTATCCAATTTGTACAGCATCTCAAAGTATTGTCTTTACCAGCAGACCTATATTCTATTTTGAACAGCATGCCACATGAATGGGAGCTCCCTTGATCTTTTTTTCAAGCAAATGAATGATTGTCATTCATGTTAGCAGTCCATTTGAAGTAAAATAAGAACCCAATTTCTGGTTTCATGCTTCGGGTTCATCCTTACAGATCCTTGAAGGCCAGAGTCTGAAGGATGCAGGTTTAGATCTTTAAGCCTATAGCAAAAGCATTGTCAAGTATTGTTATCTAGGAAGAGTTTGATTGCTAGCAAACTCTCAGAGCTGTTTCAAGTTTCAACTGAGATTTCAAATTACTTGAATTTAGGAGAGGGTCTTTGTACATTATGACATTTATATATCAATTTTGCAGTCTGCTCATAGGATACAGAGATGATGATAAATAATTAGACATTTATAACAGGTCTTTGCCTGAAATAATTTATGGAAGTTAAATAAAACAGCGTGGACAGAGCATGTGCTCCAGCAGTAAGTTCATCCATGTTTACAAGATATTACTAATATAGTAATATATAAAGCTGTATGAATTTGACAGCTGGATTTGGCAACAAGTTACCAAGCTAATGTGACAACATCTTTCACTATGATATTAACACTGTCAAAGACTTTGATGACATATCCTATCAGGTATCACATGTATTCAAAACTTGTTAATTTGAAAGCTGGCTTTGGGTATAAGTTACCAGTTGGAGGTGGCTTTAAGTGCAAGTTCACAGGTGGAGGTAGATGTGATAGCATATTCTTTTACTTCTATATTATCATTGTCAACCACCTCATAACATTATTTTCTATTTCAAAATCAACATTACTAAATAAACCCAACATTAATAGTAACATTATTTTCATTACCATGGTTGTATAATATAAAATTTAACATGGTTATCCATCTTATATTCCAAAATCTCAACTATGTCCTCTTCTACATTACCCTGCAGTGGAGTACCCTACAATGATATGACTCTATATCAATATGACTCTATATCAATAATATGACTCCATATCAATATGACTCTATATCAATATGTGATTGAATATGATATTTTATTGTTATTTATTTATTTATTTTAGATTTATTAAACAATCAGGAATCTGTTTATTTTAACTTAACTTTGGTATTACGAGTTCTATGAATTCTAATTCTTTATAACAAATTGTTATATTATATTAAGATGAGTTCTATGAATTCTAATTCTTCAATTACAAATTCTTATATTATATTAAGATATCTCAATCTTTTAATTACAAATTGTTACAAGTTATATTATATTAAGATAATTCAATTACAAATTATTATATTATATCAAGAATTAGCATAAATTTGTTTTAACTTGAGAGTAATTCTTATATTATATTAAGATAATTCAATTTTTCAAGTACAAATTGTTATATTATATTAAGAATTAGCATAGATTTGTTTTAGCTTGAGAGCTACAATGATATGATATTTTATTGTTATTTATTTATTGATTTTAGATTTTATTAAACAATCAAGATTCTATTTATTTTAACTAAATTTTAGTTATTATGAGTTCTAGGAATTCCAATTATTCAATTGCAAATTGTTATATTATATTAAGAATTAACATAGATTTGTCTTAACTTGAGAGCTATCAAGGGTCAAGAAAAATTTAATTTATCAAGATACAAATTTTTTTTAGTGGAAAGTTTGAAAATAAAATTACATTTTTAGAAATTTGATTCCTCTTGACACTCAGTACTTTGTGTTAGTTTTTAATAATATTATTTATAGTTATATAAATTTTACATTTTTATATAAAAATATTCTTATTTTTAGTTTTATTAAAATCTTGATGGTATATATTTATGAAAAAATTATTATAAATATTTGAATTTTTATATGTTTATTAATTAAATTTAAATATAAAATTCTAAAATATAATGATTATGAATATGAGTCTGGTCAAATGAATCTTTATTTATAACTATTATTTATATTATTTGTTACATTTTTTTTATATAGAAATATTTTTATTTTTAATTATATGTTTATTAATGAAAATTTTGAAGTATTATATGTTTATTGATTATATGTGTATCTCAAGTGATTAAGAGGGTTTAATGATAACCTCCTCACCTAGGTTTAACTCTTATTGAAACAATTACAGATGAAATATGTGGATTATTTTAAAATATCTTTATTATATACTTCTTCCTTCAATTAAGAATTTACTTTAAAAATGCTTAAATATTATGGTTATGAATATAAATATTATCAATATTATCATTTAAATTTATTTTTAAATTTGATATATATATTATGATTTTTTCTTGTAAAAAGTTATTTGTAATTTTAGTAATAAAAAGAAAATTACAATATAACAAATATTTTGTTTGCCAAAATTTTGGAGCTTTGTGATTGTTTGCTTAATCTTTGGTTTGAGAAACATTGAGATGATTGCTTGCTTAATCTTTGGTTTGAGAAACCTTGATCCATGAGCATCTAAATTGTCACAAATTTGACTTGGACCACACTAGCTTTTAACATGGTTAGATTTTTGCCCATGAAATTTTGAATCAGTGATTTTCACATCAAAGAGTACATCAAAGAGTGTCTTAACAATACACCCTATCATCCTCTATTTTACACATCACACATGCTTAAATTTACAATAAAACAAATTAACTTAATTTATTATTTTTATTTTTTAAATAAATTGAAATTATATTTTATTTTAATTTAATTTTATAATTATATATATTTTATATTAATTTTACATTTAAAAATTTAACAATCATATATGTTTCTCATAATCAATTATAAAATATTATTAAAAACTATTTAAATTTAAATTAATATATTATTTTAGACATAGTCTGAGTTGCATGGAAAGATGAAAATTCTGAATATATTTAGAGAAAATCCGGCAAGGATTTTTGTAAATTCAAGTTATAGTTGTTAAACTTCAAAATTCTAGGTGTCTTAGATGTTTTTGATGGTGCTGAATCCATTTCCACCATCAAAAACACAATTCAAACACTAATTTTTGAATTTTTTTCCCCAAATTCCAATCATTTTTAGCTGTCCGAGCAATTCCTTCACCTCGTTAAAAGACTCCATTGTTTTATATTTTAATTGGCGTTTTATTTTATTAATGATAGTGGGTACATTATGATTATGAGTCCCATGAATTCCCATCACTGGAATTGCCACGACAAACTATCTTACATCATAAATTAACATTTTGATTGGCATCAATATCCTTCTTTACGTTTTGCTTTTATTTTTCCTATCAAGGTGTCAATTTAATTTTTATTAAAATATTATGTTCAATTATTTTTCATATCAAGGTGTCAATTTAATTTTTATTAAAATATTATGTTCAAATTTCTAAAGCAGATGGGTCATATGATATGTGGAAAAAGGCGAATTAAATTGACAAGGATGTCGTAATAAGTTTTTTAAATCTCTACAGGATGGAAATTTGTGCCCACGCCTTTTTTAAATAAGGCTTAAAATATTATTAAATAGATTTTGAAATCTTTATTAATGTTAAAAATTCGTGCTTAAATACAATATAGCTAGCTGTTTGCTCTCCCAGAGATTGTGTACCTATTTGTTCTCCCAGCGATAAAGTATCCAATCTACTAGCTCCATGTTATTATATTATGATTTTTTTTTTCAGAGAAATTCTTATCATATAGCCGAAGCCCACAGATTACAATTGATATGGCCGAAGCCAGTATTACTTGAGTCTTACTTGAACATTTATGTAGTGGTAATCATAATATAATAATAATGTTATTATATTATGATTGCCACCACATAAATGTTCAAGTAAGACTCAAGTAATACTCAAGTGCCAGTTGGTTTTAAATTGACATGATGTTGAATGAAACTCATCTTCAAGCAACACTAAATGCCAGTTGGTTTTAAATTGACATGATGTTGAATGAAATTAATTTGATGTTGAACTAAATCAATATATGAAGATAATGTTAGTTTTAATATAAATAAATAAATAAATAAAATTTTAACGTTTATGAGATTAGAGATAACTTACGGAATTATTAAGTTTTTCTATACTTTCTAAAAGTGTTTTTATTGAAAAGACACTCTCAAGGAACAGATGTTAACATAATGTTATAACTGCCTCTTATGTCTTTGAAAGCATCACATTCTAAAATGAAATGTTTTAATGAAATATGAATTTAATGGATGGGAAATAATTTTCTTAACCATCATTTTAAATTTTTTTAAATAGTTTTAAAAACATAAATTTTAGTTAAAATTTACAAATATAGTTTAAACAGGGGAGGAATTAGTTGAAAATAATAATTTTTTCAATATGATTTTGATGAAATTTAAGGAAATTTTTGGAAATCCAAGTTACAGTTGTCAACTGTAAGAATTTTAGATGCTCCAAAAATATTCCAAAGGTTTTTGAGCATGCTGAATCTATTTCTACAATTAAAAAAACGATTTAAACACTGGTATTTTTAGATTTTTGGAAAAAGAAATTGTCACATTAGAAAAATTGCTTTTCACATAAAATTGACACTTAAATAAGTGCTAATTTATATATAAAATATTGATTTAATATATTAAATAAATTTTTTGAAAACATAAATTTATGTTATAATTTAAATACAAGATATTAAGTTTTAGCAACATTTTTATGTAGAATATTTTATGAATGTAAAAATTGAAGTTAATAAGAGGAAAGTAAAATGAAATCATATCTATATATATGTTGGAGTGAAATAAAAATGATAATTATGAAATGTTTTGAATAATATTTAAATTTTCAAATAATTTTTTTAAGAAGAAAGTAAGAATTAGAATCACTAAAAATTGAATTAGTTAAACAAAAATTTAGTTAAGTGTAATTGTTATTTTCAAATAAAGATAATTTTACAATTATTAATTTTAAATTCATTCAAAATTTCTTTTATAAACTAATATATTAGATTATAATAAATAACATTGAAATACATCCACAATATATTGTCTTAATAATAGGCCAATGACCATCATCCAATTCAAATTCAAAGGGTAAAATGATTTTCCATTAGATCTAAGTCTTGTTCAAAATGATTTTCCATTAGTGACTTGATTATGTTCTTTGTATTGATGAGTGAATGGGATATCTTTTAATGATTTAGCAATAATCTTTAGTTGTTTTCTTATTGTAAATAATCTTATGTTCTAAATCTATTCGTCTACTCAAAGTTAATAACAAGCATAGCGTCATGAAATACTTGGAGAGTTCTCATATCCTTGTCCAAGCTGAACTTTAACATATATAAGAGTGCCATTAATTCCTTAATGTGGTTGGCCCCATTCATAATATTTGCTTTGGATAAAGATTAATTGAGTTAGAAAGAAGTAAAACAAACCCAAGCTCAAGAGCCTTGTTTTGACCATAACAAGCACCATCAAAGTGTTCCCAAGGAATAGATTTATCCACTTGAAATTCTCCCAACCCTTTGGTGGCGTGGCATTTTACTTAGGGATCTTCTTGTAAAAGGATAGTAACCTCATCACCTAAGATGAGACTTTGAAGGTTGGAATCTGAATGTGAAATAGAGAGGCATCCCTAGCAAGTCATATTCCCCCAAAACTAGATAAGGTATTGCTCGAAATGAATCCAACTTATTCCTTGAAAACCAAGATTGAAAACAAGCATCAATATTCAAACCATTCCATAGAGAGTCAAAACTAGGAAACCCTTCAATCTCTCTCCAAACTTGATAGGAATAATAACAATGCACAAATAGATGGGAGTTAGATTCCTCATGGAGTTTGAACAAAGGGCACCTACTAGGACCAATCTTACCACCTCTTTGTAATTGATCTCAAGTTAGGACTTTGTTTGAGGGGTCTAACTATATGATTAGTCTTGATTTAGGTGGCGTATTCACCTTCAACAAAGCTTTTCAGCACCATTGAACCACCACCTCGCCAGTTGAGAGCATAGCATGATACCCAAACTTCGTAGTGTAGTAACCTCCTTGCTTATTAAAACCTCACATAAGTTCATTGGATTTTTCACAAAGTTTGATGTGAACTCTATGAAGTTCAAATACAAAAAGTTCTCAATGCCTCACAAGATTGCCATCCAATCCTACATAACTTGAGTTCAACCAACATTGTTTCCACAAAGTTGTTTCCATAGGCTTATGTATTGAATCAAGGGTTATTATATTAATCTCTCTTAAATATCAAACCAAATCTCTCAGAAGGAAATTATTCCTATTATGGCCCATTATTGCATCTACCCCGATTATTTCTTGTGTTCCATTTGCCATTTGCTAGGCCTGGTTAGAGCCTATGGAACGAAAAGACAAAGACAAAGCCTTCCATTTGTTAGACACATTTTGGATTGATTTATATTGTTCCCTAATCTAATCAAACTAGGAATTAGGGGCTATATACTAATGAATCAAGATCCTATTCCAAAGGTTATCCTTTGTGAGTGCATTCCATAAAGATTTTTCTACCAAAGAATGACCAAATACATGAATTTTCTTAAAGTCACACACCACCAAAGTCTTAGGATTGACCAAATTTTTCCATTTAATCCATTTTGATCCTTTAAATACACTACTACCTTTCCAAAGGAAGTTATAACAAAATCTATGGATTTTCTCCAATACACCTTTTGAAATATGTGTAAGAGTGTGCCAATAAATAAGTATGGCTTGTAAAATTGACTTCACTAGGACCAATTTCCACCCTCTTTATACCCATTGATTGCACCAAAGGGTAGTTCTCTTCTCGACTTTGGAGACCAAGCACCAATAATCTACCTTCCTATAAAATTTAGGCTTAAGAGTAAACCACTAGTACTTAAGACATCGTTCAAATCCAGGTGTTGATAAGGAAAAATGTTTTGACAATAACCCCTTTTTCCTTAGTCATACCTATAGTAAGAAAAGTTGAATTATCATTATTCACCTCCATGTTGGTTGCTTTACTATATAAATGAGGTAATTCTTGGAATTGTGGTCCCTCTTTATAGGACCCAAAGAAAAATAAAGGGACATCATCACTGAAAAACAAATGAGACAATGCTTCCCTCCCTACACTGACACTTTTAAAATACCTCATCCTCCTTGCCTCTAGTATAGACCTGCTAAGTTCTTTGAACACCAGAAGAAAAATATGTGATGAAAGGGGGCATCCACCTTAGCCCTCTATAAGGCTTAAAAAAAACTAGAGGCAACACCATTTATCAAGATTGCAAAGGTAGTTACGCAACACATTATCCATTTAACAATGGGTAGTGAGAATCTAAAATGTAAAAGCAACAAACGAGGATACAACCATGATACCTAGTCACATGCCTTGATAAGTCAAGCTTGATTAATGTTGTTGATGTGTGAGAAAGTTTATATGATGTAAACTCTCATGTGTTGTACCAATGACCTTATGGATTTGTCTTCCTTGTAGAGATCCAAACTATTATGTTGAGATATATTTAAACAAAATTGACTTTAGCTTGGGTTCTATAACATTTGTAATAAACTTGTACAAGAAATTGCATAATGATATTAGGTTGAAATCCATAAAAAAAATACACAATGTTGTGTGGGAATGAAGGCTATGAAGGTTACAATTAAATTACAAGGCCATCCTTCCATAAGTTGTTACCGCCACCACTCTCAACAAATCCACACCCAATATATCAAAGAACTCTAAATAAAACTCCATTGACCACCCACCAAGCCTAGAAATACTTTTCTTCTTATAACTCTATAATATGACAAACAACTACTTATTCACGAGACTATACAAATCCTCATTAAGATTCTCATTGATCACTTTTGAGAAATAGGAGATGACTTTTAATATCTTGGCCAAATTCACCCTGTCAGGGTCTTTATATAGCCCTTCAAAATAATTAAACCCAAGTTCTACCAATCCTTGAAAGAATTTGATAGTAGTACCCCCTTGATATTGCATCGCTAGAATAGTATTAATGTTCATTTGATGATTGAAAAATGAATCAAAAAACTTAGTATTATCATCCCCTAACTTAATTCAAGTAGCTCTACTTTGAATTCGCCAATCTATTTCCTTGTCCAACAACAATATTGTTCTCTTTGCTTCATGTTATTTCAATTTAGGTAGCCAATCCTCTCTAGAATCTTTGTCGAGGCTAGCTATCACTTCCATTACAACTGTTTCCACTTTTGTTAGATTGTGGTCTTGAGACACATATCTTTCCCTTGCCCAGGTTGACTCTTCTTTCTTAATTTTTTTAAGAGCCTGATTTTTTTTTTCACCATTAAAAGGTTCCAAAGAGGAATCAAAGGGCTTCCAATGTTCCTTAACCGATGCAGTAAATTCCTCTTCCTTCAACCACCTTGTATTGAAAATGATTGTTATTAATGTCAAAGGATATCCAAATGAAAGAGGAAATTACATAGTCAAGTAAAATATTTTGAGACCTTTCCAACAATATATGGCACTCCCTCTAATTCCATAAGAATGAGGAGATATGAAATATTTTGTTAGTTGACCCAACCAAAGTAAAAGAAAGCCCCATTTGGATACTTTTATCTTTGAAGGAATTTTTACTTCAATTAGTTAGCTCAAATGGGAGCATAGGATATATGGTTGGAAATCATATTCCAAGACCTTTCCAATGATATATGGCATACTTTCTGATTCCTTATGGTTGAGGAGAAATGAAATTTTGAATATTCGCTACATTATACTAGTTACAAGTCAACTCTAACCCAACATCCAAACACACTTTAAATAGGTGTTAGAAGGAGAATTTATAATCACTTAACTCAAGAATTTGGTTATGTGTTTTAGGAGAGTGAAGGAGTAGGTCTAAAGTTCGTACCTCATGAACCAAGAAGTGACGCTAAGTTGAAGTTTCTTTTTTATTGAAGGGTTTTGGCACATCTATTGAAGGGTTTTTGACATTGTTCTTGGGAAATATTTCTAGTTTGGTTGAAGTTTTTTGTTGAGGGTTGAGAACAAGTGTTTTTGGATGTTGAGTAGGCCGAGTTTTGGTGAGGAGAAGGTCGAGCTTCAAGCCTGTCCCGAGGGATGAATTTTATCCCTATAAAGGTTAAGTTTCAGGCCTGTCTTAAGGTAGAGTTATAGTTTTTATTTGAGGAATGAGCTTTGTCCCTGTGAAGGCTGAGTTTTAGAGCTGAGTATTTCTGTTTGATGGCCAAGTTTCATTCGATGAGTTACATTGTTTGAAGGTTGAGTTTCAGGGATGATTTTTGCTATTTGAAGATCTAGTTCAAGCCTGGTGTCTTGAAGGCCAAGTTAAAGCATGATTTTAAGTTCATGTTCTGCTGTATTAAAGGCTGATTTTAGGTTAGAGACTACATTTACTATAAGTTGGTTCTAATTGAGGATTGGTGTCCTCATCTTCTTGACGGGTCGAAGCCTGCAATTTTTGTAAGTTGGTGCTTACAAAGAATTGGTGTCCTCATATGAGTTTGTAATAAATTAAATATTGTTTTCAAGTATTTCTTCTTCAAATTTAGATTTTCAATTTAAGCTATGTGTTCATACATAGTGCATGGTTGACTATGTAATGTGAATTTAGTTTCAAGATTAACTAAGTGAAAAATTGTCAAAGATAATGAAATACTGATTCACCCCCCTCAATATTTCCAACAATCTAGATTCATCGAATTCAATATCAAGGAATACATGGAAGTGGTTCAAGCATCTATTTGAGTCAATCTATAATCTATAATGTGGAACACTTTTGCAAAACCAAATTATGTGTCACAAATCTATCCAATTATTTGAACATTTTTTCCATTCTAGACCTGTTAGTGGGACTAATCTTAATTGGAGAAACATATACTAGTCCAACAAATTCAAATCTATTATAGAAAAACTCCACAATATGATCAACATTTACACTATCACCACTACACTCCTTACATCTATACACTCAAGATATTGGACCATCGTTCGCTGGTCACTTGGAAATGACACCTTTCCTTAAAGCCATGCCCACTCTATTACCACAATCTTCATTTGCACCTATAGATGGAAGGGTTAACCTGTGACCTATCACTTCCCCTTAGGGGATTGAAACACCTAATAGGGTTATCCATCTAGACATACTTAACATAAGAGAAGGAACACTTATACGAGACTTGGTCCAATTAGATATTTAGAGGTGATCCTTGTGTGAAGTATTGGTTGTGCCCCTAAAATTAAGTGTGGTCCACTATGATGCATCCATGGTTTTTTTTACCTAATGATTTTGTTTTTACACTTGATCTTGAGGATTTTTTTTCAAGTGGTTCTCATCATGACAACAAATGCTTCTTGAAGCGATTTCCCCATCTGCTTAGTAGAGCAACAAAGGCCATACCATCCATTGCAGATTGAGAGATTGACTTTGATGATGCAATTTTTCCTACCCAGAGCAAAGTGTTGGGATATTTGATGACTTCACATGATGCTTGACACCCCAGGTGACCCCAAGATACCAAAACACTTATCCCATGAAGCTTGGTGTTGGAGGTATTGATGATGTGCCCAATGGACCCAAGATGGCCCTAGGTTGGCCTTGACATTGTTGGAATCACTTGTTCCAGAGCCTAGATGATTATGGTCATCCTTGAGATGACAAGCGAGGGCTTGTACATCAATTTGGATCTCCAATTATTGAGTTATTTAGTGCCACATCACCCTTTCTCCTCCTTTGAGGGTGATGTACGACACCTTGGACATGACATGTTGGCATGGAGTTACTTTGATGGCTTGCACATGATCCTTGAGATGCATCTTGGACTGTGGATCAATCATTAGACCTTATCTCACCTTTTGGTGGCTTATTTTGTTCATTTGGAGGATGACATCATGCTTTAGGAGTATATATTCCCACACATATGGGGTTTTATGGCATATTTATTATGTTTTTGAGCTATGAGGTTGGCTTGTAGCCTCTTTCTTGTGGAACACTCAATGTAAACTTGTCAATATGGATGATTAGTTGTTTAATTTGTAAAATTAGTGGGATAAGGCTCATATAGATATACCATCCCTCTCATTTGTCTTTTTATTAGCATACACATATAATTATGCCTCTTCTGGAGAGAGTGTGCATTGGTCTTTGTTTGGCTACATTCGGCATAATGTGATATTTTTAGATGTAACTTGCTATTGGAAAATGTTTTTGCTTAGAGACATTATTTTGTGATTGAAAGAAGTGCTATTGTGGAATATTTTTGTAGGTTTATTGTTTATCATTGATAATTTTGATGCTTTCATGTTTGAAGTGGGGTTTCTATTATTCCATTACTAAATGATTATCATTGTTGAAAATTTTCTTTATAATCACATGTGAAATTGTTTTCTTCAGAGCCTATAACAAATCTCTTTATGTACATACTTTATAATTAATTTACACCCTCACACGAATAATATTTAGGATTTTAGAAGTGGATTCCCTAGAGAATCCCCCCTTACTCTTTCGTTGTTCTTCCTTCGTATTTTGTACCATAAAGAATCCATTTTCCCTTATAGGAAAAGGCACTGGTCTAAAAGTGTGTTGGTCACCCTAAAACCAAATAAAAACCTCTTTAGTTTTCTCTCTCCTAGATAGTTAGGGAAACCACTAGGTTTTAGGAGCTAATCTATGTGTAAAGGTCATTGTTTTATTGCTTAAAGGTGGCCTTAAATTGGAGGTTAATCTCTATACATCATACATAATAAAAATATAGCAATGTAGATTGCCATACATGGCCTAGAAGGGCCAACATACGGTATTTTTTGTTGTTGTTTATGTATATCTAATAGCCCTAAAATGATGTGCTTGAGTTCAACTCTAGCTTCTATTTGAAATCCTTGCTACTTTCTTGTCGAAGATCACTTGGAGAGTTTTTCTTAGTCTTGATATATGCCATTTCATGCCCTAATATTGAAGATCATTCAAACCTTAAATTATATAAATCCTCTTATTGGTAAAACGTTAAACTGCTTAAACCCTATCATTTACTATCTTGGTCATCTTTGGCCTTGCCAAGATCTCTATCTATCTTTAGACTATAAGAAACAAGTCACCTTAAGCCCCAATATTAGAATATTTTGTAAGTGATCTAGGGAAACCTCCCTTGTGGTTCAAATCCTGCTAAAAAGTAAGATGAAGTTTGCTGAGGTGATAGTGACAACCCTTCCTCATTATTTCCTTAAGGTTTGACCCCTCACTCGGTGAGCCCTTGCACTAGTTGTATTAGATTTTGCATCAATAGTGCCATTGAGGAATTTATGAATTTTGACACTCATGAAGAGGTAGGTTATGCTTTAATAAAATAATAGAATCTCTCTATTGAGTTGAAAAATGTTGGCCTCTCCTTCCTTTTCTTATGTAGTCCTAACCTGATTACATTGTTAGAAAATTTATTTGAGCTACCTATTTCCTCACTAGAGGTGTCCACTGACATGTCATTCTTGGATGTGTCTTTCCTGGCACTCATGTTCCTATTCCTTGAGGTACTTCTCCTTGAATTTCTAGTACTTTGCCCATGTTTCTTATTTTCTGATGGGTTTATTACCTTATGTGACTCGTGTTTACCCATATGAATAACAACTGGTTCATACTGAAACTATATGTGTATATTTGATAGAATTTCTAACACCATTGCATAGATCTCATCCTACTTCTCTTAAGATCCCATTATATTTTCATTATCAACATTATAACTTTTAAGTTCAACCTTTAGAGTCCCCAATGTATCAAATAAGTTGGGAGGGTTTTCACCAACCTTTCTCTCATTTGAATAATCATCTCTAGTGTGTGATGTTATATCCATGATATACTACACCATTGTAATGATGATTCCTTCCTTTTCCATTTTTGTGACTCTTGTTATGTGATTAAAGTACATACCAAAGTTAGTTTGAGAAAATAATTAATTTTCAACATATCTAGTTTCTTTGGCGATACATGTATTAGCCTAAAAGTGAAGTTATGCTACAACTCCAAGTCACACTTAAATCTATATTAGTATTCCAAATAGAAACAAATCTCAAAACCAATCTAAATCATAAATATGACAATCCATTATAAAAAATGTTTCCTCCACAAAAGGACCTTAATCAAAAGGAAACTCACTCTCTCCCTTAAGCCCATTTAGCAGAGTGCTAAACTTATCCTTTGATACCACTTTGTAACATACCCTACCCCCAAGTCATCTTAAGGCATTGGGGTTGATAAGATTTCACTTTATTTTAATCACAATAAACCCCATTCTTAGGTATCCATAACCTTATACTTGTTGAAATATTTCTAATGATATAAACTTCATTTGAATCTGAACTTGAAACACAAAGTTATGCCCTCATGAATATTTTCCCTTTCAAGTGCCATGTCAACATCCATACCATTTCCGTGTGTTAGTCATGTATCACTCATTTTTTCCATGTGTCATAATTGTACAATTCTACATCAGTAGTATGCAGTTGACATGTGGCAGGGCTCTGCCCACATGTCACCATTACGTGGGTCACGTCCCTACCAAACATGTCAATGACACTCTCACTTACATCTAGATCTGGGATTTTCCTTAAGTCTCATAAGAAATTTCAGATTTTTGAATTTTTGGATGCCTTCGAGATTTCCAAACTATGGATCTATCTCAATACAAGTTTTTGTTTTTTCTGCTCCGTTAACATGTCGAGCCACTAGATATTCAAATCTAGGAATTTCTAAAAGTCCCATTCAACTAAATTTTCCAAATTTATGGGTCTCTGCTATGTTGAAGTAATGATAACTCATAAATAAAATACCTCAGTATCAACTTTACAATTATGAATTCCAATCATTATGCTCCTAAATTTATTAACTAGGTTTGGAGGGGTTTAACTAACCTTTTTCTCATCTGACTCATCATCTCTAACGTGTAATGTTTTCTCCATGCTATACTTCACCATTCTTTTAAGAATTCCTTCCTTTTCCACTATTGTGACTCTCCTTATGTGTTGAAACAACATGCCAAAGTTAGTTTGAAAAAATAATTAATTTTCAACATATCTAGTTGCCTTGGCCATGCATGTATTGGCCTAAGATTGAAGTTTTATTACAACTGAGAGTCACACCCAGAGTTTGTTATTATTCCAAAGAGAAAAAAACCTCAAAGCCAATTAAAAGTTAAATATGACAATTGATTACCAAAAATCTTGCCTCCATAAAAGAATCCTTATCAAAACCA
The DNA here is from genome assembly GCA_031772625.1 of Pinus tabuliformis. Classification (NCBI taxonomy): domain Eukaryota; kingdom Viridiplantae; phylum Streptophyta; class Pinopsida; order Pinales; family Pinaceae; genus Pinus; species Pinus tabuliformis. The sequence goes on from CM062804.1 coordinate 1,133,576,526, forward strand.
AAATCACTCTCTCTCCTGAGCCCATTCACCCTGAGTGTTGAACCTTTTCTCTAATACCACTTTGTAACATATCCTACTCTCAAGTCATCTTAAGGAGGTGGGTTATAAATTTTCACTTTCTCTTACTCATAAAAAACCCCAATTATTAGGTCTACGTTTTCTGAATCTACCCATGGAGAGATTTCCAATGATATAAGCTTCATTTGAATTTGAGCTCCACACATAAACTTATGCCCTTCTAAATATCTGCTCTTCCAAGATTCATGTTAACATCCATACCATTACCACATGTCAAACATGTGGCACTCTTTTTTCCCGCACGTTATCACTGTACAATGAATATACTTCAATAGTGTATGAATGACATGTAGCAATACTCTACCCACACATCATCACTACATGGGGCCATGTCCTTACCAAACACATCAACAACACTTCCCCTTGCATCTAAATTTGGGATTTTCCTTAAGTCTTATTTATAAAAAAATATATATTTCCATATTTTTGGATGCATCCAAGATTTCCAAAACATCCAGATCCATATAGATCTGGGTTTTCATTTTTTTATTATCGTCAATAAGTTGACCCGCCAAATATTTATATCCAAGAATTTCTAAAAGTTCCAATCAACTGAATTTTCCATATTTTCGGTCTTTGTTATCTAGAGCTTTTGCACTCCATGTTAGATCCACAAGATTACAACCTAGCATCTACCTCAACATTGTTCTACCTTTAGTCCAGGTCACCTCATGCCACATCATAAAATTCATTGTGATTCAAATCCTCGCTTACCTAGCGTTGTAGCAACTACAACCACCCTCCAAAATTTTGCCTATGCTTTGATTTTGAAGCCTTCCTTCTAAACCACAACAACTCATATTGCACTTATCCAAGCACTTGTGCTTTGATTGAGCCTTATTATTTTCATCTTGGCTTGTGTTTTCTCACTTAGTTCATTTTATAACCCACAAGCTGATCTCATGACTTGGTCCCTTAATAGTTCTGGGCCTGCCTCAGAGAACTACACAATTCTTGAGGGAAACTGGCCTTGCTGTTGGCAATTGAGCTTAGAAAATGCACAATACTGAATGAAAGCCAACCTTGAGCTGGGAAATTGCGTAGATAGGAGAGGCATCCCAAAGACATTGAGCCCGTAAATTGCGCATATCTCACTCTGCTAAGAAAATGTGTAGTGCATGAGTGAGAGAGTTGCCCAGTCCTTCCCAGAACTGCGCAATATTTCCAAGTAATGCAAGGAAGTTTTTCTCGAAAAAGAAAAAAATTAAAAATCATCCCTAAAAAATAGGGATCTATTTTTAGTAACCCGAAGGAGACACTTGCGTTATTTTTAGAAACTGCCGCCAAGTGTCACTTTTTCCTTAATTTTAGGCATGCATGTCATAAACCCTAACTTAACCAAATATATTTAATAGAAGCTACTAGAGCTCATTTGCACACTTGATCTTGGATCTCTAGCATTCTCGAGGAGATCAAGGAGCCTTCGGTGCGATCATTGTCGCTTTTCTGGGTGAGTTTTGCTTTCTCGTCTTTTGCTATTTTTTCTGTCACTTTTTGTTGCTTAGATTTTGAGAGTCTCGTTTCACTTGTTTCTTTGCACAACTACTGGCGTTTTAACTTGTTTTAGCTTGTAAAAGTGTTGTTTCAAGTTTTAGATTTCTTTTACTGGAGTTTTCCCGTTTTTGCACCAACTGTCGTCGTTGCGATGACTCTCCTCACATGCTTCATTTTCCTCCATTTTAATCAATTGTTGCACTTGTTTCACACACATGCATCAACACTTAGTCAGATCTGCACTCAACATCACACTATCTTTTAGTTTGCTCGTTCTCACACTCGCCTTGGGCAGATCTGGGTCCCCCTTGCCCAAATCTCATAGTGCACAACTAACTCTACGCAATATAGAGACTCAAGCCTCTGGCTTGGCTTCTGGAATTGCGCAGAGCCTAGCCTGGGATGGATATAACTGTGCAATGAGTAGCTCTAGGATCCAGTCTCCTAGCTTGACCACTAAGACTACACAATGAGCAGTCTCTCCTAGGCCTTGACCCAGACTGAACTGTGCATTGTACAGTTCCAGTCATCAAGCTCCCACACTAACTGCTAAGACTACACAATGTGTAGTTCCCACAGTCAACAAGTCCCCTCTACCAGCCAAAACTGCACAGTCCTTCCCATCATGAGTGCAGATTGTTGCTTGATCTTCTGTTGAAGTTGCTTTTCTTTTAGATGACATTTTCTTGCCATGAGTGTCCTCTCTGTCCCACATGTAAAACATTAGTTGAGCATCTCTCTAGCAGTTACAATTAACATGGCATCCAAGAGAGCTACATCAAAGGAAACCACCGACAGTAGTACTGGGGAAGTAGTTGAGAAAATATCAATGGATTTACCAGCATATGCAGATACTCAACTGTTCATGGAGAAGGGAACAAAACTGGCATGGCAACAGATGAAAGACAATTTTGCAGAGGACTTCAAGGTAGACTTAGAGGACCGATAAGTTTATATTATCATCCAGTGGTCAGGGTTATACAAGGTTGCATGCACCCCTCCTTCATATGTGCGGACATCATCAACTGGATTGTCTCACATACAGATGAGAAGACTATGACATTGAGCAGTGCTAGTGGGAGAGAGCTTGCCACCTTCAGTGTAGAGAACTTTCAGTAGATGTATCACTTACTCGAGTTGGGGAAGCACATGGAGTCAATCTTATATGCCATCCATATCTTGCGAACATGAGAGATATTTTCAAGCGTTGCGTGAAAGAGCTGTCAAAGTTTAGACATACACAGAGACCTTTCCTGAAGAGTAGGTGGTCTTACTGGACCAGTTGTTGAATGATGGGAGGCCATTCAACTAGTTGGATCTGTTGGCTCATCAGATGAGGTCCCATGCGGATAAGGCTCAGAATCCACCTAAGAATGAGCAAGCAAGGTTTTACATGTATGCATACTTACTGATGAGATTTCAAATTACTTGAATTTAGGAGAGAGTCTTTGTACATTATGACATTTATATATCAATTTTGCAGTCTGCTCATAGGATACATCAAAACGATAAATAATTAGACATTTATAACAGGTCTTAGCCTGAAATAATTTATGGAAGTTAAACAAAACAACATGGACAGAGCATGTGTTCTAGTAGTAAGTTTATCCATGTTTACAAGATATTACCAATATATAAAGCTGTATGAATTTGATAGTTGGATTTGGCAACAAGTTACCAAGCTAATGTGATAACATCTTTCACTATGATATTAACATTATCAAAGACTTTGATGACATATCTTATCAGGTATCACATGTGTTCAAAACTTGTTAATAATATGGCTTTCACATATATTCAAAACTTGTTAATTTGAAAGCTAGTTTTGGGTATAAGTTAGCAGTGGAGGTGGCTTTAAGTGCAAGTTCACAGGTGAAGGTAGATGTGATAGCATATTCTTTCACTTCTATATTATCATTGTCAACAACCTAATAACATTATTTTCCATTTCAAAATCAACATTACTACATAAACCCAACATTAATAGTAACATTATTTTCATTACCATGGTTGTATAATATAAACTTTAACATGGTTATCCATCTTATATTCCAAAATTTCAACTATGTCCACTTCTAAAATACTCTAGATTGGAGTGCCCTACAATGATATGACTCTATATCAATATGTGATTGAATATGATATTTTATTGTTATTTATTTATTAATTTTAGATTCTATTAAACAATCAGGATTCTATTTATTTTAACTTAACTTTGGTTATTATGAGTTCTATGAATTCGAATCCTTCCATTGCAAATTGTTATATTATATTAAGATGAGTTCTAAATTCCAATCCTTCAATTACAAATTCTTATATTATATTAAGATAATTGAATCCTTCAATTACAAATTGTTATCTTATATTAAGATAATTACAAATTGTTATATTATATTAAGATAATCCAATCCTTCAATTACAAATTGTTATATTATATTAAGATAATTGAACCCTTCCATTATAAATTGTTATATTATATTAAGAATTAGCATAGGTTTGTTTAACTAGAAAGCTACAATGATTCAATTTTATATGAATATATGATTGAATATGATATTTTATTGTTATTTATTTATTTATTTTAGATTCTATTAAACGATTCTATTTATTTTAATTTAATTTTGGTTATTATGAGTTCTATGATTTCCAATTATTCAATTACAAATTGTTATATTATATTAAGAATTAGCATAGATTTGTCTTAACTCTAGAGCTATCAAGGGTCAAGAAAAATTTAATTTCAAGATACAAATTTGAAGATGTAAATTTCTTTTTTAGTGCAAAGTTTGAAAATAAAGTTACATTTCTAGAAATTTGATTCCTCTTGACCTTTAGTACTTTGTATTAGTTCTTAATAATATTATTTATAGTTATTAAATTTTACATTTTTATATAAAAATATTCTTATTTTTAGTTTTATTAAAACCTCATTATATATATTTATGAAAAATTTATTATAAATATGTGACTTTTTATATGCTTATTAATTAAATTTAAATATAAAATTCTAAAATATAATGATTATGAATATGAGTCATTAATTTAATTTATATGGTCAAATGAATCTTAATTTATAGCTATTATTTATATTATGTGTTACATTTTTTATATTTTTATTTTTACTTATATTTATTAATGAAAATTTTGAAGTATTATATATTTATTGATTGTATGTGTATTCAAGTGATTGGAAAGGTTTAATGATAAGCTCCACACCTAAGTTCAAGTCTCATTGACATGATTACGGATGAAATGTAGATTATTTTAAAATATATTTACTATGTAATTCTTCTTTAAATTAAAAATTTACTTTAAAAAATGCTTAAATATAATGGTTATAGGTCTCAATTTAATTTTTATTAAAATATTATGTTCAAATTTCTAAAGCAGATGGGTCATATGATATATGCAAAAAGGCGAATTAAATTGACAAGGATGTCGCAATAAGTTTTTAAAATCTCTACAGGATTGAACTTTGTGCCCGCGCCTTTTTAAATAAGGCTTAAAATATTATTAAATAGATTTTGAAATTTTTATTAATATTAAAAATTTGTGCTAAATACAATATAGCTAGCTGTTCGCTCTCCCAGAGATTGTGTACCTATTTGTTCTCCCAGTGATAAACTATCCAATCATCTACTAGCTCCATGTTATTATATTATGTTTTTCACCATACAAATCTTCAAGTAACACATAAATGCCAGTTGTTTTTAAATCTCCCAGTGATAAACTATCCAATCATCTACTAGCTCCATGTTATTATATTATGTTTTTCACCATACAAATCTTCAAGTAACACTTAAATGCCAGTTGTTTCTAAATTGACATGTTGTTGAATGAAACTGATTTTCAAGTAGCATTCAAGTAACACTTAAATGCCAGTTGGTTTTAATTGACATGATGTTGAATGAAATTAATTTGATGTTGAAATAAACCAATACATGAAGATGATGTTGGTTTTAATATCTACTCATAAATAAATAAATGAAAGGAAATTTTAATGTTTATGTTTATGAGATTAGATATAGTTTATAGTATTATTAAGTTTTTTTTGTATTTTTGTTTTTTGCAATTTAATTTTTTTATTATTCAAATTAATGATGAGCTGACCCAATTTTCTAAGAGTGTTTTTATTGAAAATATATGCCAAGGAACCGATGTTAACATAATGTTGGAACTGTCCCTGTCTCTGTCTCTCTCTGATGTCTTTGAAAGCATCACATTCCAAAATAAAATGTTTTTATGAATATGAATCCATGTCCCTAATGTTTTTGAAAGCACCACATTCCAAAATGAAATGTTTTTATGAAATATGAATTTAATGGGCGAGAAATAATTTTCTTAACCATAATTTTTAAATTTCTTAAATAGTTTTAAAAACTAAAAAAATTGCTTTAAAATTTACAAATATAGTTTAAATAGGTGAGGAATTGGTTGAAAATAATAGTTTTTTTTTCAATGTGATTTTGATGAAATTTGAGGAAATTTTTGGAAATCCAAGTTACAGTGTTAGGAATTTTAGATGCTCCAAAGATGTTCCAAAGGTTTTTGAGGGCGCTGAATCCATTTCTATAATAAAAAAATAATTTAGACACTATTTTTAGATTTTTGAAAAAAAACTATCACATTGAAAATATTGCTTTTCACATGAAATTTACACTTAAACAAGTACTAATTTATATATAAAATATTAATTTAATATATAAAATAATTTTTAAAATCATAAATTTATGTTATGATTTATATATAAGATATTAAGTTTTAGCATATTTTATGAATGTAAAATTGAAGTTAATCAGAGGAGGAAAGTAAAATTATATATATATATATATATATATTTTGTGAGAAGGAAATACACATTATAATTATAAAGTGTTTTGAATAATATTTAAATTTTCAAATATTTTATATATATATTTATTGATTGTGAGAAGGAAATACAAATTATAATTATAAAGTGTTTTGAATAATATTTAAATTTTCAAATATTTTTTTAAGAATATATATATATATATATATATATATATTTTTTTTTTTTTTATTTTTTTTTTGTGAGAAGGAAATACAAATTATAATCATAAAGTGTTTTGAATAATATTTAAATTTTCAAATATTTTTTTAAGAAGAAAGTAAGAATTAGAATCACTAAAAATTGAATTACTTAAATATAAATTTAGTTAAGTGTAATTGTCATTTTCAAATAAAAATAATTTTACAATATTAATTTTAAATTTATCCAAAATTTCTTTTATAAACTAATATATTAGATTATAATGAACAACATCGAAATACATCCACAATATATTGTCTTAATAATAGGCGAATGACCATCATCCAATTCAAATTCAAAGGGCAAAGTGATTTTCCTTTAGATCTAGGTCTTGTTCAAAATGATTTTCCATTAGTGACTTGACTATGTTCTTTGTATTGATGAGTGAATGGGGTATCTTTTAATGATTTAACAATAGTATTTGGTTGTTTTCTTATTGTAAATAATCCTATGTTTTAAATATATTCGTCTACTCAATAGTTAATAACAAGCAAAGAGTCATGAAATACTTGGAGAGTTCTCATATCCTTGTCCAAGGTGAATTTTAACATATATAAGAGTGCCATTAATTCCTTAGTGTTGTTGGCCCCACTGATAAGATTTGCTTTGGATAGATAGTAATGTGAGTTAGAAAGAAATAAACCAAACCCAAGCTCAAGAGCCTTGTTTTGACCAAAACAAAGACCATCAAAGTGTTCCCAAGGAATAGATTTATCCACTTGAAATTCCTTCAACCTTTGGTGGCATGGCATTTTACTTGGGGATCTTCTTGTAAAAGGGTAGTAACCTCATTCCCTAAGACGAGAGTTTGAGGATTGGAATTTGAATGTGAAATAGAGAGGCGTTCGTAGCAAGCCAAATTCCCCACAAAACTAGATAAGGTATTGCTCGAAACGAATCCAATTTAATCCTTGAAAACCAAGATAAAAAACAAGCATCAATATTCAAACCATTCCATTGAGAGTCAAAACTAGGAAACCCTTAAATCTCTCTCCAAACTTGATAGGAATAAGAACAATTCACAAATAGATGGGAGTTAGAGTCCTCATGAAGTTTGCACAAAGGGAACCTACTAGGACCAATCTTACCTCCTCTTTGTAAATGGTCTCAAGTTAGGACTTTTTTTGAGGGGTCTAAATATATATTCAATTTTGATTTAGGTGGTGTCTTCACGTTCGACAAAGCTTTTCAGCACCATTGAACCACCACCTCACCAATTGATAACATATCATGATACCCCAACTTCGTAGTATAGTGACATCATTGCTTGCTAAAGCTTCACATCAGTTCATTGGAATTTTCACAAAGTTTGATGTGAACTCTATGAAGTTAAAATACAAAAAGTTCCCAATGCCTCACAAGCTTAACATCTAATCCTACATAAACTGAGGTCAACCAACATTGTTTCCACAAAGTTGTCTCCATAGGATTATTTATTGAATCGAGGGTTATTATCTTAATCTCTCTTAAATATCAAACCAAATCTCTAGGAAGGAAATTATTCCTATTATGTCCCATTATTGCATCTACCCCGATTCTTTCTTGTGTTCCATTTGCCATTTTCTAGGCCAGATGAGAGCCTATGGAAGGAAAAGACAAAGACAAAGCCTTCCATTGGTTAGACACATTTTGGATTGATTTGTATTGTTTCATAATCTAATCAAACTAGGAATTAGGGGCTATATACTAATGAACCAAGATCCTACTCCAAAGGTTATCCTTTGTGAGTGTATTCTATAAATATTTTGCTACCAAATAATGACCAAAGACATGAATTTGCTTAAAGTCTCACTCCACCAAAGTCTTAGGATCGACTAACCTTTGCCACTTAATCCATTGGGATCCTTTAAATTCACTTCTACCTTGCCAAAGAAAGTTATAACAAAATCTATGGATTTTCTCCAATACACCTTTTGAAATATGTGTAAGAGTGTGCTAATAAATAGGTATGGCTTGTAGGATTGACTTCAGTAGGACCAATTCCCCCCCCCCCCCCCCCCTTTATACCCGTTGATTGCACCAAAGGGTAGTTCTCTTCTCAATTTTGGAGACCAACCACCACCAATCTACCTTCCCATAAAATTTAGGCTTAAATGTAAACCACTAGTACTTAAGACATTGTTCAAGTCCAAGTGTTGATAAGGAAAATTGTTTTGACAATAACCCCTTTTTCCTTAGTCATACCTATAGTAAGAAAAGTTGAATTATCATCATTCACCTCCATGCTTATTGCTTTACTATATAAATGAGGTAATTCTTGGAATTGTGGTCCCTCTTTGTAGGACCCAAAGAAAAATAAAGGGACATCATAACTGAAAAACAAATGAGACAATGCTTCCCTCCCTACACTGACACTTTGAATATACCTCATCCTCCTTGCCTCTAGTATATACTTGCTAGGTTCTTTGAACACCAGAAGAAAAATATATGATGAAAGGGGGCATCCACCTTAGCCCTCTATAAGGCGTAAAAAAATAAATAGAGGCAACACCATTTATCAATATTTCTAAGGTAGTTACACAACACATTATCCATTTAACAATGGGCAATGAGAATCCAAGATGTAAAAGAAACAATCGAGGATACAATCATGATACCTAGTCACATGCATTGATAAGTCAAGCTTGATTAATGTTGTCGATGTGCGAGAAAGTTTATATAATGTAAACTCTCTTGTGTTCTACTAATGACCTTGTGGATTTGTATTCCTTGTGGAGATCCAAACTATTACGTTGAGATGTATTTAAATAAAATTGGCTTCAACTTGGGTGCTATAATTTTTGTAATAAACTTGTACAAGAAATTAACATAATGATATTAGGTTTAAAACCATAAAAAATATACACAATGTTGTGTGGGAATTAAGGCTATGAAGGTTACAATTAAATTACCGTGATCCTTCCATAACTTCTTACAGCCACCACTCTCAACAAATCCATACCCAACATATTAAATAACTCTAAATAGAACTCCATTGACCACCCACCAAGCCTAGAATTCTTTTTCTTGTAACTCTATAATATAACACATAACTAATTATTCACAAGATGATACAAATCCTCATTAAGATTCTCATTGATCACTTTTGAGAAATAGGATATGCTTTTAAGATATTATCCAAATTCACCCTCTCAGGTTCTTTATATAGCCCTTCAAAATGTTTAAACCCAAGTTCTACCAATCCTTCAAAGCATTTGATAGTAGTACCCCCTTGATCTTGCATCTCTAGAATAGTATTAATGCTCATTTGATGATTGCAAAATGAATAAAAAAGTCTTAGTATTATCAACCCCTAACTAAATTCAAGTAGCCTACTTTTAATTTTCCAATCTATTTCCTTGTCCAACAACAATCTGGTTCTCTTTGATTCAAGTTATTTCAATTTAGGTAGCTTATCCTCTCTAGAATATTTTCTGAGGCTAGCTATCACTTCCATTACAACTGTTTCCAAATTTTCCAGATTGTGATCTCAAGACACATATCTTTCCCTTGCCCAAGTTTCCACTTCTTTCTTAAATTTTTTAAGAGCCTGAATTATTTTTTCACCATTATAAAGTTCCAAAGAGGAGTCAAAGCTTCCAATGTTCCTTAACTAATGTAGTAAATTCCTCTTCCTTCAACCACCCTGTATTGAACAGGGTTCCAAGTTTTTGAAAATGGTTGTTATTAATGTCAAAGGCTATCCAAATGAAAGAGGAAATTACATAGCCAAATAAAATATTTTGAGACCTTTCCAACAATATATGGCACTCCCTCTAATTCCATAGGAATGAGGAGATATGGAATGTTTTGTCAATTGACCCAACCAAAGTAAAAGAAAGTCCCATTTGGATACCTTATCTTTGAAAGAATTTTTACTCCAATTAGCTTGCTCAAATGGGAGCATAGGATATATGGTTGGAAATCTTATTCCAAGACCTTTCCAACGATATGTGGCACACTTTCTAATTCCTCATGGTTGAGGAGCAACGAAATTTTGAATATTCACTATACATTATACTAGTTGCACTTGTCAACACAGCTAGTGGACAAGTCGACTCTAACCCAACGTCCAAAGACACTTTAAATAGGCGTCAGAAGGAGAATTTCTAATCACTCAACTCAAGCATCTGGTTTTGTGTTTAGGAGAGCGAAGGAGCAGGTTTGAAGTTCATACCTCATGAACCAAGAAGTGAAGTGAAGCCAAGTTGAAGTTGCTTTTTATGGAAGGGTTTTGGCACATCTTTGGAAGGGTTTTTGGTTGTTCTTGGGAAATATTTCTAGTTTGTTTGAAGTTTGTTTTTGAGGGTTGAGTATATCTTTGGATGTTGAGTAGGCCGAGTTTTGGTGAGGAGAAGGCTGAGCTTCAAGATTGTCTTGAGGGATGAATTTTATCCCTATAACCCTATAAAGGCCGAGTTTCAACCCTGTCTTATGGTCGAGTTTTAGTTTTTATTTGAGGAATGAGTTTTGTCCTCGTGAAGGTCAATTTTTAGGGCTGAGTATTGTCATTTGATGGCCAAGTTTCATTTGATGAGTTCTATTGTTTGAAGGGTGAGTTTTAGGGATGATTTTTGCTATTTGAAGATCTAGTTCAAGCCTGGTTTGAAGGCCAAGTTCAAGTATGATTTGAAGTTCATGTTTTGGTGTATTAAAGGTTGATTTTAGATTGGAGACTAAAATTACTATAAGTTGGTTCTTATTGAGGATTGGTGTCCTCATCTTCTTGACGGTTTGGAGCCTGTAATTTTTGTCAGTTGGTGCTTATAGAGAATTGGTGTCCTCACAAGAGATTGTAATAAAATAAATATTGTTTTCAAGTATTTCTTCTTCAAATTTTGATTTGCACTAAATCTATGTGCATGATTGATTATGTAATGTGAATTTAGTTTCAAGATTAACCAAGTGAAAAGTTGTCAAAAGTAATGAAATACTGATTCACCCCCTCAATATTTCCAACAATCTAGATTCATCAAATTCAATATCAAGGAATACATGGAAGTGGTTCGAGCATATGTTTGAGTCAATTCAGGATCTATAATGTGGAACATTTTCACAAAACTAAATTATGTGTCACAAATCCATCGAATTGTTTGAAAATTGTTTCCATTCTAGACTTGTTAGTGGGACTAAAATTAATTGGAGCAACATATAGTAGTCTAACAAATTCAGATCTATTATAGCAAAAATCAACAAGATGATCAAAATTTACACTATCACTACTACACTCCTTGCATCTATACACTCAAGATATTGGACCATCGTTCACTGGTCACTTGGATATGGCACCCTTCCTTAAAGTCATGCCCACTCTATTACCACCATCTTCATTTTCACCTATGATGCATCCATGGTTTTTTTTACCTAATGATTGTTGTTTTTACACTTGACCTTGAGGAGTTTTTTTTTTTTTTTTCTTTCCAAGTGGTTCTCATCATGAAAACAAATTCTTCTTGAGGTGATTTCCCCATATCCTCAGCAGAGCAACAAAGGTCATACCATCCATTACAAATGAGAGATTGACTTTGATGACACAACTTTTCCTACCCAGAGAAAGGTGTTGGGCTATTTGATGACTTTACATGATGCTTGACACCCAAAGGGACCCTAAGATGCCAAAACACCAAGCCCATGAAGCTTGGTGTTGGAGGTATTGATGATGTGCCTAGTGGACCCAAGATGCCCCCAGGTTGGTCTTGACATTGTTTGATGGGAATCACTTGTTACATAGCCTAGATGGTTATGGTCATCCTTGATATGACAAGAGAGGGATTGTACATCACTTTGGAGCTCCAATGCTTGAGTTATTTAGTGCCACATCACCCCTTCTCCTCCTTTGACGACGATGTACAACACCTTGGACATGATGTGTTGGCATGGAGTGACTTTGATGGCTTGCACATGATCCTTGAGATGCATCTTGGAGTATGGAGCACTCATTAACCCTTATCTCACCTTTTGGTGGCTTATTTTTTTCATTTGGAGGATGACATCATGATTTAGGAGCATTGATTCCCACACATATGGGATTTTATGGCATATTTATTATGCTTTTGAGCTATGAGGTTGGCTTGTAACATGTTTCTTGTGGAACACTAAATATAAACTTGTCAGTATGGATTCTTATTTGTTTAATTTGTAAAATTAGTGGGAGAAGGCTCATATAGATATATCCTCCCTCTCATTGGCCTTTTTATCATCACACACATATAATTATGCCTCTTATGGAGAGTGTGTGGACTAGTCTCTGTTTGGCTACATTTGGTGTAATGTGATATTTTTGGATGCGACTTGCTATTGGAAAATATTTTTGCTTGGAGACATTATTTTGTGATTTAAAGAAGTGTTATTATGGAATATTTTTGTAAGTTTATTGTTTATCATTGATACTTTTCATGCTTTCATGTTTGAAGTGGGGTTTATATTAGTCCATGACTAAATTCTTATCATTGTTGAAACTTTGCTTCATAATCACATGTGAAATTGTTTTCTTCAGAGCCTATAACAAAACTCTTTATGTACATACTTTATAATTAGTTTTTTCCCTCACAAGAATAACATTTAGGATTTTAGAAGTGGATTCCCTAGAGCATCCCCCCTTACTCCATTGTTCTTCCTTGGTATTTTGTACCATAAAGAATTAATTTTCCCTTATAGGTTAAGGCACTAGTCTAAAAGTGTGTTGATAACCATAAAACCAAATAAAAATCTCTCTAGTTTTCTCTCTCCTAGATAGTTAGGGAAACAACTAGGTTTTAGGAGCTAATCTATGTGTAAAATTCGTTGTTTTATTGCTTAAAGGTGGCCTTAAATTGGAGGTTAATCCTATACATCATACACAAGAAAAATATAGAAATGTATATTGCCATACATGCCCTAGAAGGACTGGCATAAGCTATTTTGTTGTTGTTTATTCATATATAATAGCCCTAAAACAATGTTCTTTAGTTCAACTTTAGCCTCTATTTGAAAGCCTTGCTGCTTTCATGTCCATGATCACTTGGAGGGTTTTTCTTATCCTTTATATATGCCATTTCATGCCCTAATATTGAAGATCTTTCAAACCTTAAATTATAGCAACCCTCTTATTGGTCAAACGTTAAAGTGCATAAACCCTATCATTTACTATCTTGGTCATCTTTAGCCTTGCCAATCCCTCCATCTATCTTTAGATTATAAGAAACAAGTCACCTTGAGCCCTAGTATTAGAATATTTTGTAAGTGATCTAGGGAAACCTCCCTTGTGGTTCAAATCCAACTAAAGAGTAAGATGAAGGTTCCTGAGTTGATGGTGGCAACCCTTCCTCATTATTTCCTTAAGGTTTGACCCCTCACTCAGTGAGGCCTTGCACTAGTAGTGCTAGATTTTGCACCAATAGTGCCACTGAAGAATTTATGAATTTTGAAACTCATGAAGATGTAGGTGATGCTTTAATAAAAAATTAGAATCTATTTATTGAGTTGAAAAACATTGGCCTCTCCTTCCTTTTCTTATGTAGTCCTAACCTAATTACATTGCTAGACGATTTGTTTGAGCTACCTATTTCCTCACTAGAGGTGTCCATTGACATGTCATTCTTGGATGTGTCTTTCCTGGCATTCATGTTCCTCTTCCTTGAGGTACTTCTCCTTGCATTCTAGTACTTCGCCCATGCTTCTAAATTTATGGCGGGTTTATTACCTTCCATGACTCATTTCTACCCATATGACTAGCAACTGGTCCATACTACAACTATATGTGTATATTTGATAGACTTTCTAACACCATTGCATAGATCTAATCCTACTTCTCTTAAGATCTCATAATATTTTCATTATAAACATTATAACTTTGAAGTTCAACCTTTAGAGTCCCCAATGTATCAAATAAGTTGGGAGGGTTTTCACCAACCTTTCTCTCATTTGAATCATCATCTCTAGTGTGTGATGTTATATCCATGCTATACTACACCATTGTAATGATAATTCCTCCCTTTTCCATTTTTGCAACTCTCCTTATGTGATGAAAGTGCATACCAAAGTTAGTTTGAGAAAATAATTAATTTTCAACATATCTAGTTGCCGTGGTGATACATGTATTGGCCTAAAATTGAAGTTATTCTACAACTCCAAGTCACACTTAGAGCTTTGTTAGTATTCCAAAGAGAAACAATTATCAAAACCAATCTAAATCCTAAATATGACAATCCATTTTAAAAAATGTTGCCTCCACAAAAGAACCTTAATCAAAATCAAACTCACTCTCTCCCTTAAGCCCATTTAGCCGAGTGCTAAACCTATGCTTTGATACCACTTTGTAACGTATCCTACCCCTAACTCATCTTAAGGTGCCGGGGTTATAAGGTTTCACTTTCTTTTACTCACAATAAATCCCATTGTTAGTTCTACATCATCTTCTACTTGTTGAAATATTTCTAATGATGTAAAATTCATTTGAATCTGAGCTTGAAACAAAGTTATGCCCATTTGAAGATTTTCCCTTCCAAGTTCCATGTCAACATCCATACCATTGTTATGTGTTAGTCATATAGCAATCATTTTTCTCGTGTGTCATCATTGTACAATTCTACATCAACAGTATGTGGTTGGCATGTGTCAGGGGTCTGCCCACATGCCACCATTGCGTGGGTCATGTCCCTACCAAACATGCCAATTAAACTCTCGCTTACATCTAGATTTGGGATTTTCCTTAAGTCTCATAAGAAATTTCAGATTTTCTAATTTTCGGATGCCTTTGGTATTTCCAAACTATGGATCTATCTCAATGCGAGTTTTTGTTTTTTGCACTCTAGTTAACAGGCTGAGCCACTAGATATTCAAATCTAGGAATTTCTAAAAGTCCCATTCAACTAAAGTTTCCAAATTTTTGGGTCTCAACTATGTTGAATTGATGATGCCTCGTAGAAAAAATGCCTCATTATCAACTTTACAATTATGAATTCTAATCTTTATGCTCCTAAATTTATCAACTAGGTTTGGAGGGGTTTAACTAATCTTTCTCTCATCTGACTAATCATCTCTAATGTGTGATGTTTTCTCCATGCTATACTTCACCATTATATTAATAATTCCTTCCTTTTCCACTATTGTGACTCTCCTTATGTGTTGAAACAACATACCAAAGTTCGTTTGAAAAAATAATTAATTTTCGACATATCTAGTTTCCTTGGCGATGCATGTATTGGCCTAAGATTGAAGTTTTATTACAACTGAAAATCACACTCAGAGTTTGTTAGTATTCCAAAGAGAAAAAAGGCTCAAATCCAATTAAAAGTTAAATATGACAATTGATTACCAAAAACCTTGCCTCCATAAATGAATCCTTATTAAAACAAAAATCACTCTCTCCTGAGCCCATTCATCCTAAGTGTTGAACCTTTTCTCTGACACCACTTTGTAGCATATCCTACTCTCAAGTCATCTTAAGGAGGTGGGTTATAAATTTTCACTCTCTCTAACTCATAACAAAAACCAATTATTAGGTATCCATTGTCTTCTACCCATGGAGAGATTTCTAATGATATAAGATTCATTTGAATTTCAACTCCACACACAAACTTATGCCCTTCTAAATATCTGCTCTTCCAAGCTTCATGTCAACATCCATATAATTACCACATGTCAGACATGTGGCACTCTTTTTTCCCGTGTGTTATCATTATACAATGAATATACTTCAATAGTGTATGGATGACATGTGGCAATACTCTACCCACACATCACCACTGCATTGGGCCATGTCCTTACCAAACACATCAACAACACTTCCCCTTGCATTCAAATTTGGGATTTTCCTTAAGTCTCATTTATAATATATATATATTTCCATATTTTTGGATGCATCTAGGATTTCCAAAACATCCATATCCATACAAATTTGGGTTTTCATTTTTTATTATTATTGTCAACAAGTCGACCTGACAAATATCTTTATATAATAATTTCTAAAAGTCTCATTCAACTGAATTTTCCATATTTTCGGTCTTTGTTATCTGAAGCTTTTGCACTCCATGTTAGATCCACAAGATTACCACCTAGCATCTACCTCAACATCATTGCACCTTTAGTCCAAGTCACCTCATGCCACATCATAAAAGTAAACGTGATTCAAATCCTCACTTACCTAGATATCTATATTTTATTTTTTCTAGATTCACGTGGAATCCTTCGAATCCTAAAAAACCAAAAGGTTCCATTTCATAATTTTTTGGATTTCTAGATTCTACATCACCTTCCATGGTATGTGTCACTCCAACTACCATAATGACTCTTCTATACCAAGTTCATAATGTCACCATGCCACATTGGCATGTCACATCATCCAAAACTAGTCTAAAGGAATACAGGGAAGTGATTCAAGCACTTATTTGAATAAAAAATGAGGAAGGGTCTCCAAAATCACCTCAGCAACCTTCCTCCTACTCTTTAGTGGGATTTCAACCACAAGGGAGGGTTTCCTAGATCACCTATAAGATATTCTAATACAAGGGCTCAAGGTTACTTTTTTTTATAGTCTAAAGATAGATAGAGTTTTGGAAAGGCCAAAGATGATGAGTGATAGCATGGAGCTGGGTTACACTTTTTGGTGAGATGAGAGCGCGTTATGGTGAAAAAGGGATGCTTGATTGAGAAATTTTTAGTGCTTGATCGAGCCATTTTAAGCGCTCAACCGAGCTCCTTCAGCGCTGAAAAGATAGCTCGATCGAGCATTAAAACTAACTCTCAATCGAGCTCCTGTGTAACCCCAGGTTAGGAGCTCGATCGAACTTGATGACTTGATTGAGCCTTAAAGCTAGAAATTTTAAAATTTATGTAAATATAAATAATGATATGCAAACTTTAAAATTATAAGTATTTGATAGTTAAAAAAAATACCCAATTTAATTACGAATTACATTTGAATGGGTAATTAACAATGGTGTGGATTAATTTCTCATTACATTTCCAGGTTTTTGGTGTATAGATTTGAAAAATGATTCTATCACACTTGCAAACATAATTGTAATATTCTTATATTTATAATTTGATAACTTAAAAATTAGTTTTTAATATGATATAAATTTTCAATGTTATAATTTAAATAATAAATTGATTAAACATAAGAAAATTTATCAATTTGAATTTACTAAATATTATAATTTTTTATATGAATGAGTGTAACTCTTCAGTGGGATGTCAACCACAAGGGAGGCTTTCCTAGATCACCTATAAGATATTCTAATACAAGGGCTCATGGTTACTTTTTTTTTTTTTTTAATAGTCTAAAGATAGATAGAGGTTTGGAAAGGCCAAATATGGCGGGTGACAACATGGAGCTGGGTTACACTTTTTGGTGAAATGAGGGTGCATTATGGTGAAAAAAAATGCTTGATTGAGCAATTTTAAGTGCTCGATCGAGCCATTTTTAAGTGCTCGACCAAGCTCCTTGAGCGCTAAAAAAATAGCTCAATTGAGCATTAAAACTAACTATCGATCAAGCTCCTATGTAACCCCAGGTTAAGAGCTCGATTGAGCTTTATCACTTGATTGAGCCTTAAAACTAGAAATTTTAAATTTTATGTAAATATAAATAATGATATGCAAACTTTAAAATTATAAGTATTTGGTAATTAAAAAAAAAACCAAATTTAATTACGAATTACATTTGAATATGTAATTAACGATGGTGTGGATTAATTTCTCATTGCATTTCTAGGTTTTTGGTGTATAGATTTGGAAAATGATTCTATCACACTTGCAATTTAAATTGTAATATTCTTATATTTATAATTTGATAACTTAAAAATTAGTTTTTAATATGATTTAAATTTTCAATGTTACTTTTTAAATAATAAATTGATTAAACATAATAAAATTTATCAATTTGATTTTAATAAATATTATAATTTTTATATGAATAAATGTAACTCAAAATGTGAATTTGACGTTGCTGGAAATGTATATTTTATACAATTCACTTAAGAGTTAATAAACACCATTCCCTCGGTTATAATCACACACACACAGACAATGCAGTAATATCCACTTGTTCACGAAAAGAAATGAGGGTAGCAATAATTAATGTAGTTACAATAGTTGTAAGTTATATTAATATAGTTGTACAAGCGTGAAGTATATATAAAAATTTTAACTCTTGACTTAGGTTTGCAATATATATTTTTAAAATAATAAAAGCATAAGGAAATCATAAATTTAAAAACATTATTTGACTAATTTGAATTTGAGTAATCTAAATTTAAATGTGTGTATGAAATTATTTTTTAAATAATAATATTACATAATTTAGTTTAGTTTAGTTTGTTGTTATTTATTTATTATAATTTGATTTATTTTTATTGAGAAATTCTACATAAAAAAATATAAAATGATTAAATATAATAATATGTTATATTTAAAATCAAAACAATAGACAAAATATCATTTTTAAGAATTTCCAAATTGGAAAAACAAAGTTAAAATCTTTTATAGAAACTAATCTATATATTATTATAATTATTTTCCTTTTTTTGGTAAAAAAAATTGGATTTATAATGAAGGAACATTAGAGTTTGAAATATATTTGAATATTTATAAAAATTATTTTTGTGGAATAAATAAATTTTGTAATTCGCTTAAAGACAAGTATTGAGAGGCTTCGTTATATATATATATATATATATATATATATATATTTGAGAGGCTTCATTATATATATATAGCTTGTTGTAGATCTGATCCAAAAGATATATGATAATAGAACTTGGCTCCGATACCAATTGTTGTAGATTTGAACCAGAAATACAATAGATCTAACATGAAAATATAGCTCTGATACCACTTGTTGTAGATCTAACCCAAGAATATTATAGATCTGATATGAAAATATAAGATAATGCAAAGAAACCCAGAAATAATATGAAATGCTTCTTTATTATCAAAACCCTTATGGTAGGGCAACACCATACATTCACTCCTTAAGGAAGGAGAACACTCCACAAGCCATATGCCTGTTCATACAATAATCCTTCACTTCATATCCTCCATGTGGAGTCTCTAGCCTTTATATAGGCCTCATACATACAATACCATGTATCATTACCATGGTTCCCTCATACCATCAAACTAATACCATGGGCCCATTACATTATTATTAACTACTTGTGGTCCCTTACATGACATGGGTTAACCACCTTATTTATTACTATGGCCCATCCCATTATTACATTATTACCTTGGGTACCTCCCTTGGTACCCCATATTATCCCCTCATGGTATTAGTTGATGGTATGAGGGAAACATGGTAATGACCCATGGTATTGTATGTATGAGGCCTATATAGAGGCTAGAGACTCCACATGGAGGATATGAAGTGAAGTATTATTGTATGAACATGCATATGGCTTGTGGAGTGTTCTCCTTCCTTAAGGAGTGAATGTATGGTGTTGCCCTACCTTAAGGGTTTGACAATAAAGAAGCATTTCTATCTATTTCTCTCTTATTGTTTATGGGTTTATTGCTATTATCTTATGTTTCTGGGTTAGATCTACAACAAGTGGTATCAGAGCACTTTCTTGGGCAAACCGTGGAGATTTTTTTTTTTTCATTTTTGTAGGGTTTCTGGGGCGGCGAGTTGCAGATTAGATCTGGAAGTCCTGGCACAAGATCTGCAAAATCTGATTGTAGATCTGTATTCTTTGTGAAAAAATAGCCGATTTCAAAAAAAAAAAAAAATCGGTCGAATCGGAGTCCGGATGAAGGAGATATCGCTGATCTAAAAATCAGTGGGGTTGCAGACAAATTTTCAGGACAGCGAGTTTGCGGCGCAGAACTAGACGTATTGGCACACGATCTGCAAAATCTAATTGTAGATCTGGAATCTTTGAGAAAAACACCTGATTTCAAAAAAAAAATCAATCGAATCGGAGTCCGGATGAGGGAGATATCGCTGATTTAAAATCAGCTCTTTTTGCAGAAATTTTGGGTGACGGCGGGAAAGTAGCAGCGCAGATCTATAATTCCAGTGTCTGAATCAGGATTTCTATCACATGGGCAGATGCAGAATGGTTGCTCCATTTCCAAAAATAGGTTATAATAGAGATTCTGAGCAATATTGACGAAACTGTGACAATTACAAATTTTCTCCAAGTAAGTGAATTTTTTCTTCATGGCGACTCTATATTTTACAGGAAAAGATGATGGTCCTACTATTGAAGAATGCATACAAAGATACAAGTCCACATATGGGATATTTTGGAAGTTTCAAATACTGTCTAATATGAGAGGCGAGGCTCAAAAATGGAATTTCTCACTTGATAACAAACAGTTGACCAAACTCTCAAATGCAGAATTTGAAAAACTCCTTATGGACAAATGGTCTCAGACTAGAAAGCAAGATAAGGGGAAACATGTGGGGTTATTTCCTACTTCTATATCTTTATTGCAGATTCATGGATTGATTCAGAAAGAGAAAATCATTATTTCTATAAATCCTAGTTGCAAGCAAAATCTTATAAGTGTTAATTTGGCAAAAAGATTGCAAGTTCCAGAAAAACTCATTGAAACTACACAAGTTGATAATGAAGATGTTCAAGTGTACAAGGATTTGAAGATTTCTATGGATAAATATGTGTTGCATGGTGATTTTTATGCTTCAGATATGAATAACATGGATGTTGTTTTGGGATACCCTTGGATGGAATCAGTGGGTACCATAAATATTTATATGCAGAAGAAATTCCTGAAGCTCTGGTATAAAAAGAAGAAAATTACATTACAGGATATTTCCATTAATAAGCAGGTAGAGTCCAAGGAGGCTGAAGCAGAAGATGTTCCAGAGTCTGATGATGAGCTAGTAATGATAGATAATCAAACACAAACAGAGGCTGAAGCAGAAAAGGCTACAGGTGCTGATACATCCGAGGACGGCTCAGTGGTTGAAGTCATATTGAAAAAGAAGACACCACAACAGGCACCACAGCAGGGTGAAGTAAAGAAAAAGCCATCGTGGGTTAAAACTTCAACATATCATCACCCACATCACCCCGCAAGACAACCATCAAGATGGAAACCAAGTAGTCACATGACGGATAGCGAGGAGAGAAGATCCACCCACTACACATCAACACAGAAGAGCTGCCACGGTCAACTTCTATCTCAAGCGAGCGAGGCACCAGCGAGATCGAGGGTTCACCTTTCTCTTGGATGGCTAGATGCACGTGCATGGTATCAGTGGACTACTCTTTTGAGTAGATCTTATTATTTGTGCTCTTCCCATGTTTCGGGGACGAAACATGCTTAGGGGGGTGGAATGTTATATACCTAGGGGGGATAATATGGGGTACCAAGGGAGGTACCCAAGGTAATAATGTAATAATGGGATGGGCCATAGTAATAAATAAGGTGGTTAACCCATGTCATGTAAGGGACCACAAGTAGTTAATAATAATGTAATGGGCCCATGGTATTAGTTGATGGTATGAGGGAAACATGGTAATGACCCATGGTATTGTATGTATGAGGCTTATATAGAGGCTAGAGACTCCACATGGAGGATATGAAGTGAAGTATTATTGTATGAACATGCATATGGCTTGTGGAGTGTTCTCCTTCCTTAAGGAGTGAATGTATGGTGTTGCCCTACCTTAAGGGTTTGATAATAAAGAAGCATTTCTATCTATTTCTCTCTTATTGTTTATGGGTTTATTGCTATTATCTTATATTTCTGGGTTAGATCTACAACAATTGGTATCGGAGCCAAGTTCTATTATCATATATCTTTTGGATCAGATCTACAACAAGTGGTATCAGAGCTACAACAATTGGTATCAGAGCTACAACATAGCTCGATCCACCTATAGGCTTGATTGAGCCTCTGTTTACCCATGTTAATGGCTCGATCGAGAGTTTCTATTTGAAATTTGAATTTCAAACACTCGATCAAGCGTTTTAAGTGCTTGATCGAGCTGTTGAGGGCCTAAAAAATAGAGTTTTAGCTCATCTTCTATAGATTTCTCTACAACGCCATTTTGTACCATATCAGAGTCCAACCAAAATTTGGCCTTAAGTGGCAGAGTTAATCATGTTGGATTTGGGAAGGAACCCTCTATCTAATGGCATATGAGATTAATATTTTTCGAATTCATATGATATTTTTTATCTAATTTCTTTTAAACATAATGCTTGAATTTTTTTTGGACATTTTCAAAGGGCTGAATAAAAAATCCATAACATACAATATACACAATGTTGTTTTCTCAAAAAATACCACCATCTTCGTTTATGAGTTCTCTTCTAAAGGGTACTCTTGTTTTTTCAATTTATTTCAAGAGTTGAAAATAATCTTATGTGAACACATGTGTCTCCAAAATGCAATTGAAATATTACTTCGCCAACTTCGAAAAATAATAAAAAATAAAATTTTGCATTAAAAAAAAATATAATATGAAATACTTAGTTATCTCTGTGTAGATCATGCTCATATATATATATATTACACATTTTAGACTAAGTTATGCTACGTGAACACACACATATCTCTTAAGTTTTGCGAAAAATTGCAAGGACATATATTGCATTTAATGGAAAATTGAGAGATTACATGACACTATTTTTTTAGCAAAAAATATCATTAGCACAACATAATTCCCCCCAAATTTTCTTTTTACTCCAAATAAAAATTCACAATGCTTTTGAGGGCTGCAATTCGATAAAAGAGGACAAACTTGAAATTTCATCGCCACATTTGGCCCAAAAGTGTAACTTATCTTCATGCATTCACCCTGATCAGGATATTCAATGCTAGGGTTCAAGGACTTTAAGGTTAGACCAATAACAAGTCTACTATAAGTTGGGGTTTGAATGATATTCAATATTAGGGCATGCAATGACATATAGCAACCTAAGAAAAACCCTCAAGTGATATTCAACAAGAAAGGAACAAGGATACAACTGAGTTAAAGTAAACAATTTTAGGGTTGTTAGATATGCATAAACAACAAGAAAAAATTGACTTCAACCCTTCTAGGGAAGGTAAGGAAATATATAACGCTAGATTCTTCTTGTGTATGATGTATAGAGATTAACCTCTAATTTAAGGCCACCTTTAAGCACTAAAACAATGAATTTTACACACAAATAAACTCCCAAACCCTCGCGGTTTCCCTAGCTATCCAGGAGAGAAGTTTATTATTTGGTTTTAGGGTGATCAACACACTTCTAGACCAGTGCCTTATCCTACTAGGGATAAATGAGTCTTTATGATACAAAATACCAAGGGAGGACAATGGAGTAATGGGGGATTCTCTAGGGCATCCAGTTCTAAAACCCTAATTACTATTCTTATGAGGGGATAAATTAATTATAAGGTCTGCATAGAAAGAGTTTTCTTATAGTCTTTTAGGAAGACAATTTTACATGTAATCAAAGTTTCAACAATGATAAGCTTTTAGTAATGTAACAAGAGAAACCCTACTTTAAACATGAAAGCATGCAAAAGCCAATGGTAAACAATAAAATTACAAAAAAATTACACAAGAGCACTTAGTTCAATCCCATAATAATGTCCCCAAGAAAAATTCTCTTCCAATAGCAAGTTGCATCCAAAAAGATCACATTATGCCCAATGTAGTGAAAATGAGACTAGTTCGCACTCTCTTTATAAGAGGCATAATTACATTTGTGTGATGATGAAAACACAAATTAAGGGGAGGGTCTATTTATATGAGCCTTATTTCACTCATTTTACAAATAAAACAACTAAGAATCCCCATTTCCAAGTGTTCCAAAAGAAAGAGGTTACAAGAAAACCTTATAACTAAAAAACATAACAAATATGCCATAAAATTCCACATGTGTGGGAATAAATGTTCCTAAAGCATGATATCATCCTCCAAATGTGCACAATAAGCCACCAAAATGTGAGATAAGGGTTAATAAGTGCTCCATACTCCAAGATGCATATGAAGGATCATGTGCGAGCCATCAAAGTCACTCCATGCCAACATGTCATGTCCAAGGTGCCCTACATTACCCTCAAAGGAGGAGGCAATGTGATGTGGCACTAAATAACTCAAGTATTGGGGATCCAAGGTGATGTTCAAGCCCCCCTTGTCATCCCAAAGATGACCATCATCATCTAGGCTCTAAAACAAGTGATTCCCATCAAACAATGTCAAGGCCAACCTAGGGGCATCATGGTTGCATTAGGCACATCATCAATACCTCCAACACCAATCTTAATGGGCTTAGTGTTTTAGCATCTTGGCTTCCCTTAGGGTTTCAAGCATCATGTGAATTCATTAAAATAACCCAATTCTCTACTTTAGGTAGGAAATGTTGCATCATCATAGTTAATCTAGCTCTCTCTGCATTGCATTGTATGGCCTCTGCTACTTTGTTGAAGAGTAGGGAAATCACCTTAGGAATCCTCTGTTGTTGTGATGAAAACCACCTAAAAAACCTCCTCAATATCAATTTTAAATCAAAAAATCATTAGGTAACAAAAACCATGGATGCATCACAGTGGACCATACTTAATGTTAGAGGCACAACGAATACTTCACACAAATATCACCTTTAAATATCTAACTATACCAAGTCCCATATAAGTGTTCTCTCTCTTATGTTAATATGGATAGATGGATAAACCTATTAGGTGTTTCCATCCTTCAAGGGGAAGTGACAAGTTGTAGGCTAACCCTTCAATCCATACGTGAAAATGAATATGGTGGTAATGGAGTGAGTGTGACTTCAACACAAGGTGCCGTATCCAAGTGACCAACTAATGTTGGTCCAACAACTTGATTGTATAGACGTAAGGAGTGTATGTGGTGATAGCGCAAGGTTGATAATCTTGTGGAGTTTTTTTATAATAGCTTTGAAGTTTTTGGACTAGTGTATGTTGCTCCAATTAAACTTAGTCCCACTAACGTGTCTAGAAGAGAAACAATGTTCAAAGAATTACATAGATTTATGGAACATAATTTGGTTTTGGGGAAGCGTGCCGCATTATATATTTTAGATTGATTCAAATAGATGCTTGGACCACTTCCTTGTATTCCCTTTACAAGATGCAATCCTTACATCTACCAAAAAGATAGGGTTTCCAAGGCAACTGAAAAGGTAAGAGGACCAAACATTAAATGAAATACAAGGAAAACACCATGTGGAATGAGAAAATAAAAATGAAGGTGAACAATGAGGTGAAGGAAGGGAAACCATAATGAGCACTTAGTTAAAAACCAACAAATTACATTAGAGGAAATTTTAGCCTAAAAGTGGCCTCCTAAGGAAAAATAATAAAATAACAAAATAAGAGTTATGAATTTTGGAGGGAAAAGAAGAAAACTAAATTTTTTAATTGTATTTTTGGCTTAACTCCTTATAGGTTTACTCAAATTTCATGTGTAGGTACTTTTTGAATGTAAAACTAAATTCCATTTCCAATGAGCACACATTATGCATACTTTTGGGAAGACTCACATTGATAAAAAAATGAAGATACATTAAACACATGTGAGAAACAAGCCTTTTTATTGTATCTTGAATTTTGATCAATGTGGGTCTTCTCAAAACTATGCATAATGGGTACTTGTTGGATGTGGAATTTAATTTCGCATCCAACGAGTTCCTACACTTGAATTTTGATTAAACCTATAAGAAGTTAAGCCAAAAATACAATTAAAAAAAGCAATTTTTCTTCTTTTTCCTCCAAAATATTTACATGTACCTCTTTTTAAATTTAAAGGATTTTGATTGGTTTACATATTATGACATGGAAATTACATGAAAATTTCGTGGGCACTTTTAGGTTTAAATTTCCTCTAATGACAAATAAGATATATTAGTCACTACTTGATATTTTTGTGACCAATTGCATGCCTGATTATGCGCAAGGGAGACGTGAGGAGATATTGAATGAATTTGTTATTTCCCGCTTCCATGACATGAGTGGCATTGAATATTTATGATCTCTTATCCTAACACCCACTAAAATGATGGGGATTCCAAGACAAGATACACAGAAAGAAGACCAAACCTTAAGAAAACACAAGGAAAACACCACGTGTAATAAGAAGAGGAAGATGAAATAAAATACTTAAGTTTAGGCTATGAAACCATAAAGGAGTGTTTGGTTAAAAAATAAACACAAAATTGTCAAGTAGGGAGAGGTGTAAGTGATCACCACTTAGATTTTCTCAAATGATTTGCAATATTAATTTGGCATGCCCATTCATGAACAAATTGGAAGAAGTGAGGAGGAATTGAAATAATTTTGGGTTTCCCACTTGCATGAGATCAGTGGCATAAAATATTTATGATCCACCATTTTTTACAGGTACCAAAAGTTTCCAAGATAAGCCATAAGGCAAGAAGACCAAACACGAAATGAAACACAAGGAAAATACCACGTGTAATGAGAAGAGGGAGACAAATGTGGGAATTGGGGTCGAGGAAACAAAACCACAAGGGAGAACTTAGTAAAATGAAAACAAAATCTACAAATTCACATGACATTTTCTAGACAAATTGCAAGCCAAAATTTACAAGCTTGGTTATGCATATGGAATAAGTAATAAGACCTTGAAAAAATTTGTGGTCCCCACTTCCATGAGATGAGTGGAATGGAATATTTATGAGCCATTATCCTTACAATTGTAAAATGATGGGGTTTCCATGACAAGCCACAAGGAGTGATCCAAAATGGATCTTGTAGGTGAAGTCAAAATTTACTTAACGACCAAGAAGGTCCCATATAGATTTTTTTTTTCGAATTGTGCAGAAAATGGGTAGTCCTAGATCATCTCGAAAACAACATCAAGTTGAAGTGTCTGTTGTTCTGAATCCGATGCTTCTTACTGTTTCTCATTTTGACTTCAGATGATGGAGAAATCATTCGTCAAAGTTTATGAAGCAGATACAAAAGAGGCCTGGCTGGTCATATGGAGTTTCCATCACTCGGCATGGTATCTCCATTGTTTGACACGTGGCATCAAGTCGAATCCTATCTCAAGGGAACATATGCAGTTTGACAGGTAATATTTGGGTTTATATTTCATAGTATGGGCACATGATTTTTAATTATGTCGTGGCACAAAGTTTTGTCACAAAAACATGTTATATTATGGTGCAGAAAAATGGTATTAACCTAAACATTATTTTAAAACTTTACAAATAAGCTCATACATTAAAATGCTATGTTGAGCGCAAAATTTCCAATCATATGGAGCTAATTTTATGTGGCAATACTTACACTTTGGTGGTAAAAATGTATATGATACATTTTAATGGGTGCATTAAACTATATGTTATAGTGCTAGCACATCGCATTAAAATGTCACATTTAAACCTATGGAAAAAAAATTCCAAAGTTTAAGTTTCGAAATAATGTGCATTCAAGTTATATTACAACCCTATTGCCAAAGTGTATGGCAGAGTCAATTGTTAAAAGGCTCATTGTATATGGTAAAGGTTATATGATATGCCGCATTTAAATACAATCCATGTCATCCCTCAAGGTACGACGAGATCCAGCTCAACTACCAGAGGTACGTGGCGTGTGAGAGATCGACGGAGCCAAGGTAGCTACGTCAGTCCATTCAGCACGAGATCGATGTACCATCACAGGATCTAGTTCCACAGTGCTGAGGTGGCAGTCAAAGGTTAGAAAAGTAACAAATTGCAATTGTCAACATAGGGATCTTGCTGGATTGGAAGCACTAGAACTTGTGTGACTGCGACAGAGATAATGCGATGAGGGTTATCGAAACTGCTGCATGTACCAAGTTTTCTACGCCATCACCGTCGGGAGGTTAGCACCAAGGAAGCCACAGGTCAGCAGGCAGTTTAGTAGCACAATTCAGAGGTTGAACCATGGATAAATTCGAGACTACCGGAAGGTGGAGATGTTCCAACACCAACTCATTGATGAAGGATTCATCGAGATTGCACCGGCATCGTGAGATAAGGCAACAAGGTTGCATGCATAGGGATCTTAACAGATTTGAAGCACCAGAACTTGTGTGATTGCGCCAGAGATAATGCGATGAGGGTTAGCGAAACCACCAGATGTACCAAATCAGCTATTCCATCACCGTCGGGAGGTTAGTTTACATGTCAACACCATCGGAGCCACAAGACAGCAGGTTCAAGGGTTAAATGCCGAAATTATCATTGAAGTTTTGGTTTAAAATGCTGCATTGTATATACATTCGAGTATGTATTAATTTAGGCGCCAATGTAAATAGAAAACATGCCAATGTTCTATGGTGTTTGTTAGCACCGAACCTTTCATTTAGTCAATCCAATATGAACTATTCAAATATCTTGTTATATAGTTATTAAACTATATACATAATGTATCCTCCACCGAGATTATTCATTGGACCGTCAAAGAAGTTGTTTTGACAACTTAAAACCAAAAATACACATTGGAGGTGTATAAAAGGAGGTGGAAGTGCATCCTTTATTTTTTTTTTGAAGGCAACAGAGAGTGCAACCGACTCAATTCGATTTCAAGAGTTGAAGTTCAAATTTGAGTGCAGAAGGTAGAGAACCATTGCATCAGATCAAGGCATCGAGAAGTTTGAAGTCGTGAGCCAGCTAGTTTTGGGTTTTCTGGAGTCATACAAAAACCAAATGGAGTGATTCAAAAGCTTAGACAGGGGTTTCAAGGTGCTCCGGAGACATTGATAGGGACCTTTCGGTGAATGAAGCAACTGCAATTCCAGATTTCAATACAAAGACAATTTGACTCCTATGTCAAGCTGAGGGAGTTTTGTTTTGTATTCTCCTTGCTATTGATGTTTGCTTGTTTTCAGTAGAGGTCCAAGTTTGCATTCTAAGACTCTTTTATTTTGATGAATTTGACTAATTCACTTGAAGAAAGTCTATGTAAAGTTGCGAGAGCTCTCTGCACTAGAGAATTTCCAATTTGGGGAAAAATTTGCAACTATGTCAGCAATTGTCATGTACCTCTTTTTCCACTGAAATACAAGTGGCCTAGCCTTTTTGTGTAGGGCCCAGAGACGTAGCCCAAGAGGGGTGAACTCCGTAATCAACATCGGTGTTCTCTATCTTGTTGATTTGCGTAACTTTTGTTTAAATTCTCTACAGTTAATTTCATATGTGATGAGGTCATCTGTAATGAAAAACTAATTAACAAAGTTGCATGAAGCATCATTTAATTATTCTTGCCAAGGATAGAAAGTAAGATCTAATTTTCTGCATTTCAGATCAAGGAAAGAAGCCAAAAGACTAAATGAAACACATAGAAAACACCATAAATAATTAGACAAGGAATAAAAATGTGAGAAATGAGGTGGAGTCAATGAAACCACAAGGGATTTCTTAGTAAAAATAAAACCAAAATGAAAAATAAGGAGAGGTCTTGATCACCACTTAAATATTTTGAGACAACTTGCAAAGCCAAATTACAAAATTCACCTATGCACAAGGAATAAATGAGGATACATTGAAAAAATTTGAAGTTTCCCACTTCATTGAGATGAATGACATGGAATTTTTATGAGTTTCCATCTTTACATATATGAAAATTATGGGTTGTCTCAGGCAAACCACAAGGAAATAATACCAAACACTAAAATAAACACAAGGAAAACGCCATGCAAAATGAGAAGAGGAATATCAAGGTAAAAAATAAGGAACAAGAAATGAAGCCATAATGGAATGATTGCTAAAATGACTTAACATAAATTTCAAGTGGGGAGAGTCCTAAGTGGTCAACACTTGGATTTTTTTAAATGATTTGTAGGCTCAAGTTGGTGAGCTTTCCCATGCAAAAGGAATAATTTAGGGTTTCTCTCTTCCATGAGACAAGTGGCATGAAATATTTATGAGATGTCATTCTTACACCTACCAAAAATATGGGGTTACCAAGACAAGACACAATGCAAGAAGAACAAACCATTAAATGAAACACAAAGCAGACACCATGTAGAACAAGAAGAGAAAGATGGAGCAAAAAACAAGGAAAGGGAAATGAAACCACAAGGGAGTGCTTGGTGTAGAAATTCCTTGTAGATACAAACTGCTTATGTAATTGTCTAAACAAAAGACTTGAATCTACTCTACTCATCAAAAGAAACAATTAAACGACCGAGAAATCAAGAAGCATACAAGAGAAAGAATTCAATCAACACATTACACAATGATTTCCAGGGTAAAGCCACAACTAAAATCCCCTGCTATTTGTATATTGCATTAGTAAAAAAATATGAGAAGATTAGAATGCTTTACTCAAGCCCGAGAAACCTCTGCACTATCTCTATCTGTCTCACTGCTTCCTGGACAAGCCTAGGCCAATACTTAACCATTTTTCTACTTACCCAAGTCCGTATTTCCTTGCACTGTTTCCTTGGGAATTAGCCCCTATTAATTAGGGAAATTCCTCAATTGGAATTTCACAATCCTCATAGGCATTCCTCTGATTGCATGCACCACCTGTACAATTCAGATGATTATACAACTGATAGTACACTGTCCTTGAACTCAAATCTCAACTGGTTAACTTTCAGATCTGTTTTGCATGAGTTATTTATGAGTGAATCATCAGTTCACTGGTCGATCATTGCATGCAACACCACACTACTAGACCTCCCACTAGTTCCTCCAATAGTTGGAACTAGTTTAACTGACTTTAACTTAGTTAAACTAAATTAATTAATTACAACTCAAAATAAACTCAACCATGGCTCCTATAAAGTAGGATACACTCTACATGACTCAAGTTAGACCCTAAAATCGAATTAATCGAAACAACTAATTCAAATTAACTTAGTTAACTAATACAAGTTATCACATGATGCGGAATTACAATTTTATTCCTAATTTAATTCAAGGACAAAATTAAATTAGGGTTTTCTTGTTTCATTTTCAACACTCCCTCTCAACAAGAAAGGGATTATCTGCTACCCCGATCCTACCTCAATGAAACTCGATTTTTTATCTTGACAATGCCTTTGTCAAAATATATGAATCCTGTTCCTCTGTAGGAATGTACTCCAACAACATGATTCTCCTCTACACACAATCTCTTAGATGGTGATACTAGATGTCGATATGCTTGTACCGATCATGAAAAAATGGATTCTCAGAGAGTTTGATACATATGTGGTTGTCACAGTAAATCACTATAGGATCCATCTACCGACCAAATAATCAAATAAAGATATTCCTCATCTAGATAGCCTCACAAGCTTCTTGACTAGAAGCCATGTACCTTGCTTCTGCCATACTGAGTGAAACTAATCTCTGCTTCCTGTTGTACCAAGAAACTACTACTAACCCAATACTGAATATTCCCCCTGATGTGCTTTTCATGTCGGATGGAATCCTTGCCCAATCTACATCTGTGAAGCCTTGCAACTTCACTCTCTCTATCCATCTGTACCAAATACCAAACCGAGTGGTGCCTCTGAGGTATCTCAACACATGTTTAGATTCCTGTAAATGGTAGCCTCCACTAATTCACTTGAAGTAACATCTTCCTTCCTCCAATTCCCTGCTAAAGGAGTCTCAATGGGTTTTTTGCTCTCCATGTGGAACTTCTTCAGTATCTCGTTAGCATACTTTCCCTAAGAGATAAACAGTTCCTCATCTCCTTGCCATAAATCCATACCAAGGAAATAATGCATGAGCCTCGAGTCCTTCATCTCGAATTCTCTTGCAAGATCCTCTTTGCAATATTTTACCAGCTTCTCATCACCTGTTAGAATTAAATCATCAAAATATAATACTATAATCATCAATTTACCTTCAACCACAATATGATAAAGGTTTGCATCTGCTTCACTTTTGGTGAATCCAAACATGGTGAAATATATGTCAATCATGGTGTACCAAGCACGAGGTGCTTCTTCCAATCCATACAATGCTCGCTTGAGTCTGCACACATGCAACTCTCCGTTGAAGGTCTCAAATCTATCTAGCTACTCAATGTACACCTCTTCCTCAATCACTCCATTGAGGAATTCTATCTTCACATCCATATGATGTATCTTCCATCCCATATGTGCTGAAAGTTATATAATATATATGAATGAAGAGTACCTTGATATTGGAGCAAAGGTTTCCTTGTAATCAATTCCCTGCACCCAAAAGAACCCTCTGGGCACAAATCTAGCCTTGTGTTTCTCCACACTTTCATCTGCTGCTTTCTTTACCTTATAAATCCATTTGGAACTCACCACTGACTTGTCTATTGGTCTTGGGACCACTACCCAAACACTGATTATGATAATGGAGTCACACTTCTCTACCATATCATCAACCCATACTGGTTGCTACACTGCTTCCTCGAATGAGGATGGCTCAATCTCTACACTCTCACTCATTAGAGCCATGTAGCCAATGTACCAATTTGGTGACCTCCTTTGCCTGCGCTATGATGTGGGTGCTCCCACATTCTCTCTAGAATCATGCATCAATATGTCAGCCTCTCTGGTGCACTTCCTTCCATCTACGGAAGTCTCTGCATGAATGGGTGCTTCCACTTTCTGCTCCTCTGCATTTGGTTGCTCCACATCATCCTGAGGTTCTTCCTTTGGAGATAAAAGCTACTCATTTACATGTAACTAAAGCTCCCTCTTAAGGGAACATATCATGGCCTTCTTTTCATCGAAATTCACATATCTATGAACCACTGTCATCTTGTGAGATGATAGGTACACCTGATAGTTGTGAGGTGTATCAGTGTACCCCACAAATATGCCCAAATTAGCTATTGGCTCTAGATTTTTCCTTGCATCCTTGGTAACATGATAGTAAACTGATGAACCAAAGATCTTGAAGTGTGCCACATCTATTTTCTTACTTGAAGTATGCATAATGGGTACTTGTTGGATGTGGAATTTAATTCCGCGTCCAACAAGTGTCTACACTTAAAATTTGAGTAAGCACATAAGGAGATAAGCCAAAAATAGAATTAAAAAATAGTTTTTCATCTTTTCCCTCCAAAATATTTACATGTACCTATTTTTAATTTTAAAGGATTTTGATTGGATTACATATTATGACATGGGAATTACATGAAAATTTCATGGGCACTTTTAGGATGAAATTTCCTCTAATGTATACCTTCCATCTTCTCCCATTTTGATGTGCATCTAGAGGCCCTTCTCCTCCAAATCACTGAAGAATTCTTTGTTGCCGGACATATGGAATGAGGCTCCACTATCTAGATACCACACACTACCCATCATCAATGTCACCATGTAAGCGATGAGGGTGAAATCCAACTTGAATTGTGAAGCAAGAGCTTCACCTGCCTCTCCTCCTGATGGATTCTTGCCATCCTTCTTGTGCAGACACTTCATGGCATAGTGTACCAACTTATGATAATGAAAACATTTAATCTTCAATAAGTCCTTCTTCTTGCCACCCTGACTAGAATCAGATTTGGAATGGGATGACTTCCCTTTCCCTTTATTTTCCTTTCCAGCTAAGTCATAATTATCCTCATCATCATGCTTGGATGAGGTTCCATCTCTAGTGTTCTGTAGAATATCTTCTTACACCAAGTTAGACCACAAATTCTCCCACTTTGGTACCTTCTCCCTCCCATCTACCAAATCCTGGTAGTTGTGCCATCTCTTGGGAAGGCCTAAAAGTGCTAGGATGACCATATCATCTTCAGCAACTATAACACTGACACTTCCAAGCTCATCTCGACATTGGGTGAACTTGGTCAAGTACTTTGGTATTATGTCACCCTTCTCTATCTTTATTTTTCTAAGCTTGTACTTCAGTGCTTGATTCATGTGGTCACTACTGTTTTGAAAGAAGTCTGTCAAGGCCTTCCACATTTCATATGGAGTCTCCTTACCATGGAGCTTCAAGACAATATGATCTCGAACCCCTTCTAGGATAATCCTTCTCGTCTTCGTAACACATTTTCTCCACTCTACCAAATCTTGAGCATGAATTGTTGGAGGCTTAGGAATATATTTGTCTATGAATTCCTTAAGCCCGTTGTCTTCCAAAACTGCATACATCTTGTCCTTCCAAGCAATATAGTTTGAACTACCCTCAAGTATTAGAGTTTCAATCCGTATAATGACATCCTACTGGCTTTGAAGTATGATACTACAAATTTGATTTCACCTGCAAAATAAAAAATCGTATTCTCCTCTTCTAGAGTGATTTATGCTCTGATACCATGTAGAAATTCCTTGTAGATTCAAACTACTTATGTAATTTTCTAAAAAAAAAGACTTGAATCTACTCTACTCATCAGTGGAAATAATTAAACGATCGAGAAATCATGAAGCATACAAGAGAAATAATTCAATCAACACATTACACAATGATTTCCTAGGGAAAGCCACAACTAAAAACCCTTGCTATCTATATATTTCATTAGTTAGAAAATATGAGAAGAATACAATGCTTTTCTCAAGCTTGAGCAACCTCTGCACTATCTCTATATGTCTCACTACTTCCTAGACAAGCCCAGGCAAACACTTAACCAATTTTTTGCTTGCCCAAGTCCCTATTTCCTTGCGATGTTTCCTTGGGAATTAACCCCTATTAATTAGGGAAATTCCTCAATTGGAATTTCACAATCCTCGACCTTCCTCTGACTGCATGCACCACCTATACAATTCAGATGATTTTACAACTGATAGTACACTGTCCGTGAACTCCAATATTAACTAGGTAACTCTCATATCTGATATGCATGAGTTATTTATGAGTGAATCATCAGTTAACTGGTTGAAAACTGCAGGAAACACCACACAACTAGACCTCCCACTAGTTCCTCCAACAGTTGGAACTAGTTTAACTGACTTTAACACAGTTAAACTGAATTAATTAATTACAACTCAAATAAACTCAACCAGTGCTCCTATAAAATAGGAGATACTCTACATAATTCAAGTTAGACCCTCGAATCAAATTAATTAAGCCAACTAAGTCAAATTAACTTAGTTAACTAATACAAGTTGTCATGTGATGTGAAATTACAATCTTGTTCCCAATTTAATTCAAGGACAAAATTAAATTAGGATTTTCTTGTTGCATTTTCAACACTTGGTAAAAGAATTAACAAAATTGGCAAGTGTGGAGAGGTCTAAGTGGTTTCCACTTAGCTTTTTTGAGATAAATTGTAAGCCCAAATTACCAAGATCTCCTATGCCTAGGAAAGGAGCATGAACAACAAATGAAATTTGATTTTACCTCTTCCTTGAGATAAGTGACACTGAATAAATGAGATATCATCATTATACCTACCAAAATTATGTCATTTCAAAGACAAGCCACAAATCACAAAGACCAGACATGAAATGAAGCACAAGGAAAATTCCATGCAAAATGAGTAGAGGAAGTTGAAGATGAGAAATAAGGTGAAGGTGGTGAAACCACAAGTGAGCTCTTTGTAAAAGTACTTGTGATTTGAATAGAAAGTGGGATACACCCATGGTATTCATTCACCCATGGTATTCATCCACACATGGAATTTACCCATGGTATTGTAAGTGGCATCTACCCATGATATTTATCCACCCATGGTAGTTACCCATGGTATTGTAAGTGACATCTACCCATGATATTCATTCACCCATGATATTACCCAACCATGGAATTTACCCGTGGTATTGTAACTAAAAAAGGCTATAAGTAACAAGTCGCATTTTGTAAAAGGACAAATTGTCCACCACAATGTAGTTTTTAGAATTATTAAAAAAATATTTGTGGTTTTATTTACTGCGTGTTCTCCTCTTTTATTCTGGCATTTTAATTTTTGAGAACTTGGGGGCCTCCCCCCAAGATCTGGATCAATGGTATCAGAGCCAAGTTACGACTCCATTGGAATGAGGTTTTGAAGCATATTTCAATTTCAAAGTTTTGTAGCAATATTCAGCAAGATGCATGCAAGTGCTACGGCCTCCACATATATTTATAGAAGGCACAAAATATCTCATTTTAAATATTTTCCATTATTTCAAGTGGTTTTTTTACGGAATTTGATTTCGTTTCTCGGTTCGAGAGATATGAGCAATTGAATCTACACATGTCTGGAACATTGCGCGGCTACATGTACTATGAATTTCGGGAATCATTTTATCACTCCATAGGTCATCAAAGTTCAATTTTCTTATATTAATAAAAATATATCTTCAATACCTCAAATGGGTCTTTAATAGAATTTTATTTCATCATTTGTAGAAAAAGTTATCAGCAAAGTTGCAGCAAGAGGTCTATAATGTGAAAGAAGCCTTTACAACATCTCATTGGATAGGAGAATATACCAGACAAGCCACCATGATTTTACCAAGAAAAATTACAAGAATCACGGTTACGGGTCACCCAAAAACCCAAGGTTATGAGTCAACCACATAAAACCCTTGTCATCGAAGTTTATTTTCTAGGCCGCACACTGTTAATATCACAGTTGGTCACAAACATTATGCAGTATATCTATCCTTGGATCTTCGTTTATCATGGTTATGGGTCATTCACAAACCCATGCTTCATCAAAGTCCATTTGTTAGGCCGCACATGTCAGTATCACAATTGGTCATAAGCATTATAGGGTATCTCTATCCTTAGATTTTTGTTCATCACAATTATGCCTTAACCACACAAAACCCTTCTCTTCAGTGGCTCTTCATATTTAAGAAAGGCTTCTTAGGAGGGAACTTCACACAATGGAGACCATTGCTTCTTAAGGGGGGAGGAATGATCCGAATGGAAAGTGGCATCAACCCATGGTATTCATCCACCCATGGTATTCATTCACCCATGGTATTTATTCACCAATTGTATTCATCCACACATGGAATTTACCCAATACCATGGTATTGTAAGTGGCATCCACCCATGGTATTCATCCACCCATGGTAATTACCCATAGTATTGCAAGTGACATCTACCCATGCTATTGGTTCACCCATGGTATTTACCCAACCATGGAATTTACTTGTGGTATTGTAAATAAAAAGGCTATAAGTAACAAGTCACATTTTGTAAAAGGATAGATTGTCCACCACAATGTAGCTTTTATAGTTATTCTATGTTTTAATAAAAAAAAGTTTCTTTGTGGCTTTATTTACTGCGTGTTCTCCTATTTTATTCTGACATTTCAATTTTTGAGATCTTGGGGGCCTCCTCCCAAGATCTGGATCAACTTGACTAAATTTTCAAGTTGAGAGAGATGTAAGTGGTCACACTTGGCTTTAATAATATGACTTGCAAGCCAAAATTAGCAATCCTACTCATGCATAGGGGAGGAGTGAGGTACAAATGAAATTATGGTTTTCCCCTTCCTTGTGAGGAGTGGCCATCTTAGTTTCTAAGTGTGTTTGTAGTATACCTAGGGGGATAGTATGGGGTACAAAGGGAGGTACCCAAGGGAATAATGTAATAATGGGATGGGCCATAGTAATAAATAAAGTGGTTAACCCGTATCATGTAAGGGACCACAAGTAATTAGCAATAATGTAATAAGCCCATTGTATTAGAAAGATGGTATTGAGGGAACCATGGTAATGACCCATGGTATTGTATGTATGAGGCCTATATAGAGGCTAGAGACTCCCCATTGAGAGATGTCTAGGAATATTGTATGAACATGCATATGGCTTGTGGAGTGTTATCCTTCCTTAAGGAGTGAATGTATGGTGTTTCCCTACCTCAAGGGTTTGATTAATAAAGTGAAGCATTTCTATATTCAGATCTTGTTATTTCTTGGGTATATTTATATTTTCATATATTTTTAGATCAGATCTATAAAAAGTGGTATCAGATATATAGAATGGATTACTATATATTTTTGCATTTATCTTAGTACTTTATTAGTGGAGAAATTTGGAGGGATTGGCTTTCAAGGCCCATTTTATTGGTAGGTCCTAGTTTGGATATTTGGGGTCCAAAATATTTCAGAATCATTTTGAGGCATCAATTGACATGTTTTTGGGTTAAAAATTTGCGATCATAACTCTCATTCCCAAGTTGAAGTTTTACTACACTGTGAGATCTTTCCAACAATTAAAAAATCACCTCAATCAGAGCTCATATGTGGAAGTTATGCTTCCCACAAGTTGGCCTACCTTGTTGAACTCCATGGTACCAAGTGGATGCCACATTTCCTCCCATCACTCACACATGTGGGGCTAATCATATGTGGACTTTCAAGAATATTCTATAGGTTCCAAAACCATAACATTTTAATTGAGGGTTGAGGCATGTAAAACACTAACCCTAACCCTAGATGGCTATTAGGCTATGTTAAATGTGAGCTGCTAGAAAGCGAGGGGGTTCCATTATTTTAGTTATCTACTTGTTCCATAATTGAGTAGGGCATATAGGAGTGGGATTTAAGACCATAACATAGTAGATAAATGATTTTGTAGCACCCATTTAGGTCGTAGCATCACACACAACTTTATAGTGAGTGTACCTTTATTTGTCTTTACATTTGATAATTGAAATAAAGAGAGTAGAGCATAGACCTCTCATTCTATATTGGTTTTTGACTATATCACTTTTCTCAAGTCACATCTTATTTTCATTTGTGTGGAAGGTTTATTATTTTATTGTTCTTAAACTTTAGATTTTTGGCCATAGTATCAAACACAACTTTATAGTGAGTGCCCCTTTCTTTGTATTTTCATTTCATATTTGAAGAAATATAACATAGCATAAGTCTTCCTTTTATTTTAATTTTCTACTATATTAGTTTTCTTAAGTCACACCTTATATTCATTTATGTGGAAGGTTTTTTATTTTTCTTGTTTTTTCAATTTAGAACAACGATCCAGATGGAAACCCTATACACACTAGCGGGAGTTTACAGATTCCATGAAGTATAGGTAGTATGCACGTGCTTACCCATGTAGATGAGACCCACTTGAGGTGAGGTAGTGGTGATGGCAACAACATTGGCTCTACTGATAAACTTTTAGGAACTTGGTGGTGGGGTCTATGTGCTGGTTTGGGTGATGATTTGATGAACTTCATCTTTCTGTTTTTTCATACGGGAACTTTATTTTCATCTTATTATGATTATCCTAGATTGATGGAAATTTTTTGCACTCCCATTGGTGTCTATGGGGTCTCATCAAACCTAATGCGAGATGAATCCGGAAGAAGATGTACACAAACCTGAAGATCGCAGAAACCTAAAATCTGAGATATTTTGATTGTTAACTTGTGGGTCATCTGCAAGGCGTATTTTCACCTGTGGGTCTCCTAGATTTCTGCATGGCTTCTGTTTATTTTCAAAATGCAGCGATATTGAGTGCACACTGGCTGGAATTGTGATTTGGTATTGAAGTGGCAAATCAAGATGAATTATCAAATTTATGGTCGGGATATTTCTCCTTCCATTTGGGAAGGGTTTATGTTTAGTCGACGTAAATCAAATTTGGCACGACTTATTTTTGGTGGCATATCAATTTCGTGGAGTTCTTGATCGCTAGTATTTTTGTGCATTAACAATGGTGTCGTGAATTGGTGTTGGGGTGGTGTATTAAATCGGACTTGTCAATTTATTGCAGAGAGGCTAATTCTGAGACTAGGTATTGGTTTATATCTAGTTGCCATAAATATCTATTTGGTACGTAGTGTTTAGGGGAAGCTTGATTTTTGAGGAGATCCTGTGGAATATAGGTGGGATGTTATTTCCACATTAACATTATAGCCATCTCAATGGGGTGAATATTGGTGCATTGTGATTGGTGGGTGGGTGATTTGGCATTTTGTTTGTCTGTCTTCATACTCCCTAGTGCATGGTCTTCATGGTGTTTTTTTTAAAGTGGTGGCCACCTTGGTAGTAAATCTTGCTACACATTACAATGGGGTTGGTTCATGTATTGTCGACATAAATATCATTTTGGCATAGTGATTTATGAAATATTTTCCTCGTAGTGCTACACGAGGATTAATAACGAGTATTTTTCACTTGAATCATATTTGTTTCTATTCCAGCGGGTATTAAATCTCTCCTGTACAGAGGAGAATGATGGGTCCCATTAATGTTTTTTATATATTTTTTTGGTGTGATGATATGATGGGTGGGTGATAATATTTCTTCCTACTCACCTCTTTGTGTGTATTTCCATTGGGATTGTAACTTATGCCTATCTATCCATGATGAATACAACCTTTGGTGTTTCAGGCTGTTGTGTTTTCACTTTCTGGTGGCGGTCACTTCACATATTTTTCCTTGGTCCACGATAATTCTGGGTAGTTTTTTTTATGTGGGTGGGATTTCGATGGGGACGCTTGGTGATGACCAGTGTGAGACTGTTGGGTCCCTATAATACTAGTGATTACCCCATTACTATTGTAGTTATACCCCTTATTTATATTGTTGTGCCCCTATTACCCCCATATTGTTATTTCTGTGCCCCATAGAATCCCTCTATTGTTATTTTTGTGGCTTTATATTATTATTGTTAGGTCGGCTGGATTATATTGTGACTCCTTAGACTCCTATATATAGAAAGGAGGTTTTGTCATTTGTATCATCCAAGAATTGTTCATTTATGTAATGTAAAGGAGGTTGCCCCCTCGAAGAGGCTGAATTCTAAGGCGTGGATCTCTCTTTTCTATCTTTTTGTGAGCTGGTTTCATAACATTTGGTATCAGAGCTTTGGATTCTAGGGTTTCGCTGCTCCAAACAGGTCATCGTGGCATTTTCGCTATAACTTTTTTTCTGTGACGTTTCAGAAGTCGCAAAAAAAAACCCATTTGAGAAGAAATCACGCTGAACCTTGGGTCCAAATTTCAGAGCTTTTAGCGCGATATTTGCGGAGATATGATCTGAGGAAGTTGGTCTTTTTGCAGACTCCTGAATTACATTCAAAACAGGTGACCTGGGGAAAATCGTCATAACTTTCTCTCTGGGGATCGGATTGAAATTTCGTAAGAAGGTACAGAAAGAGGACGGACTGTAGTTTCTTGTATGTGTGTTTTAGATTCAAAGGTTGAAACAGTGACTCGTGGCACGTCGTACAAGTTCGCTCTACTGAACCAGTCTAAAAGCAAGTCACTGTGGGAGATTTCACATAACTCTTCCTTGGAGAATCCAATTTGGCTCAGACTTGTGGCATTGGAAAGAGGACGCAGAAGGCTACTACAGGTAGCAATTTCAGAACTGGATGATCTGAAATTACAGAGATACATCAGATTCAATATCAGGCTTCTATAAAGTGAAAAAAGGTGTGTATTTTTTTAAATTTTTGTGTAAGCTTGGTTTAACGGAATTCAAAGGGCATAGTAAAGCATTATTATCGGTAACTGATGCCCCGAGGAAAGAAAATGCAAACACCTAGTAAGGAACCTGAAAGCTCTAGCATGACTCATGAAGAAGAGGAAGAAATGCTACATGATATATCAAAATTACAAGAACAAGTGCAACAAATGTCACGCTCACAAAAGCTAACAGAAGCTAAGATAAGTGGCGTGGAATCTAAGATAAATGGCGTGGAATCTAAGATAAAGGGCATGGAAGCTAAGATGGAGGATTAGATCGCAGATTTGAAGATAGATTTGAAGACAGACATGGAAGAATTGAAGAAGTTGCTACAAGAAAGGGTCACTAATGGTGAAAAGGTAGTAAAGGAAACTCATGATGAGAACAAAAGAAATGTTAATCATGATTCCATAGACGCTAATGTTGGATCGAAGAATCACCATATTCCAAAAATCGATATGAGGAAGTTTGATGGCAAGGATCCCGCCACATGGATATTACAGATGGAGCAATTCTTCGATCTCAATAATGTGCAAAACACACAAAAGGTACGTATGGCAACTGTATATTTGGAACCAAATCAGTTTGTATGGTATCAATGGCTTTGCTCTCGTAAAAATTTATCACTTGGGCAATTTTTACGGAAGAATTGATAGCACATTATGAAGATACAAAAAGCAACACTTTTTTTAGCCAATTGATAAGTCTCAAACAAAAGGGTTCAATAATGGAGCACATTGAGGAGTTCCAAAAATTGAACATAAGGGTAAAAGATATTCCAGAGGAGCATAGGATTGATGTGTTCATAGGGTCTTTAAAGGATAATATCCAACATGATGTTCGCCTTTGGGAACCTGATTCATTAGAGAAGGCATTCAGGTTAGCAAGAAAAATGGAAAGCAAAATTATGGCAACCAGGAAGCATACCACTCACAACTATAAAGACGGAAGTGTTGTTGCCCCTAGTCTTCCACAACCTATAAGGTTGACACCACAACAATTGGAAGAAAAAAGAGCAAAAGGGCTTTGTTACAGTTGTGATAGCAAATACACTAAAGGTCATAAGTGTGCTGAGAAGAAATTATTCTACATAGATTGTGAAGAGGAAGAAGAAAAGGAGCAAGAAAGGTCAAAAGAAGAAGATATACTCCAGGAACAAAGCCTAGATGAAGAACAAATAAATCCGACCATATCTTGTAATGCATTGGCGGGAATTACCACTCCTCAAACCATCAAGATAGAAGGACAAATCAAGAAGAAAAAGGTAATAGTGTTGATTGATTCAGGAAGCACCCACAATTTTATTCATTGTAGGGTAGCAAAAGAATTGAATTGCTTCCTATATCCAGCACCAGAGTGTCAAGTGATGATTGCAAATGGAGGAACAATAAATTGCTCTGGAAAGTGCCATAATATCAAGCTATCCATGGGAGAATATGTATTGACTAGCCCAATGCTTTCCATTCCAATGGGAGGTGCTGATGTTGTACTAGGAGTCCAATGGCTACAATCCTTGGGTACAATAGCTTTTAATTTTCAAGAACTTTTCATCAAATTTTCTACGGAAGGAAAGGAAGTTGAATTAAGGGGTATTGCAGGGAAACCAGGAAAGATAATCAGCTCTAATGGCATGACAAAGCTTCTAAAAAAGGAGCAAAGAGGTGTAATTGCACAATTATGTTCGCTAGATGTTTCCACATTGGAATCATCTATTTCTCCAGATCTCCAAAAAGTCCTGGACAATCATTCCAAGGTATTTGAGACTCCCAAAGGTCTCCCACCTATGCGTGATCATGATCATGCTATTCATCTGATTCCAGGAAGTGTTCCTCCAAACATCAGGCCGTACAGATATCCCTATGTCCAAAAAAGTGAAATTGAACGTATGGTTGCAGAAATGCTAGAGGCTGGTATAATTCAACCGAGTCAAAGTTCTTTCTCAGCTCCAGTAGTATTGGTGCACAAGAAGGATGGATCATGGCGCATGTGTCCGGATTATAGGGAGCTCAACAAGCTCACTATTAAAGATAAGTTCCCCATTCCTGTTATTGATGAATTACTGGATGAATTGCATGGATCAATTTACTTCACCAAGTTGGATCTTCGTTCGGGATATCATCAAATCAGAATGAAGATTGAAGACATTCCGAAAACGGCATTTAGAACTCATGAGGGTCATTATGAATTTTTGGTCATGCCTTTTGGCCTTACCAATGCACCTTCAACATTTCAAGGTTTGATGAATTCAATTTTCAAACCATTCCTTAGAAAATTTGTGTTAGTATTTTTTGATGATATACTAATCTACAGCAAGTCTTGGAAGGATCATGTTGAACATGTTGACAGGGTGCTACAACTATTGGAGGAGAAACAATTATATGCAAAAAGATCCAAATGTTTCTTTGGAGTCCAGGAGGTGGAATATTTGGGTCATATTGTATCTCATGAAGGAGTTAAGGTAGACCCTAGCAAAATTAAAGCCATTAAGGAATGGAAAATCCCCACATCCATAAAGCATCTGCGAGGATTTCTTGGGTTGACAGGGTATTATCGCAAGTTTGTTAAGAATTATGGGAGAATAGCAGCACCTCTAACAACATTATTGAAGAAAGATTCATTTTCATGGACTCCGGAAGCAACAAAGGCCTTTGAACATCTTAAAGAGGCAATGTGCCAAGCACCGGTCTTAGCTACACCGGACTTCACAAAAACCTTTATTGTGGAATGTGATGCTTCAGGAAATGGAATTGGTGCTGTTCTAATGCAAGATGAAA
Organism: Pinus tabuliformis; assembly: GCA_031772625.1. NCBI lineage: Eukaryota > Viridiplantae > Streptophyta > Pinopsida > Pinales > Pinaceae > Pinus > Pinus tabuliformis. The sequence goes on from CM062804.1 coordinate 1,133,621,098, forward strand.
GACCCATTGCTTTTGAAAGTCGTCCAATCAAGGGAAAGTTTTTAAGCAAAGCTATTTATGAGAAGGAAATGTTGGCAATACTCCATGCACTTAAGAAATGGCGACCCTACCTAATGGGAAGACACTTCAAGGTAAAAACGGATCATGATAGCCTTAAATACTTTTTAGAACAAAGATTATCCTCTGAAGAGCAACAAAAGTGGGTCACAAAGATGTTGGGTTATGACTTTGAAATCATCTACAAAAAAGGGAAGCAAAATGTGGTGGCAGATGCACTCTCAAGAAAGGATGAGGATGTGGAAGCATTGTTGTGTGCCATTTCTATTATCCAACCAGATTGGATAAACGAAGCAAGGGAGGAATGGAAGAATGACGAAGAAGTGTGGGCACTTATTCGAAAGCTACAACAAGATTCCAGTACTTCTGATACATTTAGCTGGAAAAATGATTCGTTATGGTACAAAGATCGCTTATACCTCTGTAAGAATTCCCAGCTAAAACAAAAGATTCTTATGGAATTGCACACTTCTCCCTTAGGAGGGCACTCAGGATTTTTAAAAACTTACCACAGGGTTAAGAAGGAATTTTTTTGGGATGGCCTTAAATCAGATATTCAAAAGTTTGTGGCGGAATGTTTGGTTTGCCAACAAAATAAAGTTGAAACAATTAAGACACCGGGTCTATTACAACCTTTATCCATTCCAAGCCAACGTTGGGAGGAGGTTTCAATGGATTTTATCACAGGTTTACCCAAGTCTGAGGGAAAGAGTGTCATCATGGTGGTAGTTGACAGACTTACCAAGTATGCACACTTTTGTGCATTATCACATCCATTTAAAGCCAGTACAGTTTCTACTGCATTTATGGAAACAGTTCAAAAGCTACATGGAAACCCAAAGATTATTGTAAGTGACAGAGATCCCATTTTCACTGGAAATTTTTGGACAGAATTATTTTCTTGTCTTGGTACTCAGTTAGCTCATAGCTCATCTTATCATCCTCAATCTGATGGGAAACTGAGATAGTAAACAAATGTTTGGAAGGATATCTTCGTTGCTTTGTATCTGATAAACAGACACAATGGGTCAAATGGTTGCCTCTGGCTGAATGGTGGTATAACACTTCCTTCCATACAGCAACAAAAATGACCCCATTTATGGCACTTTATGGGTATCAACCACCATCCATCACATCATATTTAAGAGAAAATTCTAAGGTTCAGGCAGTGGAACATCACATCGAACATCAACAACAAGTCCTCCAACTCTTAAAGGATAACCTCGTGTTGGCACAAAATAGAATGAAACAACAGGCAGATCAACATCGCAGTGAAAGAAGTTTTGATGTAGGTGATTGGGTATTCCTACGGCTACAACCATATAAGCAAATGTCCCTAAAGCAAGCTAAGAAGGATAATAAATTATCACCAAAGTATTATGGTCCGTACAAGGTGTTGCAAAAGATTGGTACTATGGCATACAAATTGGAGCTTCCTGCAGCTTCTCGATTGCACCCAGTTTTCCATGTTTCATGTTTAAAGAAGGTTATAGGTGACAAGCTCCCAATTCAAACAATATTGCCAGAACTTGACGAGGAAGGAAAAATTATATTGGAACCGGAAGCAGTCACAGAAACAAGAACTCGACAGCTACGAAATCGATCAATTTCAGAGTATCTTAAGTGGAAGAACTTATCTGCTGAAGATTCCACATGGGAGGATGAGAATTTTATGCAGAAGTATCCAGAACTACTCAAGCGTTGAGGACAACACTTTTTTGAAGGAGAGGGGCATGTTGGGTCCCTATAATACTAGTGATTACCCCATTACTATTGTAGTTATACCCCTTATTTATATTGTTGTGCCCCTATTACCCCCATATTGTTATTTCTGTGCCCCATAGAATCCCTCTATTGTTATTTTTGTGGCTTTATATTATTATTGTTAGGTCGGTTGGATTATATTGTGACTCCTTAGACTCCTATATATAGAAAGGAGGTTTTGTCATTTGTATCATCCAAGAATTGTTCATTTATGTAATGTAAAGGAGGTTGCCCCCTCGAAGAGGCTGAATTCTAAGGCGTGGATCTCTCTTTTCTATCTTTTTGTGAGCTGGTTTCATAACAGAGACAACTGGACAAGACATGCAAGGAAACCAATATTTGTGGAGCAATAGCTCCATTAATGCATGGGGTAGTATATGCCATCCATTAGATTTTGTATTTGGCTAAATCCAAGGGTTGGCATATACTGCCCCCATGCATTAATGGAGCTATATCTCCAAAAATATTGATAGTTGACATGCAAGGTACTGACTTTGAGGATTTTGATGATCTCATTTGGGCTTCGATTGAGGCGAAGGCACTACATGGCCATAAACTTGTTGGTTGTTCGCCAACTTTTACTCTATTTACCTCTACCCATTACTGTCCTTCTTCTCTTGAGGGTAAGGCTTTTGTTGTTTGAACTGTTCCTCCGATATTTCCACACGGTTTACATATTGTTCTTGGGCATCGTTCCAAGGCGATTTAGTTTGTGGAAGATATTCATTTTTTTTTTGTAAGCTACGACATTTCTATTATCTACGTCAAATTTAAAAGTACAAACTTAGGAACCTCAATCCGCCCAACTGGGAAACCGGATCTGTTGGCTCCTATTCATCAGACGATCAATAATGTTTTTCATGCTGAATAATGTCAAAAAACTTTGCAGGACATTAAGCCCTATCTCGCCAGGTTTTTCCAAAAAACTATTCTTTCCAAGTTCTACTAACAGACCCAATTTTACTACTACTGCTATGGCATACAAACTAATATTCAAAAACCAGAGCAATATCATTCTAAATTCAAAAAGAAGACAGTTAACAGGCCTCTCAATTCTCCGCATTTCCTCTTCTGGATTTATTGTTGTCGTTGGTCTTCCCCAGCTCCTTCAGCATCTCTTGAATTTCCTTGAGTTGTTCGTTCTGTTGACGGAGCATCCCTTCAACGTTCGCCACCTCCTTTTTCGCTGCCGCCATTTCCTGAGCCATTTCCACCATCTCAGCCGCTACTTGCTCCATGGCCTTTGCCAAGAGATGCTTCAGCACCCAGTAAGTGTGAAGAGCGTGGCGGTAAAGGGTTAATCTGCCTCGCGTGTTGCCTGGGTCCGGCAGCTGAGAAGTCCATTCTTCCATCTCCGGGTCGGACGGTTCCTCCAATACTCTGTCCTCCATGACATCAATAATTTTCCTTATGTCTACATTTGTCTCCAGATTGTATGCCTGTTCAGCTTCGTGCACCGCCATGCTGATCGATTTCTTCCCCCTTTTCCGTCTTCTCTGCGCCTGATTACCCTCCTCGTTGATGATTGGTTGTCGGGGTCTACCTCTGCCTCTCTGTTCATGGGTCTTCCTTCTTCTATCCTTTCTGCCCTGCTTAGTTCCTTTGCTGCTTTGCCCTATTTCAAAATGCTTGCTCCTGAAACCTTCCCCCTGGCTATACTCCATTTCATCTGAGCTTTCTATTTCGATTTTTACTCGACCCCATTCGAAATGCCTGTCGCCTACTGCCTCCCTCTCTGCCTGGACTGTCTTATCCCATTTCTCAGCCATTTTGGTACAGTTGAGGCGTTGATTTTGGTTCCTCTGCCAAGTCTCCCCTTCTCTCGCCACCTTCTTCGACTTCTTGCTGCCTGTCATCCTTCTCCTGTTCCACCTTATAGAATTCTCGCCACCTTTTCGCTTATGATGGGTTTGCTCTCCACTTCTTTTCTCCCTTGCGCCTTGAATGATGCTTTCTTCGGTGTTTTCCGGTTTTTGTTTTGGGCTGCGTACCTGCTGTTCTGAATTATCATTAAATGTTGATGTCAGGGAGGTGAGGCCGCCGTCCTTCTGTCCTGTCTTCGCTGCCGCATAAACCTGCCTTATTCTCCTTCTCCCGCTCCTCGCGATTTTTTGATTACCATTATGTTGTTTCATGGTTATCGTTGTCTATGAGCTGTTTTAAGCCGTCCCATCTTGTCATCGCTGCTTGATTAGTCCAGCTGTCATCCACTTTCGCCAATGATTCCTTACTTCCCCAATTAGCCAAGCAATCCGCGGGCTTATTTCCTTCTCTTCTGACATGCGAGGTGATCTTGTATTCGATCCCTTTCAGTGTTTCCTCGATTTCTTGGACTATACTCGTTGTTCTCCAGCTTTTAACTACCTTCTCCCACTGTTTCCCTTGTATTAATTTTCTTATGGTGCTTATGACCAGGGCTGAATCACCTTCGATCTCTATCTTCCTATATCCATTTCTTATGGCAATTTTGAGACCCTGATAAACTGCCATAAATTCCGCCTCGTTATTACTCATTGTTCCTCCGTGTTCTGCATAGATCCATTCTACCTCTCCTTGTCTATTTCTAAAGATTCCTCCAAATCCTGCTGGACCTGGATTCCCCTTTGCTGCCCCGTCGAAGTTGAGCTTGATAAACCCTTCCGGTGGCTTACGATAAACTGCATGACTTTGGCCCACTATAGGTTGGTGTTGCTTTGCTTTTTGTTGGTAGATCATTCCTTGTTCCAAGTTCAGCCTTTTTAGGATTTCTGCTTCTTCCTCAGAGGTCTTCCAATCTTCTTCTGCCCAATTTTCCGCGAGGATTGATTCTCTGATTTGTCTTAGGGTTCTTTTCCAAACTTCTTCCGGATTTGATGATTTCCCCTTGAAGATTCGACCATTTCTCTCTTTCCAAAGATTCCACACGTTGAAGCCTGCTGTCATGTTCCAAGCTCTTCTTACTACCTTGCTTTTGAACTTTCCTTCTCCCCAGTCACATAGGGTTTGAATTATATCCTGTGGATTTCGTTCTGTGGTCGAGAATAAGTTTCTAGTCTTTTCCCATTGGAATTGGGCCGTGCTGCATCCATTGAGAAGGTGTTCCTGGTCTTCTTCATCTAGATAACAAAGGCAACATCTTGATGGGCCTGAGAAACCTCTTTTTTGTATTCGATCCCAAGTTAGAATGCGTTTCCTTCCTACCAGCCATACGAACATCTTAATCTTCGGCCACCATTTATTTCTCCATATCTTCCTCCACTTCTGCTCTTCCTCCCCCTGCTCTTGCTGTATCTTTACATTATATGCTTCCTTTATGGTAAACGCTCCTTTGGTTTCTTTACCCCATCGCAGAATGTCCCTGCCTCCTCTATTTTTTATTTTCCTGGAATCTAATTCCTTGCTAAATATAGTTTTTTGATCCTCTGTTGCGTTCCTGTTCCATTCTTCCATTGATTTCCATTCCCTCCATTCTTCGTTTCCTCTTTCTTCTATCCAATAATCTTTAACCCTAATGAGGTCTCTGTCCATACCTGTTCTGTAGATTTCCTGCATTCCTTGTAGGTCCAACATTTTCTCCCTTTGTTGCCATGCTTCCTCCCAAAATCTCGCATTCTGACCTCCTCTGATTTCCCAAAAAATATGACCATCAACTAATTCTCTGCTTTGAATGGTTAGGTTCCATATATCTGATCCCCGGGGTGCTTCTTGTTTCCTTAGTATTTCTTCCGGGGTTGATGGCATATTATATTTTGTTGTCCAGATTTCTTTCCACAGGTCCTTCCCTCCTTGCATCCATCTCCATCTTAGTTTGGCTGCTAGAACTTGATTTAGGGTCCATGGGTCCCTTAGGCCAAGACCTCCTTTTTCTTTTGGTTTGGTTAGGTTGTCCCATCAACAGAGGGCCCATTTCTTTTGTTGCTTGGGTCCTTCCCAAAGAAACTTTCTGTAAATCTCTACCAGCTTATTGCATATCCCTTTTGGTGCTGCCATCACTGATAAGGGATATATCGGGATCGCCTGAATGGTGGATTTAAGCAGAACAACCCTTGCCGCCAAGTTCAGAGTGTGAAAGGACCAATTTTCCAGTCTTTTCATGATCTTTTCCAGGATGATCTTCCAGTTTCCTATTTTGAGGGATGAGGCATCTAGCATAGTTCCTAAGTACTTAGTTGGGAGATCCCCTTTCCTATAACCCAAGATCCTGGTTAAATGATTTTTGATGGGTTCCACTGTATTAAAGAAGAATGTTCTTGATTTCTCATTGTTTACCTCCATACCTGAGCCTTCCATAAATACCTCTAAAATTTTCTTTATCCTTCTCACCTCCTTCATGGAAGCTTTGCAGTATATCATGATGTCATCCACGAACTGTTGGTGGGTGACTGAAGTTTGATTGCCCCATAGTCTCAGACCCTGGATTTTCCTTTCTCTTAATTCTTTTTTGAAGTATCTACCTAATCCTTCTGCTGCTATTATGAAGAGAAAGGGGGATAGGGGGTCCCCTTGTCGAAGTCCTCTTGTAGCATTAAAAGTAGCAGATGGGGCTCCATTTAGCAGGATAGAGAAATTCGGGGTGGAAATCATGCTTAAGACCCATTTCACCCATCTGTCACAGAATCCAAAGGCTTTAAGGATGGTTTCTAGATATTTCCAGCTTAACCTATCATAGGCTTTTGACAGGTCTAATTTTATCAGCATTCCTTTTTCTTTCTTCGCTTTCAAAGTGTGGATTACTTCCTGGGCCACCACTAATCCATCCAAGATCTGTCTTCCTTCTACAAACCCAGTTTGTTCTGGGGATATTATGCTTGGTAGAATCGATTTCAGCCTTTGTGCCACCACTGATGCCACTATCTTGTAGATAACGTTACATAAAGCTATAGGGCGAAAGCCTTCAGCTTGATCCGCTTGATTAGTTTTAGGAATAAGAGTCAGCAGGGTTGAGTTTATTCCTGGCCATATTCTTTGATTAATTTGTGGAAGATATTCATTATCTCACGTTTAGAAACAACATATTTCAAGATCGAGGTTGAAAAAGAGGGCAATCGTTTGATCTAGGTGGATATTGGTGGCCACCCGTCTATTCCACCTGGACCCCCACTTTTGTTTCTTTTCAGTTTCCTTAATTGTAGCAAAACTTACTAATTATGGATTTTTTTTGGGTCCTAAACTTCCAGAGCCGTTTTGAGGGACGAAAAAACATTTTTAGGGAAAATAGGGAGACCATAAAAGTGCCAATCTAGTTTTCTTTTTTGTTTTTCGCCTCCTCTTTGCGATATTCAAAACAAGGTATTAATACATCCAAACGAAGATGATATGCCAAAGTTACAACCCCATGAAGTTAGCATTCCAACTTACCCCAATGGGGCCCACAAGATTTTGGCGCTTCATCTCCTAGGATTAGGTTTTTAGATGTTTAGGTTTTTTCGTTGTTCCTCAATGATAAAAATACCACCAAGCCTCACTGTAACAAAGTTCAAAGGCATGTAGCTGCCACATCTCTTCTCATAGATAAGCTACCATCGCCCGAGCTAGTTTATTTCCATTCTGTATGTAAGCATATTTTCTTTCTTTTATGTTAATGAAATGAATTTGTATTTTTGCTACATCTCTGTATTTATGTTTATATCTGTATTTTGTTGCATTCCTGCATAAATCCAGATCAATGGTATCAGATAAATCTTATCTTTCTCTAATTTTCTTTGCATGTCCCCAATGAGGTCAGGGTATAAGAAGTTAGGGCTTGAACTAGTTGAACCTTTGCAAGGCCAACCTCGCAAATCCCGATGACCTCAAATGGCAGAAAAAAAGACAGATGAGGGAGCAGGAGATCCTTTCAAAATATTGCTCGAAGAAGCCATCAAGTGACAAAGGAACACGATGATGGATAACTTTGTCCAAATCCTTCAGGGACTACCCACATGCGACACATATTCATCCATCAACCACTCTGGAGGAGCCAATCCTTTTAAGGTATAAGTTAAATTTGGCATTCCCATATTTGAAGGCCAGATAAATGTAGACACCATAGATAGATGGTTAAATCTATTGGAAGGAAATTTTCCAGTTTATGAATTTTCCAATCGAAAAAATGTTAATTTTTCACTCCTCAAAATCCACCCCCATGCTAAGGACTGGTGGGAAACCTACTGTGAACAAAAGGACAAGAGGGAATCCTCACTATTTTCAGCCACACCCACTTGAAATTCTTTCCGAGATGCCATCAAGGAACAATATTACCTTGTCGGGAGCTATGAAGATAAATACATAAAGTGGACCACACTACGACAGGGAAGGGACCAAGATGTGCTGAAGTTCACAAATATTTTTCATACCCTTCGCACGAAGCTGGGTATCAAGGATTTTGAGCGACATTTGGTACTCAAATACCGTGATTGTCTACACAAGTACATCCAAGACAAGAAAGAGTTCTTGGACATTTCCTCACTTAGCGGCACCTATCGATACGCTGTCAAAATAGAGCAAAAATTTAAACAAAAGAAGCGAGACTTGGATCTGCGAATCTGAAGCAAGGGAAAGGCGCCCCTAAAAGGCAAAAGAAGGGACAAAGCCAAGGTGGGGAGACCCAAGATGACCCACTGAAATTTCAAGCAAAGAAAAATACCACGAAAATAAAGAAGGACATAGGGAAATGGTGTGAGTTCCATAAGAGCCCCACTCACAACATGAGTGAGTGTCGAGCCAAGCAGTCATTGGTGGTCGAGATGAAGACTTCTGAATTAGATGCATGTTATGACTCTGAGTTAGAAACCAGCAAGGGGTATGACAAAGAGAAGCATAGTATTGATGCATAGCTTAGTGTTAGAGTTGGCACCACAAAGATCCAGTAGATTGAGCCCAAAGATCGAGAGGAGGAGAAGCGACTCTTCCACTCACAGATGTGGGTGAAGGGTTCTTCGTTGCAGTTCATTGTTGACAATGAAATCCAAAGGAACCTCATTTCAGCAGAGGTCATGAATCAGTTGGGCCTACTAACCACACCACACCCACAGCCGTACACCATCGGGTGGCTTCACCATGGGCGAGATCTCCGCGTCAGTCAACAACGCTGCCTTCCTTATAGCATCAAGCCCTTCATAGATGAGGTATTGCGTGATGTTGCTCCTCTTGAAGTTTGTCATGTATTATTAGGCCAACCATACTTGTGGAAGCGTCATGCTATGTATGATTCCAGGCCTCGCATTGCCATTATTTATTTGGGAAATAAGTTATACAGGATACCGAAGGTAGCACTGCCTACTGCCATCTCTTTGATCTCTGCAAAACATTGCTGTAATATCATTTCCCAGACCGAGAAATTTGTCTTCCTTATGACTTTCCCTAAAGGAAAGAATAAGAATGTGGCCACATCCACATCCTCTATACAAGGCTCCTCCGCACGTCAGCAACAGATGGACAAGGTCGTAGAAGAGTATAGGGACATCTTCACCTCACCCACAGGGGTACCCCTACACTGTTAGGTTAAGCACTCCATCGATCTGACCTCGGGCATGCCAATACCCAACAGACCTATCTATTAATGCTCCATTCTAGAGAACGATGACATTAAGAGGTATATTCAAGAGTTTCTATAGAAAGGGCACATCAGGCCAAGTTCATCAGCCTGTGGGAGCTCGATCGTATTGGTACAGAAGAAAGATGACACCTGGAGACTGTATATTGACTATCGGGTGCTGAATAAGATCACTATCTAGAATAGGTATCCAATCCCACATATTGATGACCTTCTGGACCAACTCAAGGGGGACAAATATTTCAACAAGATTGACTTCAAGTTCGGTTACCACTAGGTACCAATTGAACCCTTCGATGTGTGGAAGACTGCCTTCAAATCCAAGGAGGACCTTTTCGAATAGATGGTCATGCCTTTTGGGTTGACGAACGCCCCCATAACCTTCATGAAGCTAATGGATGACATATTATGGGCCCACACCAACTCATTCATGGTATTGTATTTGGACAACATCCTTATCTTCAACCAGAGTTGGGAAGAGCACCTCCACCATATTCAACAGGTCCTCCAAACCTTGCGACAACACAAATTATTTGGCAATATGGAGAAATGGACTTTTGGTATGAACCAAATTCAATATCTGGGTAAATCATTGATGAGCGGGGTGTGCATGTAGACCTAGCCAAGATACAATTTATTTGGGATTGGCCAACCCAAACCACTCTAACAAAGCTCTGCAGCTTTCTGGGTCTTGCTAATTTCTACTGTAGGTTCGTGTTGGGGTTCTCTAATATCACTTTGCCTTTGAGTACAATCACCAAGGGTGGAGCGAAAGAAAAATTCTTTTGGTCTGAATCCCAACAGAAGGAATTTTTCGAGTTGAAGGATCATCTCTTCTCCGCACCAGTGCTCACATTACCAAACCTGCAACAACTATTTAAGATTGAGACAGATGACTACGACTATGTTATTGGTGCAGTTCTTACTCAACAAGGGCACCTAGTGGCATATCACTGTGAGATACTTTCGAACACATTCTAAAAGTATCCCACCTATGACAAATAGATGTGTTCTATTGCGCAAGCCTTTCGACAATGAAATAATTACATTATGGGGAAGGAAACAGTAATCCACACAGACCTCCGACCCCTATAGTTCATACAAACACAAGGAAAGTTGCAAAATGACTGCCATAAAAAATTGTCCACATGGCTACAACAATTCCATTTGAACCTTAAGTACAAGAATGGAAACACCAATAATGTTGCAGAATGCCTCAACCGACCACCAGTCACGGAATTGACCACTGTGCTCGACTCTTGTGGACATGAGGCTTCGGGGTGGCTGCATCTTTACAATAGTGATCCATAATTCAACAACACATACCAGATGCTCTTGGAAGGAAAGCAAGTTCTTGATTTTCACCTCTAGGGTGCATTGTTATACCACTTGGGACACCTCTCTGTTCCTTCAAGTGATCATGCCAAGATGATTTGGGAGATGCACTACAGTTGGGTCGCAGGACATTTTGGAGTAGAGAAAAGAATGGTAGTGATGCAAAATTATTTTTATTTTCTGAACCTTCGACATGATGTTGGGAAGTAAATCAAATCCTGCGCTGCTCATGCCATTTCGAAAATGACCATCAAGAAGCAAGGCCTATATACTCCTCTGCCTACTCCTAGTTGGCCTTGGCAATCCATCTCCATGGATTACATGTCAGGTCTTCCTTCTAATAAGCATGGAAACAACTGTGTTTTTGTGGTCGTCGATAGATTCTCTAAGATGGCCATTCTGGTGGCGTGCAAGAAAAGTATCATAGCTGAAGCCATTGCTAAGCTCTTCTTTGAACGAGTGTGGGTACACTTTGGGATCCTACAATCCATTATCTCATATTGGGATAGCAGGTTCCCAAGTACATTTTGGTCAAGCCTCTGGTCGATGTTGGATACCAAGCTTACTAAGTTTACGACTTTACACCCCCAAACTGATAGCCAAACAGAGGTTGTCAATAGGATGATCGTGCACATTCCATGAATGTATAACTCGAAGAATCCACACACATGGGATGAAAGCCTCCTCTATGTCCAACACAGTTACAGTAGAGCTCTCCATAGCTAGACTGGCCACAACCCTTTTAAGGTGGGATTGGGATTCCATCCACTATGTCCCATTGATGTGGCCATACAATTTGTAGCTACTCAGGTAGATTCGTCTCATGTCCAGGCTGAAGCTGACAGGGCCAACAACTTCATTGAGCACATTCAACACATCCGCCATTAGGTTCATGACATATTGGACAGATCCAATGCTAAGTACATGCAGCATCGTGATCAATTTTGGGTGTGTTGTCTCTCCCAGAGACAACCTTGGATTTCTTAGAAGACCAATGCCTGGGCACATCTAAATTCTATGTATCTCATATGATCCTCAAGAAACTGAAGGCATCATATGCATCTTATACACATAGTAATTACAAATATACAAATATACACATAACATCATGGGTTGGTTTGCTCATCCAAGGATATAGACCATGTATTTCTAGTATGCTTTCACATATACAACTCACAAGAATAAGGCAAAAACAAGTGGAAGCTGAGTAATCAAGGACTTACAGTTTAATCAGATTTTGCAGAATAATGAAAGAAGAGAAAGATAATAATAACTCATCACATAGAGCTTGAAACATCAAGATTTATATACTTATCTGAGCTAAAGATAGACATGTGGATATAAGAAGAGTGAATGCTATGATTTCAGGAAGCGCACATTTAAAGATATAATGTCAAACTTGCATACAGGCACATGTATTAACTAGTTAACACCAATGAATATGTAAGAATATAAGAGATATTTCTGGCAGCTACAATTGCTTGAAATCAAAGAGGAAGAGCGAACATAATGGAAGTTTAACAAAGAAACAACATACTGTAATACTTGAACATGGGAATCACCACTGTTTCATTCATATTAAGAAAGATGTAGATCTAGAATCCATACAACTTCATAAGCACATACAATATTTTCCTAGAATTTAGAACCTTTGTTCAACGTTTCTTCCTCCCTTTTATAAGGAGATGGAGGGAAAGAAAATTAGTTACAGAAATATCTTCAGGTTGAAGTTTACAACTTTCTATATGAATGGTTGTCTCAGTGTGAATCCTCTAACTATTACAGCTGGGAGATTCCTTTCTTGAAAGAAAAACAGAATAACAATACCGTGATCAAAACACCAAAACATAATTAATCCATCAAAACTGAAATGATGGTTTATGGAAATATGTTCATGCCACTCCTCTTCACTGGCCTTTGGTCCTAGCATTTTCTTGCCAAGTCATGATTAATCCTCTCTCGGCCGGTTCCTGGTCACTGTCGGTCTTTAATAGTCTCGTCCCTTCCCTTTCACTTAAGTTGGAGTGGTCACCCACAACGATGATAATAGACTTTGAAACAGTTGCCGACTCATACAACTTTTAAATTTCTGTTAGATAATATTGGTGCGCTAAAAATATCTGGTGTCATGTTTCATGGAGTACCCGAGAGTTTTTTGAATGTTGGCATTTTAACACAGGAACACTGTGAAACAGGTAAGCACGACTGCCCTTTAAGACCTTGTGAATACAACCCATTTTCGCTTCCTCTTTCATGTGATCAGGGGCTTGAACCAAGCGCTTAGCCCTTCAGGCGCTAAGGATTTCAATTGTCACATGGGGGGCCTTTTCCTTTCTTAATTGAAATACCTTCAATAGACCCTTACACCGCATCGACTGATATCTCAAACACGAAAACTTTATAAATCACAGCTCATTATATATCACATCCGGGGCCTTTCCTTATCGCAATCACAATCGCCGATAGCTTGAAACCTAGAACCGTCGATCGTTGATAAACCTACTAATGTCATCACTGCCACGTCATCGCTGAGATCATCACTGCCACATGCCACCCTGAAATAGCCCCATGTCACCCCTAAAAACACTGAAACTGGGTGACACATGTCCTCTGCCATGTCATCAACCATACTGCCACGTCATTGCTGACATCAGATGCCATGTCTGATATGAGGACCAATAAAAGGCCGCCACGTGGCCCCTTGAAGGAGAGAGAAAAAGACCTGATGGGCCTTGGATTTGCATGGAATTCCTTTGTATTTCTAAATCAACCTTCCCTAGCAATTTCATATTAATTCGCAATGTTGGTGATTTTACAATCTTTCAGAGTTGTGATCCTGCCAATCGCTGATCGTCGATGCCACGTGGAGGAGAGAGAAAGGGGAGGCCCACCCCTTGTTTTGTTAACCACTTCCTTTGTATTTGGTTTTCTCGACCCCCCGACGATGCACCACTTTATCACATGATCAGCTGTTCATGCGATATCAACGTTTGACGATAGTTCTGGCCTTGCTATGGTGTGCACCCCTGGTGCCTGTGATCTCCAATATGTGATATCAACACTCGGCCTTGAAATCCGCTGATAACATAAGTATGTGCCCTGGAACCCGTCGACTACCGATCGCCGAATCATTTCTATGGCTTGACCTGCCGACCACCGATATGTGATTTTGATTAGCCTCGGACCTATGATTGCGATTTGTCTTCTACACTTAGTCATTTTTTCTCCATCAGCTGGGATTTTCCAAGGTAATCTTCAAAATGCTTTATCTTTTGCTCCAAGAGTCCATTTTTGGACTTCCATATACCGTTGGAAATATTTTTCTGAGCACTTGGTAATGGAGAGGGTCTGGTTAAGCTCTGATAGCTTATGTGGCTTGAAAAATGGCTTTAACTTCACTACTCTCAGGAAACCTTGACCAATTGAAACCCACAATGCAGTGAGTGACAACATTGGCTCCAACTGGGGATAGTGCCTTGTTGGCAAGGTGCTGAGGACTTGTAGACCAGTAGCCTTTCCTTCCATTGGGCATGGAGTTATTCTTAAACAACATATAATTATGTGAAAAAGGACTTTTCTGAAAATAAATTGAAAAAATTCAAATAACAATTTCAACACACATCGGGTATTTACAATGAGAAAGAGACAAATATCTCTAATTTTGAAAATAAAATTTTAGGAGCTGATCATTTACAAGTAGTTCTAGTAGTTCACCATCCAATTTTTCGAGCATGTAAATGTTATTTCCCCTTTCTTCTGCAACTCTGAAGGGGCTGAACCATAGCGGATCAAACTTCCATGTTTGCCTTTGTCTTCTTGTCTCACATTGCACCTGAGAACTAAATATCCTTACTGAAGAGGTATGTCCTTAGCCTTCTTTTCAAACAGATATTTCATCCTTTGTTGGTAGTTTAACAGTTTGGTCCCTACCCGCTCTCTGTTCTCGTGAAGCTCCACTAACTGATTTATTCTTCTAGTCAAGGCGCTAATGTTGGGTCCCTATAATACTAGTGATTACCCCATTACTATTGTAGTTATACCCCTTATTTATATTGTTGTGCCCCTATTACCCCCATATTGTTATTTCTGTGCCCCATAGAATCCCTCTATTGTTATTTTTGTGGCTTTATATTATTATTGTTAGGTCGGCTGGATTATATTGTGACTCCTTAGACTCCTATATATAGAAAGGAGTTTTTTCATTTGTATCATCCAAGAATTGTTCATTTATGTAATGTAAAGGAGGTTGCCCCTCGAAGAGGCTGAATTCTAAGGCGTGGATCTCTCTTTTCTATCTTTTTGTGAGCTGGTTTCATAACATTTGGTATCAGAGCTTTGGATTCTAGGGTTTCGCTGCTCCAAACAGGTCATCGTGGCATTTTCACTATAACTTTTTTCTGTGACGTTTCAGAAGTCGCAAAAAAAACCCATTTGAGAAGAAATTGCGCTGAACCTTGGGTCTGAATTTCAGAGCTTTTCGCGTGATATTTCCGGAGATATGATCTGAGGAAGTTGGTCTTTTTGCAGACTCCTGAATTACATTCAAAACAGGTGACCTGGGGAAAATCGTCATAACTTTCTCTCTGGGGATCAGATTGAAATTTCGTAAGAAGGTACAGAAAGAGGATGGACTGTAGTTTCTTGTATGCATGTTTTAGATTCAAAGGTTGAAACAGTGACTCGTGGCACGTCGTACAAGTTCGCTCTACTGAACTAGTCTAAAAGCAAGTCACTGTGGGAGATTTCACATAACTCTTCCTTGGAGAATCCAATTTGGGTCAGACTTGTGGCATTGGAAAGAGGACACAGAAGGCTACTACAGGTCGCAATTTCAGAACTGGATGATCCGAAATTACAGAGATACATCAGATTCAATATCAGGCTTCTATAAAGTGAAAAAAGGTGTGTAGTTTTTTTTTAAATTTTTGTGTAAGCTTGGTTTAACGGAATTCAAAGGGCATAGTAAAGCATTATTATCGGTAACTGATGCCCCGAGGAAAGAAAATGCAAACACCTAGTAAGGAACCTGAAAGCTCTAGCATGACTCATGAAGAAGAGGAAGAAATGCTACATGATATATCAAAATTACAAGAACAAGTGCAACAAATGTCACGCTCACAAAAGCTAACAGAAGCTAAGATAAGTGACATGGAATCTAAGATAAATGGCGTGGAATCTAAGATAAATGGCATGGAAGCTAAGATGGATGATTTGAAGATAGATTTGAAGACAGATTTGAAGAAAGACATGGCAAATTTGAAGACAGATTTGAAGACAGACATGGCAGATTTGAAGACAGATTTGACAAATTTTCTACAAGAAATACTTACTAATGGTGAAAAGGTAGTAAAGGAAACTCATGATGTGAACAAAAGAAATGTTAATCATGATTCCATAGACTCTAATGTTGGATCGAAGACCCACCATATTCCAAAAATCGATATGAGGAAGTTTGATGGCAAGGATCCCGCCACATGGATATTACAGATGGAGCAGTTCTTCGATCTCAATAATGTGCAAAACACACAAAAGGTACGTATGGCAACTGTATATTTGGAACCAAATCAGTTTGTATGGTATCAATGGCTTTTCTCTCGTAAAAAATTTATCACTTGGGCAATTTTTACGGAAGAATTGATAGCACATTATGAAGATACAAAAAGCAACACTTTTTTTAGCCAATTGATAAGTCTCAAACAAAAGGGTTCAGTAATGGAGCACATTGAGGAGTTCCAAAAATTGAACATAAGGGTAAAAGATATTCCAGAGGAGCATAGGATTGATGTGTTCATAGGGTCTTTAAAGGATAATATCCAACATGATGTTCGCCTTTGGGAACCTGATTCATTAGAGAAGGCATTCAGGTTAGCAAGAAAAATGGAAAGCAAAATTATGGCAACCAGGAAGCATACCACTCACAACTATAAAGACGGAAGTGTTGTTGCCCCTAGTCTTCCACAACCTATAAGGTTGACACCACAACAATTGGAAGAAAAAAGAGAAAAAGGGCTTTGTTACAGTTGTGATAGCAAATACACTAAAGGTCATAAGTGTGCTGAGAAGAAATTATTCTACATAGATTGTGAAGAGGAAGAAGAAAAGGAGCAAGAAAGGTCAAAAGAAGAAGATATACTCCAGGAACAAAGCCTAGATGAAGAACAAATAAATCCGACCATATCTTGTAATGCATTGGCGGGAATTACCACTCCTCAAACCATCAAGATAGAAGGACAAATCAAGAAGAAAAAGGTAATAGTGTTGATTGATTCAGGAAGCACCCACAATTTTATTCATTGTAGGGTAGCAAAAGAATTGAATTGCTTCCTATATCCAGCACCAGAGTGTCAAGTGATGATTGCAAATGGAGGAACAATAAATTGCTCTGGAAAGTGCCATAATATCAAGCTATCCATGGGAGAATATGTATTGACTAGCCCAATGCTTTCCATTCCAATGGGAGGTGCTGATGTTGTACTAGGAGTCCAATGGCTACAATCCTTGGGTACAATAGCTTTTAATTTTCAAGAACTTTTCATCAAATTTTCTACGGAAGGAAAGGAAGTTGAATTAAGGGGTATTGCAGGGAAACCAGGAAAGATAATCAGCTCTAATGGTATGACAAAGCTTCTAAAAAAGGAGCAAAGAGGTGTAATTGCACAATTATGTTCGCTAGATGTTTCCACATCGGAATCATCTATTTCTCCAGATCTCCAAAAAGTCCTGGACAATCATTCCAAGGTATTTGAGACTCCCAAAGGTCTCCCACCTATGCGTGATCATGATCATGCTATTCATCTGATTCCAGGAAGTGTTCCTCCAAACATCAGGCCGTACAGATATCCCTATGTCCAAAAAAGTGAAATTGAACGTATGGTTGCAGAAATGCTAGAGGCTGGTATAATTCAACCAAGTCAAAGTTCTTTCTCTGCTCCAGTAGTATTGGTGCACAAGAAGGATGGATCATGGCGCATGTGTCCGGATTATAGGGAGCTCAACAAGCTCACTATTAAAGATAAGTTCCCCATTCCTGTCATTGATGAATTACTGGATGAATTGCATGGATCAATTTACTTCACCAAGTTGGATCTTCGTTCGGGATATCATCAAATCAGAATGAAGATTGAAGACATTCCGAAAACGGCATTTAGAACTCATGAGGGTCATTATGAATTTTTGGTCATGCCTTTTGGCCTTACCAATGCACCTTCAACATTTCAAGGTTTGATGAATTCAATTTTCAAACCATTCCTTAGAAAATTTGTGTTAGTATTTTTTGATGATATACTAATCTACAACAAGTCTTGGAAGGATCATGTTGAACATGTTGACAGGGTGCTACAACTATTGGAGGAGAAACAATTATATGCAAAAAGATCCAAATGTTTCTTTGGAGTCCAGGAGGTGGAATATTTGGGTCATATTGTATCTCATGAAGGAGTTAAGGTAGACCCTAGCAAAATTAAAGCCATTAAGGAATGGAAAATCCCACATCCATAAAGCATCTGCGAGGATTTCTTGGGTTGACAGGGTATTATCGCAAGTTTGTTAAGAATTATGGGAGAATAGCAGCACCTCTAACAACATTATTGAAGAAAGATGCATTTTCATGGACTCCGGAAGCAACAAAGGCCTTTGAACATCTTAAAGAGGCAATGTGCCAAGCACCGGTCTTAGCTACACCGGACTTCACAAAAACCTTTATTGTGGAATGTGATGCTTCAGGAAATGGAATTGGTGCTGTTCTAATGCAAGATGAAAGACCCATTGCTTTTGAAAGTCGTCCAATCAAGGGAAAGTTTTTAAGCAAAGCTATTTATGAGAAGGAAATGTTGGCAATACTCCATGCACTTAAGAAATGGCGACCCTACCTAATGGGAAGACACTTCAAGGTAAAAACGGATCATGATAGCCTTAAATACTTTTTAGAACAAAGATTATCCTCTGAAGAGCAACAAAAGTGGGTCACAAAGATGTTGGGTTATGACTTTGAAATCATCTACAAAAAAGGGAAGCAAAATGTGGTGGCAGATGCACTCTCAAGAAAGGATGAGGATGTGGAAGCATTGTTGTGCGCCATTTCTATTATCCAACCAGATTGGATAAATGAAGCAAGGGAGGAATGGAAGAATGATGAAGAAGTGTGGGCACTTATTCGAAAGCTACAACAAGATTCCAGTACGTCTGATACATTTAGCTGGCAAAATGATTCGTTATGGTACAAAGATCGCTTATACCTCTGTAAGAATTCCCAGCTAAAACAAAAGATTCTTATGGAATTGCACACTTCTCCCTTAGGAGGGCACTCAGGATTTTTAAAAACTTACCACAGGGTTAAGAAGGAATTTTTTTGGGATGGCCTTAAATCAGATATTCAAAAGTTTGTGGCGGAATGTTTGGTTTGCCAACAAAATAAAGTTGAAACAATTAAGACACCGGGTCTATTACAACCTTTATCCATTCCAAGCCAACGTTGGGAGGAGGTTTCAATGGATTTTATCACAGGTTTACCCAAGTCTGAGGGAAAGAGTGTCATCATGGTGGTAGTTGACAGACTTACCAAGTATGCACACTTTTGTGCATTATCACATCCATTTAAAGCCAGTACAGTTTCTACTGCATTTATGGAAACAATTCAAAAGCTACATGGAAACCCAAAGATTATTGTAAGTGACAGAGATCCCATTTTCACTGGAAATTTTTGGACAGAATTATTTTCTTGTCTTGGTACTCAGTTAGCTCATAGCTCATCTTATCATCCTCAATCTGATGGGAAAACTGAGATAGTAAACAAATGTTTGGAAGGATATCTTCGTTGCTTTGTATCTGATAAACAGACACAATGGGTCAAATGGTTGCCTCTGGCTGAATGGTGGTATAACACTTCCTTCCATACAACAACAAAAATGACCCCATTTATGGCACTTTATGGGTATCAACCACCATCCATCACATCATATTTAAGAGAAAATTCTAAGGTTCAGGCAGTGGAACATCACATCGAACATCAACAACAAGTCCTCCAACTCTTAAAGGATAACCTCGTGTTGGCACAAAATAGAATGAAACAACAGGCAGATCAACATCGCAGTGAAAGAAGTTTTGATGTAGGTGATTGGGTATTCCTACGGCTACAACCATATAAGCAAATGTCCCTAAAGCAAGCTAAGAAGGATAATAAATTATCACCAAAGTATTATGGTCCGTACAAGGTGTTGCAAAAGATTGGTACTATGGCATACAAATTGGAGCTTCCTGCAGCTTCTCGATTGCACCCAGTTTTCCATGTTTCATGTTTAAAGAAGGTTATAGGCGACAAGCTCCCAGTTCAAACAATATTGCCAGAACTTGACGAGGAAGGAAAAATTATATTGGAACTGGAAGCAGTCACAGAAACAAGAACTCGACAGCTACGAAATCGATCAATTTCAGAGTATCTTATCAAGTGGAAGAACTTATCTATTGAAGATTCCACATGGGAGGATGAGAATTTTATGCAGAAGTATCCAGAACTACTCAAGCGTTGAGGACAACACTTTTTTGAAGGAGAGGGGCATGTTGGGTCCCTATAATACTAGTGATTACCCCATTACTATTGTAGTTATACCCCTTATTTATATTGTTGTGCCCCTATTACCCCCATATTGTTATTTATGTGCCCCATAGAATCCCTCTATTGTTATTTTTGTGGCTTTATATTATTATTGTTAGGTCGGCTGGATTATATTGTGACTCCTTAGACTCCTATATATAGAAAGGAGGTTTTTTCATTTGTATCATCCAAGAATTGTTCATTTATGTAATGTAAAGGAGGTTGCCCCCTCAAAGAGGCTGAATTCTAAGGCGTGGATCTCTCTTTTCTATCTTTTTGTGAGCTGGTTTCATAACAGCTAGGCTCTTCCTCAGCTTCTTGTAGCAACTTAGCTACTGGAATTGCTAATTGGATAGGGAGGAAAACAACCTTGCCATATATTATCTCAAAAGGAGATTTCCCAGTGGATCTTTTGGGTGTTACACAGTTAGCCCACAGAGAAAAATTTAGTTGAGAGTCCCAGTTCCTTTGATTTTTAGTGATGGTCTTCTTTAGAACTCTCACCACAATTTTATTAGAAGACTCAGCCAAGCCATTCCTTTAAGGGTAGTATGTAGTGGAGTGTCCAATAATGATGTTGAATTTATGGCAGGAGTTGATGAAATTGGAATATTTGAAGACCTGTTCATTATTAGTGATGATTTTAAAAGGACACCCAAAGCAGGACAATATGTTCTCCTCCATGAATTTTATCACCACTGAATCAGTAGCATTCCTAGCTAGGATAGCCTCTACCCACTTGGTGAAATAGTTAATGGCTGTTAAAATCCATTTGTGTTAGCCGCTAGAAGGTGGGTTGATTTCTCTGATGAAGTCTAATCCCCACTGCCTAAAGGGATCCTCTACATGAACATGAATCAAGGGGAGAGGATCAAACTTCTGTATTTTAGCAAACAACTGGCATTCTTGGCATAACTTCACCTTAGAATAAACATCTCCAAATAGTGTGGGCCAGTAAAATCATGCCTTGAGGATTTTGTGTGCTGTTTCCTTCCAACTGTAGTGTCCTCCATAGACTCCCCCATGGAAATCGTCAATCATTTCGTGGGTTTCTCTCTCAACCAAACACAATAGTAATACCCCCACCTGGTCCTTCCTGTAAAGCAATCCGTTGGATATAATGTATTTATGTGCCTGCAATCTCAGACTTTGGTATTTTGATCTATCCAGTCCCAACAAGAATATTAGAAACAAGAGGTGATGATCTTCTTATACCTGTGTGATCCCTCATACTGGGCATAGTTCTTCTGTTCAGCAGTTTTAATTCGGCTCTGTTCATCCTCTAGACTATCATCCTCTGTGATTAGGCTTATCCCTAGATCTTGGCAGTTGGATTAAGACAAAATATTGGCCAACCCCTAGCCTTTGATGAGCTTGGTAGGCTTGATTTCTAACTCATATTCCTGTATTTTAGCTATCCATCTTCCTCTCTTTCCTTCGCTGTCTCCCTGCACCAAAATGTCTTTGACTATAGTTGTTGGGACAAACGTTGTGATTTCAGATTGCAGTACATACATACGGAATGAATTCAGTGCCTTGACCAGTGCATAAGCCTATTTCTCCAATATATCATACTTCAGCTCAACGTCCCTTAGGACTTGGCTAAAAAAGGCAATGGGCTGCTTGTAACCTTTATTTTTCTGTAACAACACAATAACAATGTATGTGGAGAGGCGAAAGAAAAGATGTAGAAGGGCACTGAATAATCAGGGCTGACTAGCACTGGGGCCTCAGCCAAAGCTTCTTTGATCCTTGTGAAAGAATCATGAGGGATGGAGCTCCACTTAACTTTGTTCTCCTTCTTGAGCATATCTGTGATACCTTTAACTATCTCAGCATAGTTGGGTATGAATTGCCTTAAGAAATTTATCCTCCCCAAAAAGGCTTGGACTTCTTTCTTATTTATGGGTAGGGGAATAAGGCTAATGGCTTTGAATCGTTCAGGATCAATATTTACTCCTTCCTGTGCTAGTATGTGTCCAAGAAACTTCCCCTCACTCAGGGTGAACTGAGATTTCTTCAGATTCAGAGAGAGGCCATACCTTCTGCACTTCTCAAAAGTGAGTTTTAAATGGAGGATATGCTCTTCATCAGACTTTGAAAATACTATGATGTCGTCTAAGTAGACTACCAAAAATTTATCTTGCTGGCTGAAATGTTTCCCTTGCATTTATCAACCCGAATGACATGCGTGCGTACATGAAGGTTCCCCACGGGGTGGTGAAAGAAGTCTTTCTCTGGTCTTTGGGGTGGACCACCACTTGGTTATATCCTGAGAAGCTGTCCATCATGGACATTCTAGCTACACCTACTACCTTCTGCAATTTATTATCCATCTTGGGCAGAGGGTAGTTATCTTTTAGAGACACCCTATTTAAATTCCAGAAGTCCACGCATAGCCTTATCTCTCTGCTCTTTTTACAGGTAGGGACCATATTAGCTACCCCTTCAGAGTATCTTAGA
This sequence comes from Pinus tabuliformis, assembly GCA_031772625.1. NCBI lineage: Eukaryota > Viridiplantae > Streptophyta > Pinopsida > Pinales > Pinaceae > Pinus > Pinus tabuliformis. The sequence continues at coordinate 1,133,643,819 of CM062804.1, forward strand.
GGGACTATTTATCTGATTTTATGTTTGCATGGCTTTATCCACCCTTCAAAGGAATTTCATGCTGAATAATATTTGTATCAAACGATTTCAAATCATCATAAGACCAAGCAAATACATCTTTGTAAGTTTTGAATAGATCTAAATACCTTTGTTTGTATTGCAAGGGGATTCCTTTGGACAACTTGATCATATGGGGCTCCTCCTTTGATCCAAGGTTGCAGTTCTCTACTTGCTCATCCTTCTCTGGGGCCATTTGTTTGGACATGATGTCATCTTTATTGAAAAGTCTTTCAAGTGGAACAAGTCCATGAGGGGCGGTGTTCCCTTTTAGTTGCAATTTTTTTTGCCCAGCCATTGTGTCTTTCCACGAAGTGGCTTCTTGTTCTGGTTCTTCTTCTTCTTGATTGATAGTGGAGTGGGAAAACTCCCCAACGACTTCTATGAATATTTTGACTTGCTTTTCATCTTCAAATACCTGCTAGTATTTGACATTATCAGGTATTGAAGGCCTATGTCTGACTTCTATCTCATATCTGAGGAGTGGATTTTGTGGGGGCTTGAAAGTGCTTGCAGCTACCGCAAGAGAGTCAGCCATCCTGTTTTCTTCCCTGGGAAGAAACTGGATGTTAAAGGTTAGGAAGAAATTATCGATGAATTCCCACACTAATTTCGGTACATCCTTGGCCTGGGGTGTTTGGCCCAGCATTGATTTCTGATCTGCCTTATGACCAGTTCAAAATCTGCATAAACTGCTAAGCATTCGATATTCATCTTTTTTTTTTTTGTAACCCCAGGAGCAATGCCTCATACTCCGCTACATTGTTGGTCACCTCAAATTCAATCTTGAATGAGAGGGATATCATGTTGCCTTCTAGGGATACCAACAATATTCCAGCTCCATTTCTCTCTTTTGAGTTTGCTCCATCGAAGTACAATTTCCATACTTCATTTTCATTTAAATGCTGGTATTTCAACTGCCTTCTTAGGTGCATTGATTCTTCTTCTAATAGTTTCTCGTCCTCTTCTAAGAATAGGTAGGAGATGCCACTTTCTTTCCCATGTACTGGGGAGTTTTCTGAGCCTTTAGATGGGGTCACAGTTTTCGCAAATTGAGATTCTTTGTACATCCTTCTTTGTTCACCTCCAAAAGTGGAAATGGTGGTATAAGTCAGATCTAGCTTGATAGAGCCACCCACCTTGGAACCCCAAGATCTGGATAAGAGCATTCCAAAATGAGGAGGTATATCAGCCACCATTATATCCATTACCACACTTTTCACCAAGATTTGGGCCATGTTACCACCAGATCATTTATCATGCCTAAGCATTTGACTCTCTTGGAGTCAAAGGAGTACAACTATTTGTATGGTCTGGTGATTTCCAAACCCAGCTGTTCCATTACTAATAATGGAATGAGGATGTGGGAAGTTGCTGAATCTAGCATGCAATTATGCAGCAAAAGGTCATGGATCACCAAATTCACATAAAAAGGTGCAGTAGAAGGATCCAACTCTTCCACATGCGACCCAAAAACGACCATTGGCCTTTCCTCCTAGAGGTTTGAATTATCATGGGTTGGTGCTGAGATAGAGGGATGCATAAATTGAGAGACCTGAGCTTTATAAATAGGCTACTTTAGAAGCTCAATCAGGGGAACATGATTTTTTACCTTCTCAAGATCCTTCTGGAGATTGAATGCAAGTTGGATCTTTCATGCACCTCTTGGCTCCGTTCCTTCCTCCTTTCCATTGGCAGTTTTCGGTCGAATAGGTGTCTCTTTTTCTATGTGTCCCTTTGAACTAGTTCTTTCCTCATTAGAGGAGACTTTTATCTTGGAAGGGTTAGGATTTAGGTTACTCTTCCCTTTATTCAGTACCAGGGGAACAAATTGGGGAGCAACTTCGCTTTGTTGTTCTGGTTCTCTAGTCCTCTTCTTTGAAGATCTTAGATCATACCTACGTTGTGGTTGTGCTTGCATGAAATCTATAAACTATTTGCAATAATACTCCATATCTTCCTCTTCTGTTGTTCATTATCTATCATGGCTGGACTTGTGGTGAGCCATATTCTCATATTCTTCTTCGGTAAAGAAGAATACATATTTCCCTGCATCTCTTATGTATCCGATGATTTTTCATTGGGACCATCATCCAAGTATAAAGGATGAGGGATCTAATCAAGATGTTCCTTTCTTTCCCTTGGAAGTAGATGCAGTGGAGGCCTTCTGTATTGAGGGTTATAGCCCTGATTGTTGACTTGAGCATTATGTCTGGAAAGGTTCTTGTTCTCAATTTCAAGCTTTCCAACCTTTTGTGTTAAACTCCCAACTAGTTTCTCTAGCTCATCCCACTTCAGGTCTGATGATTCTTTATCTTGACTAGAGGAGGATGCCTGCTCTTTCTATCTTTTGGGTTCAGTGGTTTCTTGCTTTGACCTTGACTTGCTTGCCAAGACCATATTGGCTTCCACTTTAAGAGCATCGGTCTGAAGTTGGTATAGAGTGAGAAAATTTCTTTCTCTAAGGGAAAAACCAACGTTGGACTCAAAAGCTCCCAGGAAAGCCACACGAGCTGCAATTGGAGGAGGTTTTATGTCAGCAAGAAGGTTATTGTACTGCTTATTGAATCTTTTGATAAATTCTGAAGTATACACCTTCAACTTTTTTCTTAGGGAATTAAACTTAGTGAGGAGGTACTCATGATCCCTCTTTTCTCCCCATTTCTAGGTGAAAGTGTTTTCCATCGCTTCCCAGGTAGCGATGGAGGCATTGGGTACATCTTTGAACCATTTTCTAGCTTCTCCCTCAAGACTTTGTATAAAAAGTCTCATGACCACATCCAGTTGATCCACATCTAAGATGTGAGAAAAAGAATTGAAGGCTTCAATGCAACTGTTTTTCGTGCTATCATCTTCCCCATTGAACCTAGACAACTGATTTAGGTGGTTTCGGGGCATTGCACTCAGAGGCTAAGGTAAATTAAGAGGTGCATCCTTATTTAGCAAAAATCCCGGGAGATCCATCTAGATTGGTGGAGGGGGATTAAAATTTTCTTGAGGAATTGGGGTCAAGACCACATTGGTTGGAGGATAAGTAGGGTATGCTAGGGCTTTAGGAGTAAGTCTTGAGTAGTGAGCAACAGTGGGTTGAGAATTGGAGGCGGAAGTAGCAAAGGCTGATGAGATGGTAGTACAAGCAAGGTGAGTTTTCTCTTTCCCAACTTTCTTGGAAAATAACTTTTCTGGATTTTGGGATGTATTTGAGCGAGTATGAGGCCTTTTAAAATCCAGGGTTATGAATGATAATGAGGGTGTGTGGAGTCACCAAGGTGACATGAATGCAATCAGAACAAACTTCGCTCACCTACACGAAGGGTGTTCAATTTGTTGTATCCTGCGGGAAGAATCCTTCAATAAGCTCCCTAGAAACGACGCCAAAAGATGTTATCCCTCCCAGAGATAGCCTTGGATTGTTTACAAGACTAGTGCTTGGGCACATCTAAATTCTATGTATTTCATATGATCCTCAAGAAACCGAAAGAATCATATGCATCTTCTACACATAGTAATTACAAATATAAAAATATACACATAACAACATGGCTTAGTTCCTTCGTCCAAGGATATAAGCCATGTATTTCTAGTATCCTTTCACATATACAACTCACAAGAATAAGGAAAAAAAAAGTGGAGGCTGAGTAATCGAGGACTTACAGTTTAATTAGATTTTTCAAAATAATGAAAGAAGAGAAAGAGAATAATAACTCATCACATAGATCTTGAAACATCAAGAGTTATATACTTTTCGGAGCTAAAGATAGACATTTGGATGTAAGGAGTGAATGCTATGATTTCAGGAAGCGCACTTTTAAATATATAATCTCATACTTTCATTCATGCATATGTATGAACTAGTTAACACCAATGAATCTGTAAGAATATAAGAGATATTTCTGGCAACTATAATTCCTTGAAATCAGAGAGGAAGTGCAAACATTATGGAAGTTTAAAAGAGAGACAAAATAATTTAAGACTCGAACATGGGAATCACCACTATTTCATACATATTAAGAAAGATGTAGATCTGGAATCCATACAACTTCAGATGCACATACAGGTTTTTCCTAGAATTCAGAACCTTTGTTCATTGTTTCTTCCTCCCTTTTATAAGGAGTGGGAATGCAAGAAAATCAGTTACAAAAATATCTTCAGGCTGAAGTTTACAGTTGTCTGTATGAATGGCTGTCTTAGCATGAATACTGTGATCAAAACATAATAACAATACCATGATCAAAACAACAAAACATAATTAATCTATCAAAACTGAAATGATGGTTTCTAGAAATATCTTCATGCCACTCCTCTTCACTAGCCTTTGGTCCTGACGTTTTCCTGCCAAGTCATGATTAATCCTCTCTCAGGCAGTTCTTGGTCACTGTCTATCTTTAACGGTCTCGTCCCTTCCCTTTCACTTAAGCTGGAGTGGTCACCCACAATGATGATAACATAATTTGAAACAACTGCTGAATCATAAGCCTTTTAAATTTTTGTTACATAATATCGCTGCGCTGAAAATATCTGGTGTCATGTTTCATGGAGTACTTGGGAGTTTTTTGAATGGTGGACTTTTAATATAGGAACACCATGAAACATGCCAGCTGGACTTCCCTTTAAGCCCTTATGAATACAACTCCTTTTTTCTTCCTCTTTCATATGATCGGGGGCTTGAACCGAGCGCTTAGCCCTTCGGGCGCCAAGGCTTTCAACTGTCACGTGGGGGACATTTTCATTTGTTACCTGAAATACCTTCAATAGCCCCTTACACTACATCAGTCGATATCCCAGCTCATTATATATTGCATCCGATGCCTTTCCTTATCGCAATTGCCGATGAGCCTGAAACCCAGAACCGTCGATTGTCGATCGCCGATAAACCTGCTGATGTCATCACTACCACGTGTCACCCTGAAATAGCCCCATGTCACCCTTGAAAACACTGAAACCGGGTGACATGTGTCCTTTGCCACGTCATCAACCATACTGCCACATCATTGCTGACGTCAACTGCCATGTCTACTCTAAGGACCAATCAGAGGCCACCACATGGCCCCCTGGAGGAGAGAGAAAAAGGTCAGCGGAGCCTTGGTTTTGCATGGAATTCCTTTGTATTTCTGAATCAGCCTTCCCCAACGATTTCATATTAAATTGCAATGTCGGTGGTTTTACAATGTTTCGGAGCTGTGACCCCATTGATCACCGATGCCACGTGGAGGAGAGAGAAAGGGGAGGCCCGCCCCTTGTTTTGTCAGCCATTTCCTTTGTATTTGGTTTTCTCCCCCCCCACCCTCCCTACCTTGACGACACACCACTTTATTGCATGATTGCCAGCTCTCGCGATATCAATGTTTAACGATAGTTCTGGCCCTGAACTGGTGTGTACCCCCGACACTTGCAATTGCTGATATGCGATGTCAACAATCGGCCTTGAAACCCGCTAATAACATAAGTATGTGCCCTGGGACCCGCCGACTGCCAATCGTTGATATGTTTTTCTGCCCTGACCTGCCAGTCACCGATATGCGATTGCGATTAACCTCAGACCTTCGATTGCAATTTATCTTCTACACTTAGTCATTTTTTCTCCATCATCTGGGCTTTTTGAAGGTAATATTCAAAATGATTTATCTTCTGCTCCGGGAGTCCATTTTTGGACTTCCATATACCATTGGAAATATTTTTCTGAGCACTTGGCAATGGAGAGGATTTGGTTAAGCTCTAATAGCTTTGTGACCTGAAAAATGGATTTAACTTCTTTTCTCTCGGGTAACCTTGACCAATTGAAACCCACAATGCAGTGAGTGACAACAGGGTGCCACAGAGGTTTTAGGTGGGTGATAAAGTTTAGTTACATATGAAGAAGGAGTGTCTTGGTGGGACCCACTACAAGTTCCACCTGATCTGATATGGGCCTTACACCATCACTAAGGCAATGGGAGATAATTATTTTGAGATCAACATTCCCCCATTCCTTGACATGCACCTAGTGTTCAATGTGGATGGCCTTCGACCATACTTTCCACCATTACTAGACACATCAAACATTGCAGAACAACTCACACCAATAGAGCTAAAACCAGACCGCATGGAACATGCCACAACTAATTAGATCATGGACACACAGATCAAGAATAATCACCAACAGAAGATATAATTGTATTGGGTTGTCAAAGGTGGGAAACTCCTGCACCAAGGGAAGTGGCTCACCAGGGACCAAGTTCAACAGAAGTTTCCCCATCTCATGGAGGCACCCAATGCAATGGGGACCATTTCTTCCTAACAAGGGAGGACTGATCCAGGTGGATATTGGTGGCCACCCGCCTATTCCACTTGGACTCCCACCGTTGTTTCTTTTCAGTTTCCTTAATTGTAGAAAAACTTACTTTTTTTTGTTGTTTTTCGCGTCCTAAACTTCTAGAGCCGTTTTGAGGGAATAAAAGACTTCTTTTGGGAAAATAGAGGGACTGCAAAAGTCTAAACTAGTTAACAAGTTTGTTTTTGGCCTCGTCTTCGATATCCTAAAAATGAGGTATTATGATAGCCAAACTGAGATCATATGCCAAATTTATGACCTCAGGAAGTTGATGTTCCAACTTACCCCAACAGGGCCCACAAGTTTTTTGACGCTTCATCTCCTAGGGTTAGGTTTTTGGATGTTTAGGGTTTCTCATTTTTTCTCAATGATAAAAAGCCCATTGAGCCTCATTTTAACATAATTCAGAGGCATGTAGCTGCCACATCACTTCTGAGAGATAAGCTACCATTGCTTGAGGTAGTGTATTTCCATTATGTATGTAAGCATATGTCTGTTCTTTGATGTTAATGAAATGAAGTTTTATTTATGTTGCATCACTATGTTTATGTTTATATCTGTATTTTTTTGCGTTCTTGTGTCAATCCAGATCATCGTTGGTTATTGGATATTTAGAAATATGGATGGATTGAAGATGAAAATGTGGGTCGACCCCCAGTGGGCTCCCATCATCTCATATAAGCTAAGGGTTAGTTTGCTGATTAATTGATGGTTTGTAACTCATTTTCTTCACTTGGATGATGCTGATAAAATTTTGGCTCTACCTTCGGTATGTGACCGAAGTTTTCTTTCCTTACAGCATTGGACAGTGGGTTTTAACCCACTCAAGGAGGTTTCGAGGCAAAAATTTGTGTGTGTTAAATTGCCTAGATTACCTTTTGAGCTCTGGTCAAGGTCAACAATGATGGATATTACAAATAAGTGTGAGAAATTTATATTTTTGGATGATTGAAATCTTTGCGGTATAGAAAAATGCATTTCCTAGTGCATGTGGTCTGCATGCAAAATTGGAATTGGTTTGGGGGAATGTTTCATATCAACAATGGGTCGATTACTGGCATATCCCTTTTAGATGTTTGGATGTCACTTGACTAGCCATTTATTAGCTGTCTATCAGCTTCGGTTGGGAGTGGTTCGCCATGAAAGAAATTATTCGGGAGGTTCTTGGCATGGTAAACAAATGGGGTTTAGAAATTCTGATGCAACTTCGATGAAATTACATTCTTATGGTTTTCAGAATGTTCCAGGGACTGAAAAATCTATTCCATTTTCTCCTTCTAATGTTTCTCATTTTCTTTGTTTTGATAGCGAGGACACATGTCCCATTCTCAATTCTATGGATGTTGGGGTGCATGGGAATTATAATTGCATGAATCCCTATATTAAGGCAAAGGCGATATGGGATGGGTGACCTCTCGGGAAGTCTTGGTTACCAGGTGCAAGCCCCAGAAGTGATGATTGACACAATGTGATTCATTTCACTAGTTTCAATACCATGTCTTCACCCCTGTGAGCATCACCTGATGCAATGAGTGCTAAGTGAACTATTTAAATCATGAGAAATTAGTCAGTTATGACTACCTCTCATGGAAATGGTCATACGTGAATGACTTACTTAACGTAGATGAATCGAAAAATGATATCTAATATAATGCACTGCGTAAACCCCCTATACTTAAATTCAAAAAGAGTGAAGGGATCTCTACTAGAATGGTTCATGAGGCACAATACTTGCTAAGGTTTTGCAAATGGGGTAGCAAGTTAAGTGGGCTTGATTGTGGGGAAAACACCAGAGTTAAGCACACTTGAGCCAGAGGCGATATGGGATGGGTGACCTCTCGGGAAGTCCTGGTTACTGGGTGTAAGCCCCGGAAGTGATGATTGACGCAATGTGATTCATTTCACTAGTTTCAATCCCACTTCTTCACCCCTGTGAGCATCACCCAATGCAATGAGTGCTAAGTGAACTATTCAAATCATGAGAAATTAGTCAGTTACGACTACCTCTCATGGAAATGGTCATACATGAATGACTTAATGCAGTTGAATCCCAAAATGATATCTAATATAATGCACTACGTAAACCCCCTATACTTAAATTCAAAAAGAGTGAAGGGATCTCTACTAGAATGGTTCATGAGGCACAATACTTGCTAAGGTTTTGCAAATGGGGTAGCAAGCTAAGTGGGCTTGATTGTGGGGAAAACTCCACAGTTAAGCGTGCGTCAGCCATAGGTGATATGGGATGGGTGAACTCCCGGGAAGTCCTGGTTACCGAGTGCAAGCCCCGAAAGTGATGATTGACGCAATGTGATTTATTTCACTAGTTTCAATCTCACTTCTTCACCCTTGTGAGCATCACCTGATGCAATGAGTGCTAAGTGAACTATTTAAATCATGAGAAATTAGTCAGTTACGACTACCTCTCGTGGAAATGGTCATACGTGAATGACTTACATAATGCAGTTGAATCCCAAAATGATATCTAATATAATGCACTGCGTAAACCCCCTATACTTATGTTGGTATTCCTATGTTATTTTCCACTAAGTATTTATTGGCATCCCATACACTTGATCTAGTGACTTCTAGCCCACATATTTCTCCTATGGGCCCTGACCTTATTTTTATGGTGGTGGAATCGGTCCTTCCTACGGGGCATCTTTTTCGTGGGATTTAATTCAAAACTTTTGCGGGGATATATCTCCCAAATATTCCATTGAAAATTTCATTAAAATATTGATACATAACCCGGTGTTGGACTTGGTTCCACTCACTGTTTGGTCATCCCTATCTCCTTATGGTGAATTGAAATTTAGTCGTCGCGAAGGAATGTTACAATTAGGAAAAATCAAGGTGGTATAAACAAGAAGGCATGTTTGGGGACCTTTCACTGGATTTTTCGGAGGAATGGGTACCCTCTTGTTACCCATCTACTGTGGCTACTATTTCTCAGGCTCTTAGATATTTTTCGCCCTCTCTAGATGTTCCTCAATGATGATCATGTCAAAAAATATCCGTGGTTTGGGGGGTTTCCATAAGCGAATGTCCCTGCATTAATTTATTCTGGTTCATCACCCTACAATTGTCCCTTTATAGGAATCTATGGTTATTGGGGAAATTCCTGGTCATATTTGTTGAAAATATGCCCATGTTGGTGGGTTTGTGCAACAAATGATTTTGGTCACTCCGAGGATTTAACTACAATGTGGGACCCTCTAGTGTGTAATTTCTTGGCTTATAATACTTTTGGAGGGATTTTTCTATCATGATACACTAGGGGATCAAAATTGTGTATATATATAATAAACATCTATGCACCATATGTCTCTAGACAGGAGTTTTGGGATCAATTAGACAAATGTGATTTGTTGAAAATTGGTCCACTTATATTGGCAAGTGATTTCAATCTAACTGTGGCCATGGTAGAAATGTGGGGATACGAATGCAAAATGGACCCATTGGGGGGAATACTTCAAGGACCTTTTCATGTATAATCATCTGGTGGATATCATTCCTGATCCTCTTATGCCTACTTGGAAAAATGATCATTCTAGATTGGATGGTGTTGTAAAGAGATTGGATCAATTTTTGACACATGAGAATCTGGTGGATAGGTTATGTGTGTTGTGATCTTGGGTCGTCCCTACTAGTTTGTCTTATCATGATCATATATTTCTCCAATAGTGTGGGGATCATGTTTGGAAGGGTTTTCCTTTTAAATTTAATAATAAATGAAACACAATAAGGGTTTTGATCTATTGGTGCAGAATTCATGGTATAGGGATGGAAATTTTCCAGTGAATTGTTAGATGGATGTGGTGGGATACAAACTTTCCTACCTTAAAAAGGTGGTGAAAACTTGTAGGTTTTAACCCTGTACACAAATTACCTGCATACTAATTCTAAAACATAGAAAATAAACAATGCGAGAGAATAACACATAAACACATATACACACAGATTTTCCCCTGGATCCCAAAACCAGGACTACCAGCTTGATTTTTCATTATGATCCTTTCAATGTTACAATACATATTTACACATGCCGAAGCATCCAATATCATGGACCGAAAACCATCGCGTCCAAAACCATGTGCGAAAATCATGCACAAAACCATAGGTAGGTCCGCCCAACCTAACATAGGGTCCAAAACCAAAATTTTCTAGGGTGCTGCCCCGGACCCCATAGAGTGGGGTTATTTGCACCCCTCAAACCCCCTGTGACTCCCTCCTGCTGTGCAATCAACACAATGAAGGTGGGGCTCTGCCCCCCTTCTAACCCCCCGGTTAACTACGTGGGCTAGTCGTGGAAAGAATATAACACAACCCAAAATTGTCCCACTTGTTGTTTTCTTTCCACAGGGGGCCACAAGAGATCTTAGTCATTTATCCAGCCCTACAACACCCATTGTTTCTCTACACCAAGAGAACATCTAAGAGCTCACAAATTTTATCAATGCATCTGCAGTATTATTCAAAGTGTCCACCTTTAACAACAACACCTTTTTGTCTTCTATCATATCCCTCACAAAGTGATACTGAACATCAATGTGCTTTTTCTTTGAATGATATGTAGGGTTCTTTGCCAAGAAAATTGCACTTTGGCTGTCATAGTCTATCCTTATAGCTCCCTGTACTAACCCCATACTTGAACACAATCTCTACAACCAAGTTGCTTCCTTGCTTGCATGAGCGGCTGCCATGTATTCTACCTCTATAGTTGATAGTGCCACTACAGATTGTTTCTTACTCATCCAACTGACTGCACCTCCAAATAGGTTAAACACATACCCACTTGTAGATCTTCTCTGATCAAGATCTCCAACCCAGTCTACATCAACAAATCCACGAATATCCAACACTCTGTCCAATCCTGGTCTTCCTTGGTAGCACAAACCATAATCACTAGTGCCACACAAATACCTGAAAACCCGCTTGACTGCTGTCCAATGCTCCTTTCCTGGTTTTGACATAAACCTGCTCAATACTCCCACTGCATGTGCAATGTCTGGTCTAGTACAGACCATTTCATACATTAGGCTACCGACTGCACTTGCATATGGAACACGGGACATGTCCTCTTCCTCTTCTTGTGTCTTGGGACACTCTTTAGCAGATAACTTTACACCTACAGGAATAGGAACCTTCACCGGTTTACTATCCTGCATATTAAATCTTTGCAATTTTGTCTTGACATACTTCCTTTGGTTTAACTAGAGCTTCCTCTTTGCTCGATATAGTTTGCAGAACCAAGATCTTTCATGTCGAATTTGGAGGACAATTGGGTCTTCAAATCCTGGATAATTTCTTTATCATTTCCAACTAGCAACATATCATCCACATACAAGACCAAATAAATAACACAGTAACCAATTAATTTAAACTACACACAGTGATCTGCTTTGCTTCTGGTGAAGTCAAGTCCCCATATAAATGTATCAAATTTCTGATACCACATCCTTGGTGACTGTTTTAACCCATACAGAGACTTCTTTAACTTGCATATGAGTTTTTTCTTACCCTTCACCGCAAAGCCTTCGGGTTGCTTCATGTAGATTTCCTCTTCCAGATCCCCATGAAGAAATGTTGTCTTCACATCCATCTGTTCTATCTCAAAATCAAAAGCAGCAACAATAGATAAAATTAATCTAATAGAAGTTATATTGGCAACAGGAGAAAATATATCACCAAAATCAATTCCCGGCACCTGGGAATAACCTTTTGCTACCAACCGAGCTTTGTATTTCTCCACCTTTCCTTCTACATTTGTCTTCTTCTTGAACACCCATTTGCTGCCAATGGGTTTCCTTCCAATCAGAAACTCCACCAGATCCCAAGCCTCATTTTTGTGCAAAGATGCCATTTCATAAACCATGGCCTCTTTCCAGAATTTTCCATCCTCTGAATCTATTGCTTCCTTCACAGTTCTGGGATCATCATCAGTAATAGATAAAGCAAAATTTGAATAGGAAGCAGATGGACTATACCTTTCTGGCTGCCTTCTTTCTCGAACTGATCTTCTCACACCCAGAGTTTTTGGCTCTTCATCTACTGATACCTCCTCTGCTGTAGAGTCTGATTCTTTCTCCTTGAGCTCAAACTCTATCTTCTCAGGTTCCTTTGGTTGGACTTCATGTTTAATAACATCTTTCACCTCTTTGAACACCACATCTTGGCTATACAAAACCTTCCTTGTTACTGGGTTCCAAAGCTTATAACCTTTTAAACCATCCTTATACCCAATAAAGATGCACTTTTCAGATTTACTATCCAAATTGGTTCGTTTCTCCTTTGGAACATATACATATGCATCACATCCAAATACCCTGAGATGTGAAAGAGAGGGTTTCTTACCAGTCCATACCTCTTGTGGAGTTTTATCCTCCAACGCTGATGAAGGTGATCTGTTGACCAGGTAACATGATGTCTCCACTGCCTCTACCCAGAATTCCTGTCCTAACCCGGCACCACTTAGCATGCTTCTTGCCCTTTCCATCAACGTATTATTCATTCTTTCTGCAACTCCATTTTGCTGAGGTGTATATGCAGTAGTCATCTGCCGTGCTATACCACACTTCTTATAGAATTCTTCAAATTCCTTAATGCAAAACTCTCCACCGTTATCTGTCCTAAACACCTTTATCTTCTTCTTTGTCTGGTTTTCCACCAGAGCCTTGAATTATTTAAACCTATCAAAGATTTCAAATTTATTCTGAAGGAAATATATCCATGTATTCCTTGAGAAGTCATCTATAAATGATACATAGTACACAGACTTACCCAGTGATGGAACCTTCACAGGTCCAAACACATTACTGTGCACAAGCTCTAATATTTGTTTTGCCCTCTTAACACTAGAAGGGAAACTCACTCGATTCTGATTCCCATATACACAATTTTCACAGAAATCAAAATCCAGAGAGCTATTACTCATACCTTCTACCATACCTTTACCATGAAGTATTCGAAGCTCCTTCTCTCCAACATGTCTAAGCTTTTGATGCCACAACATGGTCTTTTCTCCAGAGACCACTAGATTTTCTACTCCACTTTCAGGAACCACATAACTGTTGCACCCATCAACAACAATGCTACCTTGTAGCTTGTACAAAGTTCCAATCCGAACTCCCTGCATCAATACCAGTGCTCCCCGAACCATCTTGCAGGTATCCTTCTCGAACACTATTTTTACACCTGCATCATCCAACTTGCTTACAAAAATCAGATTTCTGGCCATTACAAGAATATGAAAAACACCCAGAAGTGTTCTAACCCTTCCACCTTGTAACTTCAACTTTACTTTTCCATGACGAACGATTCTAGCCTTCCTATCATCTCCTAAGAAGACATCACGACCATCGTATTTCTCATACTCGCAGAACCACTCTCTATGGGGAGTGAAGTGAAAGGATGCACCTGAGTCAATCAACCATGCCTCATGATCTACATGTGTACTTAAAGAAGCCAAGTACACATCCCCACCTTCATCTGAGGTGGTTTTTGCCTTTGCAAAAGGAGCATCATCATATCCCTTTCCTTTATCAGGAGCTTTAGATTTACAATCCCTTTTGTATTGCCCTTCCTTTCCGTATTTCCAGCACACCACCTTTACAGGTTTTCCTGGAGATTTAGATCTCCCACTCGATGACTTATTTTTGTTTCTATTCTGGGACCGTCCTCGTACAAACAAGGCATCACTATTCTGGCTCTCCATATTTTTCCATCTCATCTCCTCCGTTAGCAAGGATGAGACTATTTCATCAAACTGCAAGGTAGTTGTATTGCTACCTATTTCAATAACCAAACTATCCCACGAATTTGTTAGAGAACACAACAAACTGATGCACTTATATTCATCTGAAATTTTAATATCAATAGATAATAACTGACTTACCACAGTATTAAATGCGTTCAGATGCTCTGTCATCGAGTCTCCATCTTTCATCCTCATGTTATATAGTTTTTTCCATAGGAACAGTTTATTCACCAAAGACTTAGATTGGTACAAAGTCCCTAACTTGTTCCACAAAGCCTTTGTCGTAGCTTCCCCTAATCCAACAACAATACTGAATCTGAGACACACAATTGTATTATGCTCTTTTCCTTCCGATGCAACTTCTTCCATTCTTCATCGGAAACTCCCGTTGGTTTAGTACCCAGATCTACCACGATCCATTGATCTTTATCCACCAATAGATCCTCCATCTTGAGTTTCCACAAATCAAAACATTGACCATTAAATTTCTCAATCTCTATCTTTCCATTGCTCGCCATCTTCTTTCACCACCAAAATCCACCTCGCAGATCTCCCACTGAATAGGGTCTACCACAGGCCCGAGCGAAACCCCTCAGCAACAAAGGTGTCCCCTTGAAGCCAAAACAACTCTGATACCAAATGTAGGCTTTAACCCTGTACATAAATTACCTACATACGAATTCTAAAACACAGAAAATAAACAATGCGAGAGCATAACACATAAAACACATATACACAGAGATTTTCCCCTGGATCCCAAAACTGGGACTACCAGCTTGATTTTTCATTATGTTCCTTTCAATGTTACAATACATATTTATACATGCTGAAGCATCCAATACCATGGACCGAAAACCATCACGTCCAAAACCATGTGCGAAAATCATGCACAAAACCATAGGTAGGTCTGCCCAACCTAACATAGGGTCCAAAACCAAAATTTTCTGGGGTGCTACCCTAGATCCCATAGAGTGGGGTTATATTCACCCCTCAAACCCCCTGTGACTCCCCCTGCTACGCAATCAACGCAACGAAGGTGGGGCTCCGCCCCCCTTCTAACCCCCCAGTTAACTACGTGGGCTAGTCGTGGAAAGAATATAACACAACCCAACAAAACTGGGAAAGGACTAAAAAGAGAATATTATAAAGGAGCTTTCTGATATCGAAAAAAAAATGATGGAGCTTTCTTACCCATTGGATCCATAATATTTTACTAAAAATTATAAGAATATGGCTCTGGAACTTGCTGGTTGTAGGCGAAAAATTCTTATGCATCGCGAGGAAGAGTGGAGGGTTAAAAGACATGTTATCTGGATTGTTGGGGGGACAAAAATATAAATATTTTCACCACTTTTCCTCATGTAGGAGGAGGAAAAATACCATTCAGGTTTTGAAGAATGGTGAGGACCAACATATTTGTACAGTCGTTGATCTTCGTAAGGAGGCTATTCATTTCTTTGAACATCAGTATCAGGCCAAGAATGGTGTGATGTTATGTAACTAATTCACAAAAAAAAAGTAAAGATAGATCAACGAATTGAAAATAAGCCTCTTCGAGGGGGCAACCTCCTTTTACATCACATAAATGAACCATTATTGGAAGTTACAAATGACAATACCTCCTTGGTATATATAGGAATTTAAAGATTTACAATATAATCAAGGCTTACAAAACAATAATAATGTAAGGGCACAACAATAACAATATTGGGATTTTATGGGGCACAACAATAACAATATGGGGGTTACACTAGTATTATAGGGACCTACCATGCTCCTCTCCTTCAAAAAAGTTTTGTCTTCAACGCTTGAGTAGTTCTGGATGATTTTGTATAAAATACTCATCGTCCCATGTGGAATATTTAGTAGGTAAGTTCTTCCACTTAATGAGATACTCTGAAATTGATCAATTCCATAGCTGTCGAGTTCTTGTTTATGTGATTTCTTCGGGCTCCAATATGATATTTCCTTCCTCATCAAGTTCTAAGAATATTGTTTGAATTATAAGCTTGTCACCTATAACCTTATTTAAGCATGAAACATGGAAAACTGGGTGTACTATGCATGGTGTAGGAAGCTCCAATTTATATTCCATAGTACCAATCTTTTGCAACGCCTTGTAAGGACCATAGTTCTTGGGCGATAATTTATTATCCTTATTAGCTTTCTTGAGGGATATTTGTTTGTATGGTTGTGGTCATAAAAATACTGAATCGGCTACATCAAAATTTCTTTCACTGTGATGTTAATCTGCCTATTGTTTCATTTGATTCTATGTCAGAGTCAGGTTATCCTTTAAGATTTGGAGAACTTGTTGTTGATGCTCGATATGATCTTCCACTTCTTAAACCTTAGAATTTTCTCTTCAAGACAATGTGATGGACGATGGATGATATCCATAACGTTCCATAAATGGGGTTATTTTTTTTGCGATGTGGAAGGAAGTACTATACCACAATTGAGGGAAGGGATGAGGATGTGGAAGCATTTTTCTGATTCCAAATGTTGTATAACCAAATCACAAAATAAAAGAAAATATAGATCTATGACTTGAAAATAAGCCTCTTCGAGGGGGCATCCTCCTTTTACATCACATAAATGAACAATTCTTGGATGACACAAAATGACAAGACCTCCTTGGTATATACAAGAGTCTAAAGTGTCACAATATTATTAGGGCCTACATGACAAGAATAATGTAAGGGCACAAAAATAACAATAGTGGGATTCTATGGGGCACAAAATAAGAATATGGGGGCTACACAGGACACACAATTAACAATATGGGGGCTACACTAGTATTATAGGGATCTAACATGTGGAATTTGATAATCAGTGGGATCAATTGTAGGTATATCCTAAGATGTTTAATGGTGATGATAACACGCATATTGAGTGACCTATCACTTTGGAGGAATTCGTTGTGGTATTAAAAACATTTAATAGGGATAAGAGCCCGAGCCTGGACGGGTGGTTAGTTGAACTATTCCTACACTTATTTGATTGAATGGGTATATATTTATTAGTTTTGGCGGAGGAATCGAGGATGAATTGCAATATTTCAGGTGCTATTAGCTCTACCTTCATTGCATTGATTTTGAAGGTCACTAACGCAAAAAAAAATAAATCGTATTTCAGAACAATTTCGTTGTGCAACACAATCTACAAAATGATCTAAAAAATTATTGCATATAGGATCAAGACAACCTTATCAAAATACATCTCTCCTGAATAATTTAGGTTTCTAAAACATTGTCATATCCAAGATGCAATGGTGATCTCACAAGAATGTTTACATTCCATCAAGGTAAAAAAAAGAATGCATTTCTATTGAAATTAGACTTGATTAAGGATTTCGACTATGTAGAATGGGGATATTTAAGATTGGTTCTACATAATATTGGCATGTCTTATAACGTAGTGGAATGGATTATGGCATGCATCGCCACTGTTAACTTCGTGGTTTTAATAAATGGAGTGCCACCTTGGTTCTTCAAAGCTACATGTGGGCTCAAACAAGGGTGCTCCCTCTCCCACTCTTATTCTTGATTGTAATTGACAGCCTTGGTAGGAAGATCACAGAGGCACAATCTAGTAGTAGATTTTTGGGGTTTTGGATCACCAAGAACATATCTATTACCCATATAATTTTTGCTGATGATTTTTTAATCGTTGGGGAGTTTTCTTATTGTGAATGGAATATCTTACAACATATCATATCCTCCTTTGGTGACACTACTGATTTATTTTCGAGAAAAACAAAATCACAATTGATTGCAACGTCCTTGAATGAGGATACAACACAAGGTATTGCAAATTTATTTCAGGTTGGGGTGGCTTTGCTTGATATTAGGTTTAAGTATTTAGGTTTCTTTATCAAAAATAACAAATATGGTGTCAGAGATAGGTGTTGGATTATTGAATAAATTGAAAAGAAGCTGTCAACATGGTCACATAAGTGGCTCACATTGGGTGGTAGGATGGTTTTCTTTCAATCTTTTTTCATAGCATTGAGGTATATTGGATGCATCTCTATCTACTGCCAAAATTCATTCTCAAGCAGATCAATTCATGCATCTCCAATTTTATATGGGTTGGCGCCAAGGGTGCAAAAAAGATTCTTCAAACCCGTTTGGAGGTCATCTCCTTGAGGTTTGATGGGGGTTAATGAGTATGGAACATTTTGGATGGGCACTTCTCACTAAGGGTTTGTGGCAAACATTGAATGGAAGTCACATATGGTAGTAAATTATTAAAGAGAAAAACCTAAGATCACTTCCTCTTCAAGTGTGGTTGCAAGATGGGGTGAGGGGTCCTTCTTCGACATCATATATTTGGAACAATTTTATGAAAATATAATAGTGGTTCTTTGGAAATATGAAATGGAAGATTGGATCTGGTTCATCGGTGGTGATTGGATTGGATTCAATTAGGGGTTTTGTTGAAAATGCAACATGAAAGTGTCAATTTGACTTTGCATTAGTCAAATTGACAAAATTAAAATTTCCACATCAATACACAACTTGGAGGCTATTAATCGTGTGACATGGATCTTATCACTCAGTTAGCTCAGTAAATTTGAGTTAGAGGAGTTGGAGTTCAATTAAGCATGTGTGATTGCTAATTTGTAATAATCAAGGTTAGTTATTTCGAGTTGTTTAGAGTTAAACTAGTCCTAACTGTTGGAGGAACCAATGGAAGGTCAGTTGTGCAATGGGACAACAATCTAACTCTATGATCATCCTGTTAATTGATCAATCTGCCCAAAATATCTAGTACATGTAGAGAAATTGAGTTCCCCAGTTATGGTGGAGATTCCAAGGCAGTGTAACCTCAGTTGAAGATTAGTCTTAAGTGTACATGTGTTGCATGCAGTCAAATGATAAACCTTGGGAATTGCACAATCAATTAGAGGTAAATTCCTAAATAATAGGGGCCTAATTCCTGAGGATTTATGCAAGGAAATAGGGGCTCAATCAGAGGCATAAATTGACTAAGTCTAGGTTAGATCTGCTCAATGAGCATAGAGATAGGCTATTCACTTGCAGGTTGTGCTCAGTCCGAGCACGCAACTGTAATACATATCTATTCATCAAATTAATACAAGCAAGAATAAGGGGTTTTTAGTAGTTGCATTCCCCTAGAAAAATACTGTGTGCATGTGTGTTATTTCTCTTTGCATGCTTGTGATTGATGTTATAAATTGTGAATTTAATTCCGTACAATAGTAGAGTAAGATTGTGTCTTTTGATTTAGATAATTTAAATTTCATGAGCAGTTGCAATTCTACACCATAATTTCTACAATTATTATTGGAGATCATATGTTTCCTGTATAGCTTATAATAATTTTGCACAATCGAGACATCTACTTCTTGAATCAAATTTAGATATTTGCTGATCCTTACTCTTTTTACCCAACATGGTTATGATCTTGGGTCATTGGTTTATTTAGTGATATGGTGGTTATTTGGGACATGTATATTTTCAATATGTTTATGATTGGAATTTCCTTGAATGAGGAGGAGGACATTTTTCGTTGGGATGGAAAAACAGAAAAAGACCAGATCCTAGTTAAGTAGGCTTACAATTTTATCACTCCTGCTCAACATTTTATTAAGAATCCTGAGCGTTTCCATAAAACTTGGAATTGGCACATGCCACTAAAGTTAAAGTGCTTTGGCTAGCTTGTATGGCATAACAATATTTTGACATTGGACCATCTATGTAGGAGGGGTTTCAGGGGCCTCGGAAGGTGTTTTATTTGAATCATCACTTGAGGATGTTCTTCATCTTTTTTTCTTTTGTCCTACAGTGTGCTCCTTTTGGTCTAGTGTTATGGAAATATTAGGGATATTGGTATTCTGGAATGCGGCTTCCTTGGATTCTTTCCTACGGGAGTGGTTCTATGTATATTTGGACTTGCGAACATTTCCTTTTTTCATTTTTTAGGGCATATGGAGGTGCAAGAACGTTAAAATATTTGAGGAATCTCCTTTGGATATCAAGAGGACGAGTATTAAATTTTTTTCTTTCTACAAAGAATATGGGAATGGGATGCAATCGAAGCCTAAGAGATGTTTTTAGCTCACTAACATTTGGAATATTTTCTCGATGGGTTGCTTCGATGGGTATGCCTCAAGTGGTAGATGTAGGAGAGAGGATTTTATTATATTATAACCTAGCACATATTTATATTTTCCTGGAATAATGGGGTGGGTTTGAATACCTGTGCAGATCTTATAACCTTTTAGGGGGTACTATTTCATGTAAAATGGCTTTCAATTGAAAAAATGGACGTATTTGGTGACTCAAGAGTGGTCATTGATTGGATTATGAAGTGGTCAACATTTGATCCCCCTTTGCTCATTAATTGGTTAAAGAGGATCATTAGGGGAGTTTTGAGGTCTAAAATGGGCCTCCTAAGGAAATTATAAAATAACAGTGGAAATAATCAAATAAGATTAGATTACATCATCAAAGTTTAGAGGGAAAAAATAAAAAACTAATTTTTCAACTCGTATTTTCATCTTATCTCCCTATGGGTTTACTCAGATTTCGAGTGACAACACTTGTTGGATATAGAATTTGATTCCTCATCGAAGTAGTACCCATGTTTCATACTTTTGATGGACCCTTCTACACAAAAAATGAGGAATACATGAAAAATGTGATTGCAATCACATATTTTCATGTATTTATCATTTTCCGTGTAGAAAGGTTCATTGAAAGTATGCAACATGGGTACTCCTTGGATGAGGAATTAAAATTTTCATCCAACGAGTACTCTCGCTCAAAATTTGAGTAAAACCTTAGGGAGATAAGTTGAAAATACGAGTTGAAAAAGTAGTTTTATTATTTTATTATTTTTTAATCTTTTTACTTTTTTACTCCAAAAATGGTGAATCATCCCCCATGGTTGACATCATCATCTTGAATCCTATTGGTTCTTATAAAGTTTATTTTGATTGTACATTTTTCTTAGGAGACCCTTTTTGACCTCAAAATTCCCTAATGTAAGTTGTTGGTGGGTTGCTTTCAAGGACTATATTTTTCTCACATATATAGGGAGAAAAATGGCTATTATGTAACCAACTCACAAGGCTTAATAAAATATGGATCAACAAATTGAAAAATAGGCTCTTTAGAGGAGAAACCTCCTTTACATCACATAAATGAAAAATTCTTGGATGATACAAATGACAATACCTCCTTTGTATATATTGGAGTTTAAGGCGTCATAATATAATCAGATCCTACATAACAATAATAATGTAAGGGCACAACAATAAAAATAGTAGGCTTCTATGGGGCACAACAATAGCAATATGGGGGCTACATGGGCACAACAATAACAATAGGGGGGCTACACTAATACTATAGGGACCTAACAATGGAAGCGCTTATGCACTTTCAAATAAGAGGTACTTCTATCAGCTAGGGGAGATTAGTTACAAAGCTTATCACAATGACATCTTCTATGAGTTGGGAAAATTGAATATTGCTTAGTATTTCCTTGTGCCTCTCGGTTCTGGCGCACTGTCCTAATATGTGTAAGGGTTTTGTGATATGGGGAACTAAATTTTAGTTTTTGGTTTGGGTAGTATAATTGGGATTGAACATGATTGATTTTTGGTGTGATTTTTTTATATTTAATGAACATTGAGAAAAGTCTATTATTTGATCCAAAGCTGTATACATGCAAAGGTGGTGAAAAATCTATTTTTTGTTCAAGATTACTGACATTTATAGGGGGAAAATATGGCAATTTTGCTAAATGTAACTATTTTCTTATTAATAGAAAGTTGTTAGTTTTTCTTCTATGAAAAAAAATATTTTAGTTATTCCATAAATTCAAGCACTAAGCCAATGATAATAAATTTGATATATAAGGAAATACGTTGCATAAAAATATTGCAAGGTCGATTGTGATGAATTGTTCTAATGAAATATCCATATTTTTTTATAGATCATATTGGTAATAGATCTTTTTGATTGGTAGTTTTTTGGGAATATGTAGTCTTTAGGAATTGGTTTAAGAAGGAAGTTGCAGAACCCTATCCATGGTGGATGAGTCTAGTCATAAAAATCCTTGGGATGAAACAAAAGAGAGATTCACAAAGTTGGAAGAACAAGTTGTTGATATCTCTCACAACATGGGTCTCCTTATGATAGCTCTAGCAAAACAATTTGTACCTTTTGGAGAAGGTGGT
This sequence comes from Pinus tabuliformis, assembly GCA_031772625.1. Taxonomy (NCBI): domain Eukaryota; kingdom Viridiplantae; phylum Streptophyta; class Pinopsida; order Pinales; family Pinaceae; genus Pinus; species Pinus tabuliformis. Next base: position 1,133,666,157 of record CM062804.1, read on the forward strand.
GGCTCTAGCTTAGAAGTTGGGTCGAATGAGACATTGAGAAATAATGAAGACCCAAAAAAGGAGTGGAAGAAAGAACCTAAGAAAGAGAAACCAAGTTCCATTGTCATCACCCTTTCATAACCTTTGTTTAGTTTGAAATAGAAGTGGACATCACACCCTAACAAGATGAGATTGATTGGTTAAGTTGAATCAATGGTTGTAATAGTTAGAAGCCTATTTCAATGTCCATAACAAAGAAAAAGTGTGAAGATTTCATTTTCTTGACTAAAACTAGATGACTGTACACTAACCTAGTGGGAAAATCACACATAAACATTTAAGCTGGAGGGTGATTCACCAATAACTAAGCAGGAGCATTTAAAACCCTCATCAAGTTCCAATTATACCCTATTGAGTATGTAAAGGATTGATGGAACCATTGACATCACTTTAGTAGGAATAAAGTGTATAGTGTGCAAGCGTACACAATAAAGTTTAATAAATAGGTGATTATAATGGCTATATCTCCTAAGAGCCCAAATTTACACCTCAAATATCTAAGGGGCCTACGTGACCATGGATGGAAGCAAGTGATCCTATTCTAACCTAGGATAATTGATGAGGTTTGGTGCAAGTAAAACACTTCAAACATAGGCCATAAGAAATGAGAATCAAGTGGTTCTAAATAGAAAAACCATCGAGATGATTCTAAGGAGGTGAAGAAGAAATTGAAAGGAAAATACAAGAAATTATAGCCATTATACATAAATGTAAGGATCTAAACATCTACTCATTCATCATATTATATATTGTCACATCAAAGGTAAGTGTTGGAAGTTAAATTTAGAGATGAATCTAAAGAAACATAAGAAGGATGTGAAGAATAAGTTCAGGTTAGGCATGGACTCAGGAAAAATAATAGAAAGTACCTCATATGTGGATGAGAAGATGGTCTACACTATAGTGAAAAGTTAGGTGAATATGAGTAACCTTCTCAAAACATAGAGGAGGAGACCATAAAACTCTTCCATATTAAGATCCAAGTCAAAGAAGCCTTGGTGGATACCATATTTGATTTTGGTTCACACATTAATCTTGTAGCAGATGATCTAGTCAACAAGCTTGGATTCAAAATGCATGATCATCTTATCACATACTCAATGGGATGCATAAAAAGGGATGTAGAGATGAATATTACTAAATAATGAAATATCAAATTTTATATAAATGAAAATTCTATTGATGAAGTGGAGATAGATGTAGTACCTATTGATGTGTGTGGTATTTTGTTTAGAAGCCCTTACATGTAGGAGAAAAAACTAGTACAACTTGATCAAGCATGGAAAGTATTTCATCATTAATACACATAAAGGGAAATCCAAGATCCCTTTGGTAGATACTAATCAAGCTAAAAAGTTTATTAACACTTCTAGAAAGTTTGTATTTCTTTTCATAAGAGAGAATAAACTAGGAAATGAATTAGTAATACAAAAGTCATTCTTGGAGGGATGTATTGAAGAGTAGAAATGACAATTTGAGGAATTATTGTAGGCATATAGAGGAGTGTTCTAAGAACCTAAAGGGTTACCATCTAAGAGGGATATGGAGAACATGATATAGTTGTTTCCTAAATCGCCATTATGAAATATTGGGTTGTATAGATAATTTGTATTGGAAGGAAATGAAGTGAAGAAATAATTGTAGTAGCTACTAGAGTAGGTAATAATTCAAGAAACCACTCACCTTGTGGGCCATTGCTGATAAAAAATCCATGATCAAATTGAAGGCCAAAGATTTATGTTTTGGATGTGTTAGATGATATTCACGAATACCCAAAAAATAAAAATAAAATTAAGAGTTTAAAATCAATTTCAAGATGAGATGCTTCCTTATAGAAGGATAACAAGTGTGCTTTCCTTCAAAAAATGAAAATTTTACTGATAAGGAAGGAGTCTGTTTTGTTAATACTCTCATTATATTTCCCTATGTCTCAGCTTCATCCAACACTTTTCATAATAAAAAAAACAAAGATCATATGTAAAATATGTCCTCTCTTTAGATAGCCTTATGTCTCAACTTCGTCAACATTTTAAGAAATAAAAAACAAAGGTCATATGTCAAAGATATCACCATTTCCCCTTGATCCATTTAAAAATTTAGTTATCATTATTTCCATTGCTTCCATTTTTACCATTTTTTTTTGTAATCTTGGGAGGACCTTTTCATTCATTTTCGTCAAAAAGCAAGTTACAACCATAGTTCAAGAGGTTAAGTGGCCTTAACCTTCCCACAGGTAAACCAAGTCTGTTGGCCATTGAACAACATTATATTCCATCCAAAAACATAAAATTTTAAGTCTGTCTAAACGTGCCTTATATGAATGAATTCCTTGAAGCCTTCTAAGATCTAGGTACCTAAAACAAAATATCATAGCCTGTAGATTTTCCATATAGCTTTAACAAAATGTAAAACAAAAACTAAGCTAAGTGAACTACTATTCATATGAGGAGTCCACAAGAGTTGGATCTTTTACACTTGAACCAGGTAATTCAGATTGGGGGAGACAAGGAATGTGTTTCTCGATGCGGCTGAGATGAACATTCTACTGCTGGATTTGAAACTGAATAAGTTGAAATTCCTTATGTATTTCCTGAAGACCAGGATCAGACTTGGATGAGCTAGTTGGAGGGTTCATTATGGATTTGGCCACAATATTATTCATTAACCAGTAGAGGTATAAAGTCTTCTTATATTGAGAAGTACGACCTTTGGAGTGGCCAGGGTGTGGAACTAGGTCTCTCCATTCTTTCAATTGAATCTCAGCAGCTGCCTGATGGTTTAGTTCTGCCTCCCAATTAGAAATAAGCTAACGAACTTGCGATGGGGTTCCTATCTAGTATGGTTGGGTAGAGTCATAGATCATCCTTGAGGAAGATTTATGTCCCCTGCCCCTCGCATGGCGAGGCTGGGCTTGATTATTTTCACCTTGCTTCCCAGCACTTCTTCCATGCCCTCGACTACCTTTTGCTGAGGAGCCTGAACCGGAAGAAGGACAAACCATTTTTCCACTCGAACTACCTATATGGAAATAGAATGTTGTGACAGGTGGCCCAAGTCTCAAGCTTGAAGCAACCAGAAACCTTGAGGTCCCGACGAGCAAACTGTAATTGTAAACCTAAAAAGGTATCACAACATAAAGGCATAGAATAATGAATATTAGGTATGAACCCAACTATTATCTCGAGAATGATGTGAGTCTATCGCTAGAGGCCGAAAATAATAAACCCTGTCTCCCAGAGAAATCTTAAGGCCAAACACCTAAGTAAAACGAGAGGAACCATACACAAGAAACCTTGAATCTTAATAACCTTCTAAGACATCGAATGGACCAAACAATGAACACAGAAATCCATACATGTGATATATAAAAAGATCTATGCTAGAGAGTTCCAATGCATCCCCATGCGAGATAGTAATATTCCAAAGAAAACTGAAACAATTATATTGTAAACAAACAACTCATAATAAAACCCAGAGTGTTCCTTATAGAATTCACGACAAAGTTTCCATTTTCTTACAGGCTCCAAATTATCTAAACTTCTCCATTGAATTGACATAGGAGTATAGGTCTCAGGGAATAAACTATAAGAGGGGTGAAGATAGAGAACATACCCACTAACTTTAGTCATGTGGCGAGAGGAACCAAATACACCAAGGTGATAGACCATGATAGCCTCCCTCTCGTACTGCCTTGAGCTAACCAGGAGCCTTGAACCGATACTAGGACCTAGAACCAGGTGACTACCTCTTGGGAATGAAGGTTTACCATCTTCAAAATTTCATGATAAGGTGTCTCACTAACTAGTCCTTACTGCATTTACTCATTGCATGCACGATGCTACATTACCACACCAAAAAAATGTGTGAGGGCTATAGTGAGGCTGACCTCCGGCCCATTCTAATTTACGTTAATCATGACCTAGATCTTAAAGGATGCTTTTTGTCAGCACACACCCCGATCGGGGACCTTGATTCATAGCATGGTTACGATTGTTGTTGATGTTAGCATTTGATCCAGTATATGCCTGAGAGTATCCATCTATTCAAAACCATTTTGTAAGGGCCAGGGAGACTCCAGAGTTCTGCCTATATTGAAGCAACCCCAGTTTTCTAAGAAGTCTGATGCTTTATTTCTTGTTCTACTGACATGAGAGGAAATGATATAATCAAAACAAGGGAGGAGGTTGCTTATATCCTAGATTAGCTGATCCATCTGCCAACTATGATTGAGTTTCTAAAAATTTGTGCCATGGTTCAGCTTTTTGATGGTTTCAATGACTAAGTTGGAATCTCCTTCTAACATTAATCTTCTGTACCCTTCTCGTTTAGATATGACGAGTCTTTGCTTCACTATGGTAAATTATGGCTCATTTTTACTCGCATAGCCACAATCAGCTGCATAAATGAGTTTTACTTGATTCTATGAATCTTTGAATAGACCTCTAAACCCAACATCCCTTGGGTTTCCTTTAGAGGCACCATCGAAGTTATGTTTAAGGAATCCAATAGTAGGTACTGAGAAGCTGGAAGGGGTGGATCTTGGGGAGACAAAAAACTTCCAAGAAGATGGAGCAAGCATTTGCGGTGATAGATTCAAAATACTTAGGATTCGAGCCTCATGAGGGGTGAAATGCCAACCATCCTGATGCCAATGCTGTGCTAGAATTGTTTCCCTTATGTTATGGATTATACCATTCCAAAATCCTTCCTAAGAAAGCCGTTGCCCCTTAAAAATACTTTTGTTTCATTCTTTCTAGACTTCCCAAAGGAGAAAACCTAATGCCACACTCCAAGCTCGATTCAGGACTGGACTTGAGAAAATGTCGTTTCTCCATATTTCTATTGATTCTTTAATACTATCATTGTCTCGGTCTAGGTGGCTAAAGAGATGGCCTAAGTTTCTCCATAATTGGTCTACAAAGGGGCATATATTCAGAAGGTGCTTCATATCTTCACTTTGTAAGCCACATAGGCTACAAAGTGAGGGCCCTTGGACTCCTCTTTTCTGGAGTTGATCCCAGGTAAGAATTCGTCTACGACATACCAGCCATAAGAAGTGTGCCACCTTAGGCCAAAAGTGACCTCATGTCCATATCTTCCTCCATATTGGATTAATATGTTCCTGATTTTATGCCTTTGCAAGTTTGTATGCTTCCTTGATGTTGAACGTTCCTTTGGTAGAGTAGCCCCATCTTAAGATATCAATGCCTTCTTGTTTTGCAATTTTCTTGGATTGAAGCTCCTTTTCCATATTTTCCCATTGGTTGGATGCTGGGGGGTTCAACCAATCCTATTTACCTTTCTAGTCTCTCTAAGTTGGATCCAAAGAGGGTCGTCAGAAATGATCAACCATCGAACAATTTTGACTAGTCGTAAAAAGGAATATGTCCCCAAGTTCCTTCTTGTTGAACAACTTAGATCTTTGTTGCCATAAATATTTCCAGAAGAGGGCACCCTTCCCATATCGTATTTCCCAAAAGGTGTGGTTTCTAATGAGATCTCTATTAATTGATGCCATATTCCATATTGAAGAACCTATTGATAGTGTTGGAAATCTGTCAACCAAAGGGGTCTCCTCAATGTGAAGTCCCAATTAGACCTCACACCATTTGATGTAGGAGCCCCAACCAGAATATCAACCCAGTTGCCATTTATCTCAAAGATATGCATTGGCTCTAACTGTCAGCACAGAAGAGGGATGGAATGTTGTCTTCGAAAAGAAAGGGAGGTGTGCTTGGTGAGTGTGCAGTTGCGACAATGTCAAGGTTCTTCTACTGCAAAGAGGGGAGAAAAGTGAGCCTCTAAGTGAGAGGTCATAGTACCACCCAGGTAGAGACACACATGAACCAGAAGGATCTGTTTAACATCCAGCGGAATAGTCCACATCGGATGCGACAGTATTTACAACCAACAAACAGGGAAATATTTGTCTAATATCCTGTGGAATATTCCACAAGGATGGGACAAAAAGAACAACCATTACAACACATTCTCAAGAAGATAAACACTAAAATAACCGAAATAGTTTAAATATCTTAGTACATGTGAAAGCAAACATGAGATATGAAAGTCCATAGAATAGGCTTACAAAAATTCATAGTCCATGCATGAAGAACGTGATGGCCGTAAAGGCTTTTGTTATTAAGAAAAAGTTCCAAGACACATGTTTACAATGTATATCACTAGCCCCTATAGTAGGATAGTGGATCCACTCCTTGCTCCTCAAAGAACTAGATGATCTCTCTCTGATGCCTTGGGAGAGGAGCCAAGGTGAAAAAGTCCTTTTGTCATATAATGAGGGGGTATATATAACTAAGGGGTGATGCTTCCCCTTTGGGACTCTTTGACTATCCTCATGAATGTTAAACTTACTATGACTTTTCAACTTACATGACTCTCCATATTCATGTGTGTCCTTTGGAATTCCACTTTACAATACATTTGAATATAATATACATGGTCCACACTAGCAATGTGGCATATGACCACTCATGACATGACATGACATGATAGTTCTAACATGGACTTCTTGGTGATGTGGCAATATCAAGTCACTATTTATGCTTAGTGTTAGATGTCTTCTTGGATATGCTTTCTCTTCTCCTCTGCATGGCTTGGTGATGCAGAGTCTTCAATGATCTTTAATCTTGGATGGTAGTTGGAAACTTGTGTCCCTTTGGTTTTCTTTGATAGATGTGCTTGCTTGTTTCTGCTACAAAGAAGTCTTTCTGCATGCTCCCCTTCTGCATATCCATTTTCATCATCCTGTCATGGTGTAAGAGAGTACCCGCATCTGCAACTTACTCATGATGAGACAACATTAGTTTGAAAACCCCTAGCATAAGATAGAGCATTTTGATTCATGAATTGGGCCGGGACTGGGTGACAGGTTAGAAGAGAAGGCCTAGTGAATGTGAAATTGCACAGTTCATGCAACCAAGGGTCAAGCTTGATCACTGAGACTGTGCAGTGCATAGCACAGGCTAGACTAAGGGAAATTTGTACACAGTCCTCATTGAGGGAAAAATTTGCGTGGTGCCCACTGAGGGAAAAAAATTATGCATTCCCCACTGTGGGAAAAAAATTGCACAGTGCCCACAGAGGGAAAAAATTGTGCAGTGCCCATTGAGGGAAAAAATTGCGTAGTCCCCACTTAGGGAAACAATTGTGCAGTCCCCACTAAGGGAAAAAATTGTGCAGTTCAAGCAGGAAGTGGAGGTTGTAGGATGGGGATATGGGAGGATAGACTGCATAGTTTTAGGAGGCTAGGGGGACTGAGCATTTGATACTATGAAATGCATAGCTCAGGGAAACTTGAAGGACAAAACTGCACAATTTTTTAAGGTAGTGAGGTCCGAATGAGGGAAAGGACATTGGTAGAAGCATCTGTGTAGTTTTGGGTGCCAAGGGAGGTTGGGATTCTATACATTGTACAGTTCTAGAAGACAAGGGAAAAGCTTGAGGGTTGAATATGTGAAGTGCGTAGTTCAAGGTAGACTGGGAGACACAACTGTGCAATTATGGAGGTCAAGATCATGAGTTGGGCTCATGAATTGCGCAGAGAAATAGCCCTGGAGGACAGGGACTGCACATTGTGCAGTTCCAAGAAACAAGGTCATAAATTAGAGGGTTGAGATTGTGCAGTGCACAGTTCAGTTGGGGCCCGGTGAAGCTAAGTTGCTCGGTCAGGAAGATTTTCCGAAAATGGATGTGGGATGGGTGATGAACTGTGATGAACCTTGACTGTGATCACACACTTAGCATACTTTGATGACATGAAAACATAGATCATCAAAACATGTAAACAAATAATTTCCCTCCGTGCGACTGCCTCATGACAAAATACAACAAGCGCGACACTTAAGATAGGCTTTAGGATGATTGTGACAACACTTGTGCGACAGTGCTCAAGACTTTGTGTATGGATGTAGAAAATGTTTACATGGTTGGGAAAACTCATATATACATAGACCAACCTTCGAAACCATCAAAAAAGGCTTACAAATTTTGTATGACATTCAAACATGCCAAAATACGATAGTTAACCCAACATGCACTAGGGACCAAAGGACTGCAAGAAGGCTCATGAAATGAGCTCTAGCGTTTGCAACAACAATGAAAAATACCAAGGAAGGCTTTAAAATTTGAGTGTAAGACAAAATTTTGGAGGGTGTTGCAACAACTACAACACTTAGTGACACACTAGTTGAACTCCAACTTCTCTGTTTTGGTTAACTTCTTCTGTGTAGGGCCTTGGTTCTTCAGGGAGTATTGATTCATCATGCAGATTACCTTGGCCTTCCCACTTACCCCATGAACAGACATGGTCCCCTCTATACCTCCTTAGTCAAACACAACATAATCAAAATGTTTCGAGTTGGGAAGGGTAGTGTAGCTCACAAGATTAAAATTTGCAAAGTATAATTTTTCATCTCTGGTGTTGCTCCACTGCTAGCAGGCCTAGACAATACCCTGGCGGAGCCACACAGGAAAAAAAACATTTCTCCGCTGCCAGTGAGCCTGGAAAATACCTCGGTGGAGTTTCTTGCTTCACCTCTCTATTGAGGAAGACTTTCTCTTCTTTCACCTTTATTTTTTTATTTAAAGAGGACTGTGAATTAGCACTTATTTATTTTTGGATGGAAGAGGGATCCCGACTTATTGAGAGAAGAAGAGGTTGTTCTTTCAGAGAAGCATATAGAGACCTCTGATTTAGGTTTTCCCATTTAGATTTTCCCTTTCTCCGTTTCTACTAGTTGGAAATGTTGGGAACACCAAAGCAAAAAAAAAAATCAAGTATAGGCATGAGGTTTCTGGACTAGACGTGGGTTCATTGTTCACACAATAACTCGTGCATACATTCACACTCGAGAGGGTTTCAGGTGCAATGATGGACAAGATTCAAGAACTGATATTCAAAAGGAAAGCTAGGAGCTGCTCATCATGAAATACATACAATAGAAATGATTCCTTTGGCCAAATATGGTATTTGGAATGATCAAATTTCAGAAGAGGTACACATTCGAAACTCGATTTTTCTGCAATAGACTTTCATGAAGATGAATGAACCAGAAAAGATTCTTGAGTCTGGTCATAAGTAAAATCTCGAGAATTTGAAATATTAGATCCGAAATACCAAACATATTTGAGAAAGATATTTACACTGAATGAAACCATGCAAAAAGAAGGATTGTGTGAGAGAAACCAGATCTGACTTAGTTCGGGGGGCTTACCAGAGTTGCGAGATCTTGACATAACCATCAACAGAAGTTGAAGTGCCTCAAGTCCTTGGAAGGTCCAAAAACTTCCCAAGATTGTAGAATCACATTTGGAATCTTGAACTAGATCATGCATGGTTTGAGGATAGTTGTTGTTGCTGGTTTCAATACTGCTCACTGGATAGCATCCATCTCTTTCACAGGTTTCACCGGATTTTTCAACTTCAAAAATCCAATTACTCAAGTGGAAAGGCTCTTCTGATAGCAAATTCAAAGATAAATGAATTGGGGAAATTCCATGAGCAAGATAATTTGAAGAATTGTATTCATGCAAGAAAAAAATGATGAGGGATGGGAAGGGTACTATGTGTTTTGACTCTTTTCAATCTCATCATGGACAACCTCGATGCCTTGTGATAACTCATAAGATGAATAAACTAAACAGAATGGAGTATCTCCGTCGTAGGTAGATGCATTGCAATTGGCAGAACGCAAGGGACATTGAGGTGAAGAGGATGTTTCGATAAACACATCTTCTTTAATTGAATCAGATTTTGGATCAAAGGCAAGACCTTAATGAGAAACTGAAAGATCAAATGATTCCCTTGGGCATTCATTACCATGTACATCAGAAAAATTATCTTCATCAAAATGATTGCTGCCCAAGGCTACCAATTTATCGAAAGAATTGATTAGACTTGATTCCATACCGAGATTAGCAAATTGACAATCATCCAAGAATGGAAGCGCATCATCTTGACATGAAGGATATTGAAAAACATAAGAAATATTGAAAGAACCTTCACCTTCTTCTCCTCTATCTATGTAGAGTGAATACCTTATACATGATCGCAATTTGAACCAACAATGTGAAAATCAAGAGAGTGTGGAAGACTAGCTAGTGGAACATATTCCTTAAGTGGATCATGGTACAAAGAGTCATGGCTTGTAGATGATAGAGGATAGCAGAAATCTAGATCAGATTCAAGACTAGAGTTATGAACAATGACATAATCTTGCAGAGTGGAGGAGTTAGTCTTCGCCATAAGCCTCATAAGGCATTCTGGAATTTCCTCCATTGAATCTGAGTCATAAAAAGTAGGATAAGAATGAGAAGATGGCTTGGGAATTTTATTTGTGAACTTTTCAAATTTGTTACCATCGCAAAGAGGTACCTCTATCAGAACTGGAAAAGGAGGAGGACAAAGAACAAAAGGAACAATAAATTCCTCCTCTGAAATTAGAGGTGTCTCATGATTCACAAGAGTTGGGGAAGTAGAAAAATCAGGGGGTTCAGGTTCACCACGTGAAGTGATAAGAACCAAGCGCTCAAACTCTTGTTTCAATAATTCCCAATTCAAATCTTCTTCCAGAATTTCATAGAAAAGGTGAAGGAATCGATCAAAAAAATTCTCAACTGATTCATTAGGCTCCATTCTTAAGAGATTGATTATTTTACAAACATTTCAGTAATTATACCCACTAAAGGCTTGATGAAGCTCCCTAAGGAAGTGATGAAGGGAATGAATGGAAGCGGGTGGCAAGGTATGGCACCACCAATTAACACGACCTTCAAGGGTGAGGAAGAAAAGCACACATGCCAAATCTTCATCATCGATTTCGTAAGATTCACAAAATTTAAGAAAATCAAAAATGTGCTCGGTTATGGATGTTCCATCCTCACCATCAAACTTTAATTGGGACAAGTGATCGAGAGGCTCATTGGGGACTAAAAATTGATAAAGGGAAAAAATGGATAAACACCCCGGGAGTATGATTTGTGTATGAGCCATTTTAGATAAGAGATTCAAACCATATGCAATGGGATCAACTTGTCATCTGGCCCTCATTCTAGCATTTTTTTTGACGGTGCTAGAAATATGTCAACCAAGGGGGTCTCCCCGATATAAAATTAGACCTCACACCATTTGGTGTAGGAGCCCCATATGGAATATTGGCTCGGTTGACATACATCTCAAAGATATGCCTTGGCTCTAACTGTCAGCATGGGAGAGGGATGGAATGGTGTCCTCGAAAGGAAAGGGAGGTGTTCCTGGCGAGTGTGTAGTTGCGATCGTGTTAAGGTTAATCTACTACAAAGGGGGCAGAAAAGTGAGGCTCTAAGTGAGAGGTAATAGTACCACCCAGGAAGAGACACACATGAACTAAAAGGATCCATCTAACATCCAACAAAATAGTCCACAACAAATGTGATGGTATTTACAACCAACAAACATGAAAAGATATGTCTAATATCCTGCAGAATATTCCACAAGGATGGGACAACAATAACAACCATTACAACACATTCTCAAGAAGATAAGCACTAAAATAATCAAAATATTTCAACTATCTTAGTACATGTGAAAGAAAACATGAAATACAAACATCCACAGAATAGTCTTACAAACATTCATAGTCCATGCATGAAGAACGTGTTGGCCTTAAAGGCTTCTGTTATTAAGCAAAAGTTCCAAGACACATGTTTACAATGTACATCACTAGCCCCAATAGTGGGACATTGGAGCCACTCCTTGCTCCTCAAAGAACTAGTTGATCTCTCTCTAATGCCTTACGAAAGGAGCCAAGGTGAAAAATTCCTTTGCTCATATAATGAGGGTGTATATATAACCAAGGGGTGATGCTTCCCCTTTGTGACTCTTTGACTACCCTCATGATTGTTCAACTTACATGAATCTCCATATTCATGTGTGTCCTTTAGACTTCCGCTTTACAATACATTTGAATATAATATACATGGTAGACAAAAGTGATGTGGCATATGATCACTCATGACATGACATGATATGACACTACTAACATGGACCTCTTGGTGATGTGGTAATGTCAAGTCATTGTTTTTTCTGAGTGATGGATGCCTTCTTGGATATGTTTTCTCTTCTCCTCCGATTGGCTTGTTGATGTAGAGTCTTCAATGATATTTAGTCTTGGATGGTAGTTGCAAACTTGTGTCCCTTTGGTTTTCTTTGATAGATGAGCTTGCATGTTTCAACTGCAAAGATGCCTTTCTAAATGTTCCCCTTTTTCATATCCTTCTTCATCATCCTGTATGGTGTAATAAAGTACCTGCATCAAAACTTACTCATGATGAGACAACATCAATCTGAAAAACCCTAACCTAAGATAAAGAATTTGGATTCATGAACTGGGTCGGGACAGGGTGATAATTGAGGAGAGAAGGCCTAGTGACTGTTCAATTGCACATTTCAAGCATCCAAGGGTCAATCTTGATCACTGAGACTGCGCAGTACGTAGCTGAGGCCAGATTGAGGGAAATTTATGTGCAATCCTCACTAGGGGAAAAATTGCGTAGTTCAAGAAGGCAGTGGAGGCTACAGGACGGGGCCTTGGGAGGACAAACTATGCGCTTTCAAGAGGCAAGGGGGACTGGGGAACTGAGACTATGCAATGAACAACTCAGGGAGGCTTGAAGGAAAAGATTGCATTATTTCTAGAGGCAGTGAGGTTCGGCTGAGGGAAAGGACACCAGGAGAAGCATATTTTCTATTTTGGGTGCCAAGGAAGGATGGGCTTCTACGCATTGTGTAGTTCTAGTAGACAAGGGAAAATATTGAGGGTTGAAGATGCAAAGTGCATAACTCAAGGAAAAATGGTTGACACAACTAAACAATTTTGGAGTTCAAGATCGGAAGCTGGGTCCAGGAATTACACAAAGAAACAACCCTAGAGGATAGGGAATGTGCATTACGTAATTCCAAGAAACAAGGTCACAACTTGGAGCGATGAGACTACACAATGTGCAGTTTAGTAGGGGCCCGGTGAAGCAAAGTTGCTCGATCGAGAAGATTTTTTGAAAATGGTTAAGTGGGTGATGGGTGATGAACTATGATGAATCTTGAATGTGATCACACACTTAGCATACTTTGACGACACGACAACATAGATCATTAGAACATGTAAACAAATCATTTTCCTCTGTATGACTGCCTCATGAGAAAATACAACAAACGTGACACTTAAGATAGGCTTTAGGACGACCGTGACGAAACTTGTGCGATAGTGCTCAAGACTCTGTGTATGCATGCGATAAATGTTTACTGGTTGGGACAACTCATATACAAAATAACCAACCTTTGGAACCATCAGAAAAGGCTCACAAACGTTGTATGACAGTTAAGCATGCCAAAAGACAACAATTAACCCAACATGCAGAAGGGACCAAAGGACTGCGAGAAATCTCATGAAATGAGTTGTAGTGTTTGCAACAACAATGAAAAAGAACAAGGAAAGCTCTGAAATTTGAGTGTAAGCCAAAAAATTGGAGGGTGTTGCAGTAGCTACAACAAAACCTTTAGGGGTACCATTATTCTTAATTTTCCTTCTAGATAATCCGACATTATGTATTTTCTATTCCATATAATCTTCCACTATTCAGGGCCCCCTTGTAACCATCTCCACCATAGTTTAGCACCCATGATTTGATTAAGGATAAAGGGGTCTTGGAGACCCAGACCAAAAGCTAATTTAGGCATGATAACATTAGACTAGGAAGCCAGGGTCCATTTCTTAGCCTCTTGGGAACCTCTTCAAAGGAATTTTTAAAATATCTCTATCATGGAAGAACATGAGGATTTAGGCGGGGCCAAACCCTAGAGATGGTAAATCAAAATGGATTGTAGAATATCCTTTAGAAGTACTAACCTACCAACTAAATTAAGAGCTCTAAAGGCCCATCCATGGAGCCTGGACTGAATTTTTTTGAAAATATCTTTCTAGCAAGAAGTTCTTAAATAATTAACAACTAGAGGAATGCCCAAATATTTGGTAGGCAGAGAGCCAATACCAAAGCCTAGGGAGCAAGCCAAGAAATTTTGGGTGGAGACAGGAGTATTGAAGAAGAAAATGGTTGATTTATAATGATTGATCATAGTTCCAAAGGATTGCATAAATTCATTGAGGATATCTTTGAGCTTTCTGACTTCATGTAGATATACTTGGCAAAAGAGCATAATGTCATCCACAAAACGTTGGTTAGTGATAGGTAAATGATTTCCCCAGAGGAAAAGGCCTTTGATGTGGCATGAATGAGAGGCTAATTTAATATAGTGACCCAGACCTTCACCTGCCAAGATGAAGAGGAAAGGGGACAGGGGATCTCCTTGTCGAATGCCTCTTGATGGGTTGAAAGTTCTAGAGGGGGAATCATTGATCAAAATCGAAAAAACCAGAGAGGAGATGACAAAGGAAACCAAGTTGATCCAGCGTGATTCAAAACCAAAATCCTTCAATATATTGAGGAGATAGGACCAACTAAGGCGATCATAGGATTTAGATAAGTCTAACATGATCAACATACCCAGGGTTTTAAGATGTTTAAAAGAGTGGAAAACTTCCTAAGAGGTGACGATTCCATCCATAATTTGTTGACCCTGAACAAATCTAGTTTTCTCAAGAGAGATGAGGCTGGGAAAAATAGGTTTTACCCATTTAACCATAATAGTGGAGATAATTCTGTAAATGAGATTACACAAGGTGTTACAGATCCATTTGGGCACATCACTCCCATCATATAGATCAGTGTTTTAGGGCTCATCAAACCATAATTTCAATTGCTACATGCCCTAAACAAGTCAACCTATTGAATGCCTCCTTCCCAGACAGTTTCATGCCTTGAAGACATCCTGAAATGACTCCTTGAAGTACCAGCGCAGGTAGGCCCATGTAAGGGTTCTCTCCAGAGCACTTAGGCCCATGCAAGGGTGATTTGCAGAGCACTTAGGCCCACTTTGACTTGCGCTAGGCGAGATTGAGAAAAATTTGCATAGGGTTTTGAGAATATTCCTTGGTTCTAGATCATTCTAGAAGGATCCCACCTCTTATCCCCTCCTATGAGCTTGAAATTGGATAGGCTAAGGATCCATTAACCCCCTATCCTCTCATCCCTTCCTCCATGGAAACTAACTCTAAGTTCAGAAGGCCATTCAATACCCTCATTGATGACAAAACCTCCTCCATAGCTTCCTATAAATTGAGCACTCATCTAAGCGATTAAGGGCTGGAATTTGATGATTGTAAGGAGATAATGTTAGTTTGAGAATTGAGACAATTGTAAGTGTCGTTATGTTGCTGGATTGTCATGCTTATGATGTGATGTGGATGGAACCAAAGCTAGAGGAGTGAGTTCAAATCAGGCTTCATGGTTGTAATTCCTTCTTTTATTTCAATAAAGTATTTGAACCTTTTTCCCATATGTTTGTATTGATATATGATGCTTATATGTGTGAATATATCTGATTCCATTTACTTGTATTCAATAGATCTTTTTCTTTGATTGGTTCTTTTTCTTCTATTGATGTTTACAAGTACTTCTCAAGCGTGTTAAGTACGGGAAGGAGCGACAGGATCAATACAAGGGAGACAAGAGGAAAGCGGAACTACAAGTAGGTCTTCTAATCTTCTTTGTCTTATCTATTGCTTATAGGAAAAGGCTAAAGTGCTTTAGACTATTGTTCTAGATATGGATACTTATCTAGGGAATTAGTATTTATCCGTAGATACCAAATTCTCCAAAACAAATTGGTGACTCCACTAGGGACCTATCATCATTCCAAGTAGCTTATCCACATCCTAGGACACTCTACCAGACCTTACTTCCTTTCATTAATTGTATTTCAACCTTGTTGAAGTGTTATTTGGTCAAAAATTGTGGTTAGATGACTTTTGAGTGGCCTCTCAAGAATCAGCATAGGCTTGGTCAGGGGACAGTGCTCTGCAGAGCACCCTTGAGTGAGAGACAATGCTCTGCAGTGCAGTTAGGCCCTCTTTGACCTGCGCTAATCCACCTTAGGGAAATTTTTCACCTTTGGATTGGGTCTTTTCTCCAAATTTCCTTCTATTTATGCTTGTTGAAAGATCAATGATTGTAGTATGTCTCTGAAATCAACTTGTATTTCCTCTTTCCAGCCCTAGTTTGATTTGATTGATTAATGTTTCTTAAAGGTTTTCTTTGTCATTATCAATCCATAGTCAAAGTTATATTATATTCGATTAATCTTTGTTCAAAAGAAAGTGTCATAAAAGTCTTCTTTTTCTTCGAAACAGAACTGTTGTAACATCTTCATTCTTGTTAAAGGTTGATTGATTGTATGTGCATTAGTTCCTTTTTTGTTCATCATAACATTAAGGGAATCGAAAAGACAAACTTGCATCGTTCATATTGTAGTTTGTGAATGCTTGAAAGGAATAGCTAGGGAAATTGCATTAGATGTGCTCTTTCCTCTTTGTGAAAGATCTAATTGCTCTATCCCTACTAGATAAGGTTTTCATTTTTCAATTGAATAAAAATAATGATTATCATATTATTTTCATTTTAGGAATTGCAAACATACATCACATGGTGAACCTTGAAAGGAAAATTCTAAATAATATCAACTTAAAATTTATCAGAATTTACCTAATGGAGTATTGTCACCTAACGAAAAACATTTAGAGGTATAGGCTAGAGACGTGTTATGACGTAATAAAACATAGCAGTTGTCACTAACTTGTCTGAAATACATCTCGAGTGTGATACCTAGAGGTATAGGCTAGAGACGTGTTCTGACGTAATAAAACATAGCAGTTGTCACTAACTTGTCTGAAATACATCTCGAGTGTGATACCTTATTCCATGTACATGAGTATATCGTAGCTTGTCCACGTACCTTCGGGTATATAGGGTGGGTTATAGTACGTAAAGTATATGGGAATGCTCTCACTGTGTAGTTTTGCATTAGACATTGCTAATACGGATTGGGCCTCCATGTACTTTAGGGTATATATGAGAGGAAAACACTAGGTTGCTATCCATCCTTAGGTAACTGAGCCGACTGCCTTGTACACTCTGATAAACTGAACACAACATTTTGGGAGATTTCCTACCCGTACTTCTTGGTTCGCCAGGAGGTATTCTGTAGTTCACAGTTGCTTGGTAAACCTTTTGCCTAGATTATCCCTCTTTTTTTTGTTATGTTAAATAAAATTAATTGACCGTGAATAACATCCTCCATGCTCACTCCTTAGTTGATCTTAGGTTGAAACATATGGCGACAAATCCGGAGTCCACCGATCAAGGAATTCCTTTTGATGGGAATCCTAGTCCTTTTCCTCCTTTCGAAAATATTGGTGCTCCTTATATGGCTACATTGTCCCTTCCGGGATTTACCATTGGCTTGCTAGTATGGTTGTTTTCAACCTCCTTGGTTCAAAATGTCGTGATTTCTCCACAATTGAGTACTCCTCCAACTGGACAAAATCAACCTCCAGTTGATCCTAAAGTTGACCCTTTGCCTTCTTCCTCGGTTGTTTCTTCCTCCCCTTCTTCCTCTTCGCTTGGTGAAAGTATTGGTACTAGTAACCAGGTGGCTAAGAAGAAGAAGAAGAATAAGCAAATTCAGCAGAGGGGAAACCAAGCAACCATTGCTTTGAATGCAACATGTGATGAAAAACCGTCCAATAAGCCTCACAAAGTTTGATATCCATGAAAACTTTGTACGGGAGACCATATTCTTCGAAATTGTCCTGATATTCCTCAGATCTTAGAAGAATGGTCTTCTCGTTCACATCATCCTGTGTCATCAACTTCTCGAGATCATGTTGGTGACACACCATCAACTAGTGGTAGTAAATTTCATGGAAAGAGGGGTAAAGTTAAGTTTCCCTGTAGGTTATGTGAAGGGAATCACCCCATTCACGTTTGTGCCTATCTGGATGAAGCCAAAAAAGTGTTGGATAACCGTCCTGCTTCACCGCAACGACTTCCATCTAGTTACAAGAGACTCTCCCTTAATCCTTCACTAGTTGATGAATTGACTGACTCCAATCAACTGTTGGTCAAACCCACTCTCTTTGAAAGTGAATCTTAGGAGTCTATATCTGACCCAAATCAACAGGTCGAGGTAATAGTTGACTTGATTTCACCTTCAGTTAATTGTACCTTTCCCAAAGAGAGTGAGTATGATACCACTCAGGTTATTTTTGTTTCTTCAGATTCTAATGAGCTTGGAGACAACCCTCCTATTCCATCAAGACAGGAGGAAACTCCTCCCGTTCTCGTAACTCAAGGGGATAATTCTCCCGTTCTTATGGTACCCCCTCCAAGTAGTCTGGTCACTTCCTTTGATTGGAATCGACTGGTAGGATGTTGTCTTCCTTCTTATGTGCCTTTCCAGATCATAGTATAGGTTTGTAATATGATTGTATCTGGCACTATTATAGATGAAGGTGCATATGTGAGTATCCTTTCCTCTACTGCTTGGAAAGCGCTCGGTTCGCCGCTACTTGTGCCTATTACCCAAAATCTATTGGCTTTTAACAGAGGAACCAGTCAACCATTAGGGATCCTTCCTCAGTTACCTAATACTTTGGGAGGAAAAATCATTTATCTGAATGTGATAGTAGTCCCAGGCCCTTTAGATTACAACTTACTTCTTGGGTGCGACTATGTTTATGACATGGGAGCTATTGTTTCAACACTCTTTCGAGTGATTTGTTTCCCGCATGAAGACATAATTGTCATTGTTGATCAGCTTTCATTTCCCTGTCCAAATATGGCTTCCAGTAAACCATCTTCCCTAAATTGTCCTTATGTACCAATGGTATCATCCCCACCACGGGTTAATTATGTGGCAACCTGTTCCATGCCTACATCAATGGACGATTAGTTCCATGATGTTCTAGATTATGTATTGGGGGCATTGGAACCAACTCTGTCCTTCGAGAGCATTGTTCTCCCATTTGATGAGAACCTCTTGGAAGTCATGACCTCTTGTGGGTCATGAAACAAGGAAAATGAGGATAGTTCTTGGTCTTGTGTCAACCTCATTAAAAAATGAAACCAAGGATATGAGGATAGTTCTTGGTCTTGTGTCAACCTCATTAAAAAATGAAACCAAGGATATGAGCATAGTTCCTTGTCTTGTGTCAAGCTTGTTAAAAAATGAAACGAGGAATATGAGGATAGTTCCTGGCCTTGTGTCAACCGCGTTATAAAATGAAACAAGGAATTTGAGCAGAGTTCCTTGTTTTGTATCAAGCTCATTAAAAAATGAAACAAGGTCCCCTGGAGAAAAGTTCCAAGTCGAGTCTTTGATTAGATCTCGTAAAATCCCAGTCGAGTCTTTCACTTGATCTCGTAAAAGAACCTTCATTCCATCCACCTGATAGCCACGAGTAGTCTACTTAGGTGAATGTAATGAAGCTTGGGGGGCATGAACCTAGTGGTAAAGTTAATTTTCCCCGTAGGTTATGTGAAGGGAATCACCCCATTCACCTTTGTCCCTATCTGGACGAAGCCAGGAAGGTGTTGGATAACCGTCCTGCTTCACCGCAACGACTTCCATCTGGTTACAGGAGACTCTCCCTTTCATCATGCTGGGGGAATGTAAACCAATCTCAAGCATAGTTCTTCGTTTCAATCTTGTGTAAAAATGAAACTGAATCCAAGCATAGTTTGTTGTTTCAAGCTTGTCTAAAAATGAAATTGAATCGAAGCGTAGTTTTTTGTTTCAAGCTTGTGTAAACATGAAAATGAATCCAAGCATAGTTCCCTATGGTTCAAGCTTCTGTAAAAATGAACCCATCTCCATTTTAACCCTCGTGATTTCCATTCTATCAGTTTTTTCCATCAGATGAACCTTGGTTGTTCTCCTTCCATCGTCATTATCTGCTTGGCCGATCATATGCTTTCACTTGGTTGTTTTACCCTTTTTGAGGAATAGTTGCAATGAGTTGTCTTATTAGCCAGCCTCTTCATATAAATCAACGTGTTTTGAGAAGTTCCAACATCATCGGAACCAGTTGCTACCCTAGACACCACTCGTTCCTCAAAATGGAGTCCTCTTTAAGCTCTTTTCAGACTCTTGAAATATGAAAAGATTTCTGAGTGCTTGTCCTTTTCAACTCATTAATAGATTGGAAACAACATCTACTCAATATAAGTTTAACCCTTTTTCAAGTTGAGATAGATTAACTACAAAAAAGGAATACGTTGACCAAACATGGTCAATAGGTTCTCTCTCGTATTGTTTTATGCTTTTTTGGGCTTGAGAGACAAATATACGAAAAAGAACTTGTGGAGTTTTCTTTTTGTCGCTTTTCAAACTCTCTAAACATGAAAAGGACTGAGTTATCTTTGTCGTTAAGCTCATTAAAACATCAAATAGTGACAAACTTGTCCATCTAGAGAAGACCGAGTTTCACCTTCACTAGACTCGTTAAAACATCACATAGCGATGGATTCACCTGAAGGGTGGAATTATACAACAAGCATATGTTATCCTCCTCAATCTTGATAAAAAATAAAGAGGTAATGGTCAACAATGACTGCGGAAAATGGGAAAAAGGGGAAAACCACTTTATGGTAGCAGGTCACTCTTGAACATGACACTTTCACTCCATCACCGTGACTATTTGGGTTGGGTTATCAACTTGATGGTTATCATATTGTTGGTGTCAATGCTACCAAGTCATTTCAGTGTTGCTGACATGTTCAAGAGAAGTCATCCAGTCAAAATTCATCCTTTGCAATACTCATAAAACTTCATTTTCATGACCGCAATTCTTGAACTTTGTGTCGTCAGTCAAATTCTGTCTCCAAAATCATTACACTCGTTTCATGTCGTTGATGTGGGATACATCAAGGCTCTCCTGTGACGAGTCACTTCTTGTCGACATCAACACATTATCCAAGAAGTTGACTTAGAAACACCTTTCCAGTGCCTTGAGGCTTGCATACATCAATGATAAGTTTCTCACTTCCGGCGATAGGTTGACATCATTTTCCTTCGACCGCAAGACTTTGTATGGTGTTTGACATAAAATCATCCATTCACACCATGCAGAATGTACTGCAGTGCCTTGAGGATCATTATCATTATTGGTGATTTCTCTCGCGTCTGTTAACAACTTACATCATTGGCTGGTAATCAGATGGTGTCTTCCCATGTTCGACTTCAGATCACATATTCACATGGTTAGACTCGTACTCAAGCGAATGATTGAACGAGATTGAAGACCCCAGATCTAGTTTTGTTGGTTTGTGTTATATTCTTTCCACGACTAGTCCATGTAGTTAACCGGGGGGTTAGAGGGGGGGCGGAGCCCCCCTTCATTGCATCGATTGTGTAGCGAGGGGGGGTTACAGGGGATTTGAGGTGTACCCATAACCCCACTTTATGGGGTCCAGGGCAGCGCCCTGAAAAATTTTGGTTTTGGACCCTATGTTAGGATGGGAGGACCCACCTATGGTTTTGTGCATGATTTTCACACATGTTTTTTGGACACGACGGTTTTCGGTCCATGGTATTGGATGCGATGGTTTTTTGGTCCATGGTATTGGATGCTTCAGCATGTATAAATATGTATTATAACATTGAAAGGAACATAATGAAAAATCAAGCTGGTAGTCCCGGTTTTGGGATCCAGGGGAAAATCTCTATGTATATGTGTTTTATGTGTTATTCTCTCGCATTGTTTATTTTCTATGTTTTAGAATCCGTATGCAGGTAATTTCTGTATAGGGTTAAAACCTACAAGTTTCATCCATCCGGGCTGCGATTTCAGGAAATTTACCAAATCATCCGTACAATGGCTTTACATTGATGGTCATTCTGATCATGGGTCTATATCTGTAGATGATTGTCTGTGTACATGTAATTAAATTTTGTATGTTGAGCATGGGTATGCCTTCCCTCAGAAGTTAATGAAAAAATAAAAAAATCATGATATATGTACTGTAATTGATGCAGGTCACCAACCACTTCGGAACCTCCTCATCACATCGTAAAGCATATCACTCGACATTATTATTTTCGACTTCATGCTTTAGGGGGCAAATGTTACAGATCCATTTGGGCACATCACTCCCATCATCTAGATCAATGTTTTAGGGCTCATCAAACCCTAATTTCAGTTGCTACATGACCTAAACAAGTCAACCTATTGAATGCCTCCTTCCCAGACAGTTTCATGGCCTGAAGACATCCTGAAATGACTCCTTGAAGGACCAACGTAGGTAGGCCCATGTAAGGGTGCTCTGCAAAGCACTTACACCCATGCAAGGGTGCTCTGCAGAGCACTTAGGCCCAATTTGACCTACGCTGGGCGAGATTGAGCGAAATTTGCATAGGGTTCTAAGAATATTCCTTGGTTCTAGATCATTCTAGAAGGATCCCACCTCTTATCCCCTCCTATGAGCTCGAAATTGGATAGGCTAAGGATCCATTAACTTCCTATCCTCTCATCCCTTCCTCCACGGAAACTAACTCTAAGTTTGGAAGGCCATTTAATACCCTCATTGATGACAAAACCTCCTCCATCTTCCTATAAATTGAGCACTCATCTAAGTGATCAAGGGTTGGAATTTGATGATTGTAAGGAGATAATGTTAGTTTGAGAATTGAGACTATTGTAAGTGTCATTATGCTGTTGGATTTTCATGCTTATGATGTGATGTGGATGGAACCCCAGCTGGAGGAGTGAATTCGAATCAGGCTTCATGGTTGTAATTCCTTCTTCAATTTCAATAAAGTATTTGAACCTTTTTCCCATATGTTTGTATTGATATATGTGTGAATGTATCTGATTCCATTTACTTGTATTCAATAGATATTTTGCTTTGATCGGTTCTTTGTCTTCTATTGGTGTTTACAGGTACTTCTTAAGTTTGTTAAGTATCAGAAGGAGCGACAGGATTGATACAAGGGAGACAAGAGGAAAACAAAACTACAAGTAGGTCTTCTCATCTTCTTTTTCTTATCTATGTCTTATAGGAAAAGGTTAAAGTGCTTTAAACTATTGTTCTAGATATGGCTACTTATCTAGGGAATTAGTATTTATCCGTAGATACCTGATCCAAATTGGATCCTAGAACACTCTCTAAGTTTTCAAGAACTCTTTAAAAATCATGCCAAAGTTTCAAAGTCTTATAAAGATCAAGCTTATCGGAGGTATCCTCGTAATAGTTGCAATTTGTGATCAACGCAGAGCAACGAGGACCCTCGGTCAAGCGCGCAGACCGTCGGCCCATGGTAACACACACTGCCACAAATTGGAAAAACCAGAGGTCATTTCAAGAAACGGGGGTAGTTTCTGATATGCGATTAGCGACAAGTTGCTAATTGAATATCATAGGGCAAACCCCTCAAAGAAGGAAAAGCCCCGAGTGCCCGGACCCGAAAGATCATAAAATGTAACGGATATCGCGCCGATTTCGTCAGAAGAGGGGTCCCACAAAAACCGACAGAATATCGGGAGGGCTTCGAGTGGTAAGTGATTTCAACCGAGTCCTGCCCGATGCCACACAATGGGTGACACGCGTCTGGCAGAAGAGAGAGAAAACCACTCACATCGGACAGGTAAACATCATGTTACTTAACCGCCCGATATCGACGATGATTGTAGGAACTGGAGGCCCCAGATCAACAGCAGAGATACATTCCGATGGATGACCGGATTTGACGAGGGTAACAGGCAAAGTTGTATAGGATTTGAAGTCCGACGTGGATGATGCGTTGGCAGAAGGTTGTGTTTTGCGGGCATTCTTGGAGTAAAGGAATAAACGGCCATGTCCAAGAGAACTGACACTCAATTTGTTATGAAATAGATGGCCACCTCCTTGTGAGGCATTATACAGTGATGATTACGCAAAACAGAGTGATTCAGATGGACAGAGGCAGGGGACGTTACAGGGAAAAGTGTCTATGGAGAACTGCTAATCCCACTAAGGTGTGGTAGCTACCTTAGAAACAAACAAAGTAAAACTACTTTCATTTTCCTTTATGAAAGATAGATGAGAGAAGAATAAAGGAGACCAACCTCTGTCTTGCGCTTGGCTCCTAGTTCGATTCCTCTCTCTTCTGATAGTCCTTTGCTACTTGCTTCCTTGTACACCCAGCTTCACAGAGTACCTGTAGAATCAAAGTAGCATAACACTATACAAGAACATAGATCTATTATCATAAACAATCTAGGATCAGATGTAAATTGACCATACAAATGCATAAAACATAAACGACACAAGAGTATGGAGGAAAACTTGAATAGCTTTATTGATAATCAAGAAAGAGCCAAGAGAGTTACAACCAGTTGTTCTGACCCAGCATCATCCTCTCAGCAAGTAAGCCCTTCTTCACCTCATGCAAAGCTTAGATCACCCAACACTATGATGTTGCCTCAAGAAACCAACAACAATTCCTTACAAGATGCAAAATTCCAGCCTCTGGATCTCTGGGATGAGGGATGCATATATAGATATTTGTAAGGGAGATGAGTCAGCTTGTGATTTGATTAGTGTCTTCTCTCTGATATTTCTTGCTTCCACTTAGAGATTGATGATCTCTTACTCATCCTTGGTCGAATTCAGAGAGGCAAGTGTCACAGGAGAAGTTTCTGGAAGATTCCATGCCTCTCCACCTCGCGGATTAACACTACCATTTGTCACTTCTCGCCCATCGCACCCCATAGAAGGGCTTTTTGAAATGCAACGCACCCACAGAGTGTACTTAGGTGAGATGCAACGCACTTTGCCTATGGAGCAGGTGAAATGATCCTGTTTTGACAAGTTCTAAGTAGTTTTTCATGGATAACTTCTGGGAGAAGCTGTAATCAGTTGACCTTGTTCCTTTAGGGGTTAGAACAACACTTTTAAGGACTTAGGAGCCCTTGGTTTATGGAAATTTTATGCTTGGGGTTGCAGTGCCCAAAAATGTCTATAACAGTTGCCTCCTAAAGCATGAGGTCGTTAATTTATTTTTTTGATGTCGGGTGAAATGCTTTATCATGAGGATCCGAAGTTCTTTCAAGCTGGGAGGAGACCTGTAATAAGATACAATACAATACATTATCTTCATAATATTTTCATGATCTAGCTGAGGCGGGCATTCCCATGCTCTACTTTATAAATTCATTTTCATGTACATAGGACAGACAATCGTCTCAGTGTAGACTGATGATTCTGGTAGAGCCATCATCCCTTTGATTGGATGATTATCTGTGCAGCAACGATGTACATTTGATGTCTTTATTTCCCTGAATATATATTACAACCCGGATGGATGAAACTAGATCTGGGGTCTTCAATCTCGTTTGATCTTCACTCGAAGTACAAGTCGATCCATGTGAGAGATGTTCTGGAGTCGAACATGGAAAGACATCGCCTGATTACCAGCCAATGATGTAAGATGTTAACAGGCACGAGAGGAATCACCGATAATGATAATGACCCTCAAGGTACCGCAGTACAATTCACATGATGTGAATAAAGCTTGGCGTCGAACACCACGCAAAATCTTTCGGTCGAAGGCCATTGATGTAAACCTATCGTCAGAAGTGAGAAACTTGCCATTGAGGCATGCAAGCTTCAAAGTACTGAAAGGGGTGTCCCTAGATCGACTTCTTGGATAATGAGCTGATGTCGACAAGAAGCGATCCGTCATAGGAGGGCCTTAATGAATCCTACATCAATGACACGGAACGGAGCATATGATTTTAATGGAGGTGAAAAAATCTAGTGATATAAGGTTCAGGGTGGCGGTCATGAAAAAATGGAGCGTAAATGTATTGCAGCGGGTGAGACACAGGTGAATTCTCTGAGTGACTTCTCTTGAACATATCGGCAACACTGATGTGATGGATTGGTAGCATTAACCCAAAATGTGGATGGTGTGATGGGACCATGGTGATGTGACCGGTGAATGAAACAACCCAACCCGACTTGTATGCGGAGTGAAAGTGTCATGTTCAAGAGCGACTTGCTACCAACAAAGTTTCTTCAAGTTTTCTTCCCAATTTTTCCCCAGTCATTGCTAACCAGTACCTCTTTATTTTTGTCAAGCTTGAGGAGGATAACATATGCTTGTTCTATAATTTTCCCTTCAGGCAAACCCATCGCTATGTTTTAACGAGCCTAGCAATAGTGAAACTCGTTCTTGTCTGCTATGGACAAGTTTGTCGCTATTAGGTTTTAATGAGTTTAACGACAAAGATAACTCGGTCCTTTTCAATTTTAGAGAGTCTGAAAAGGGACGTAAAGGAAACTCCAAAATTCCTTTTTCGTCATCTAATCCCTTAAGTCCAGAAAAGTATAAAACAATACAGAAGGGATGAATTTTTGATGCTTTTAACTAGCCGAACAAAACAAGCGCTCGATCTTTTTGCGTAATAATCCCTCAGGTCCAAAAAGATTAAAATCTAAAGGAGGGATAGCACTTCCAGTCCCTTTAACGAGCTGGAGAGGCCAATGGCTTGGCAATCTTTTCATATTTTACGAGTCAGTTGAAAAGAGCTTAAAGGAGACTCGTCTTTGAGGAACGAGTGATAAAATTGGGTAGCAGCTGATTCCAGGTAAGGTTTGGAATTTTCCAATCACGACAGTGTTACAAGGATGGCTAGTGGGATCACTCTTCGCAGCTGTTCCTCAAAAGGGGTAAACAATCAAATGGAGGTGAATGATCGGCCGATACAGAGTGGAGGTGATGATGGGAACACGACCAAGGCTTTAAAGGCTGAATTATTACATTCACGATGATTATTTACTGGGAATTGGTTCATTTTTTATTGAGCTTAAATGTTGGGGGAAACATTTGCTCATTGCTTATGTTTATTTTTTAACGAGCATGAAGTCCACGTTAAAACTGCTCGATTAATCCAGTCGTATAATAAGAATGTCTCATATATGAAAACGACAATTTTTCAAATCTTTGCCCCACATCCTTTCTTTATGCAAGTTAGGAAACGACCAATCCTACGAGTTTAAAGGGTTAGAGGACCTACAAATTTAAAAAAAATAAATGGTCGCTCTTCGCTTGCACGCCAAAAGGTTTGCATGCCCCCAGGTATAAAATAAAGCTTCAAGGTCACCTTTTATTCTACCGACAAAACATTTGTTTTATCAGGAAAGGTCTACCTCTTTCAGGTTACCAAAGATTGTTCTATTCACACCGCAAACAAAACACTTCTTCGGCGATGTCTACCGAAATAGACAAAGGCGAGCCAATCCACTCACATAACTTTGACGAGGGAATCTTATTCCAGTCTAACCCCCTTTTCAAATCATGGACGGGAGTATAGACTAGTCATATATCTCTCGCGGAAACCTACCCTATACCCGAAGTTTTCCTGCCAAAGCAGACCAGGGTGCATGCCGCCTGGTTTTCAGTCATGCCCCCCCGAATCACTCGCGCTCATCAGGTGGATGGACTGGGGATTGATGAGACATTCCTTGTGTGAAAAGACCATTCAGGGATGGTATATGACTATTTGCTATGTGTGATCCGGGAAATGAAAGCTGGTCTACGAGCTTGACCACTCTTCCTTCGTGCGGAAAACACATTACTCTAAAGAGTGATGAGACAATGGCTCCCATGCAATAAATATAGTCTCATCCAAGGAGTAGATTATAATCTAGGGGTCCTTGGACTACCATTACGTTCATATGAACGGTTTTCCCTCTCAATGTTATGGGCACATTGGGAAGGATCCCTAACGGTCGACTGGTTCCTTTGTCAAAGCCTGTTAGATTTCTCATCTCAGGCAAAAGCGATGGTGAACCAAGCGCTTTCCAAGTAGTTGAGGAAAGGATACTCACAGAAACCCCTTCATCTATGATGGTACCGGCCATAACCATTCTATATATTTGAGCAATGATTCGGAATGGTACACTAGCCGGTAAACGGGGTCTGCCTAGTTGATTCCAGTCAAAGGAAACAACTAGGTTGCTTGGAGGTGGGACCGAATAGACGGCCGGGTACGACTTTGACGAACTTCCTTCCTGCGGTAAAGGAATGGGTAAATTTCCCCCATGTTCATCGGAGTCTGTGCTTACGAAAAGAATTTGGACGGTGTCATCCTTGTTCTCTTCTGTGACTGTATCATCTGAAGATGGAACCTCTGAAGGCAAGACCGGGTCAACTGCCATCTCGACCTTTTGAATTTCGTCTGGTATGGGTTCAGATGGTTCGTCTTCAATGATAGATGCTTCGGCCGACCACCTGGGCGGGTCAGCCGGATTTTCAACTAGTGACGGACTCGGCAAGAGTTTTTTATATCCAGGAGGAAGTCGTAATGGTGAAACCGGACAATCGTCCAAAACTCTTTTAGCCTCGTCTACAACGATGGACGGCATGATCACCTTCGCATAGTTTACAAGGAAATCTATATTTTCCTTTTTGTCCTGGGGCTTCACTTTCACTAGTCGACGATGTGTTTTCAACATGATCATCAGAGGTTGACGACACCGGGTTGTGCAAACGAGGAGACCAGTCCCTTAAGATCTGAGGGATGCAGGGACAATCTCTATGATAGTGGTCTCCTTTGCAAATGACACATGGCGATTTAGGCCTGGTCAGTGTAGTGTGTGGATTTTCGCTAGATGATGCTTGGTTGCCCCCTTTCGCTTTTGGCTCCTTCTTCTTCTTCTCTTTCTTCTTCTTTTCCTTCTTCTTCTCAGATACTTGATTTTTGGCCTTACCAGCCCCATCAAGCGAAGAGGAAGGAGGAGAGGAAGAATTGGAGGAAGTAGAGGGTTGGGGGGTAACTCTGGAATCGTCTAGTTGCTGACTCAATTGTTCAGGAATTGCGGTGTTCTGAATGACAGAGGTTGAGAAGAGCCATACGGGCAAGCCTATTGTCAATCCTGGAAGCGACAATGTGGCCATATGGGGTGCACCAACATCTCCCCAAGAGGAGAAGGGACTAGGATTTCCTCCAAGAGGAATTCCTTGGTTGGTGGACTCCATCCTCTCAACCTAAGACCAATGTAGGAAAGGTGATGATTATTCCGTTTAAAATAAATTTTAGACGCTTTGACACAACTTGTTTTTTCAATTTTAAAGTGTCGAGAAAAAACAAAAGATGATTGTAGTCGCCTTCGATTTTTAATGAGCCTGAAGTGACAAGTGCTCAGATGGACCTTTTCCGTTAAGGAGTCTAAAAAAGAACAAAAGGAACTGCTCTGGAAATCTAGGCAGAGGGATTACCAAACCAATCGCAAAACTGCAGAATACTTTTTACGGTATGGCAGTCAATCTTCCCGAATGCTGTGTTCAGTGCATTGCGATCGATAGGGCAGCAGGCACAACTTCCTATGGATAAAGGATTAAGCCTATTGTGGTCTCCCAAAATATACTCGATGGTACGTGGGAGCACAAGTCTGTACTGGCACTTATCGTCTCAAAGTGGAGGAATCACCCAACCAACAGTGAGAACAACAGTTACCAGGCTTTACGACACCAGAATACGTCTCTAGCCTAGACTTCTAGATGTTGTGCGTTAGGTTCCAAAGCGTTGTTAGATTCATTAAATTTATTTTATAGTTGATCTTGCTTAAGAAATTTTCCTTTCAGGTTCATCGCGTGATGTAGATGTACAATTCCTAAAATGCAATCTAAGATGATAAACAATCTTTTATCTTCTTTGTGCAATGAAAATCCTAGCTACTAAGGAAAGAAAGACATAATTCTTTCAACAAAGAGCAAAGAGCACACACTATATGCACTGTCCTAAATCAAACCAATCAAACAGTTTAAATGAAAATGCACATGCATGTATTTGTTTTCAGTCTTCTTAATATGTGAATGATAAAAAGAAAGCTAATGCACAAATTTGAATTACTTTCAAGCGACAATTACTAACAAGTTTCTTTTCAAATTCAAAATGAAGACTTGATTTCGACACTAGAAAGACTACAAATTCAGATCAAATACAACAGCAACAGGGTAATCGGTTATCAAGAGCAATCAGACTCTCTTCTATGACTGAAAACGACACTTGCGACACTTTCAAATCAAGAAATGACAGTACAATTATGTTACTTTTTTGCAAAGGAGAACTGAAAATGACTCAACAAATACACAAAAACATTTACAGTTCTTTGCACAATGGAGGCGGAATATTAGCAAGGAAAGGGGTTGCAAACAGAGGTATACTGACTACAGGCAACAAAATTCATGAATAGAACTTAAAATTCAGGAACAATGCCTAGTCTGATCAGCGCACTTGTAACACAGTGAATTTGAAATGCAGCACACCTACTACACTTGGGAAGTGCGTTGAATTTCAGATTCACAGAACAGAGACTGCGCTGGGCCAGAGACGAGACTTTGCTTGGGTTCCAGATCACAGTTTGCAATTCAGTTCAGGGATTTTGGCCGAGCAAGTGGTAATTAGTAAATCAACAACAGGGGTAGATCTAAGGAGGTTACTAGAGCCACTACAAGGGCAATTAGAGAGTTTGTAAATCAGTTGTTTAATTCATAAACAAAACCCAGAGATTGACTGAAGCGACATTTATCTACTTTGCATTTGAATAGCAAATGCAGTTTGAAAGCTACCTGGCTCGACTTCAGGCTCCGTCTGTAAGTTTATAAAGTAAACAAAAATGTAGATAAACAAACAACCTAGTCACTCCCCAGTGGAGTCGCCATTTTGTTACAGGGAAAAGTGTCTATGTAGAACTGCTAATCCCACTAAGGTGTGGTAGCTACCTTAGAAACAAACAAAGTAAAACTACTTTCGTTTTCCGTTATGAAAGATAGATGAGAGAAGAATAAAGGAGACCAACCTCTGTCTTGCGCTTGGCTCCTAGTGCAATTCCTCTCTCTTCTGATAGTCCTTTGCTACTTGCTTCCTTGTACACCCAGCTTCACAGAGTACCGGTAGAATCAAAGTATCATAACACTATACAAGAACATAGATCTATTATCATAAATAATCTAGGATCAGATGTAAATTGACCATACAAATGCATAAAACATAAACGACACAAGAGTATGGAGGAAAACTTGAATAGCTTTATTGATAATCAAGAAAGAGCCAAGAGAGTTACAACCAGTTGTTCTGACCCAGCATCATCCTCTCAGCAAGTAAGCCCTTCTTCACCTCATGCAAAGCTTAGATCACCCAACACTATGATGTTGCCTCAAGAAACCAACAACAATTCCTTACAAGATGCAAAATTCCAACCTCTGGATCTCTGGGATGAGGGATCCATATATAGATATCTATAAGGGAGATAAGTCAGCTTGTGATTTGATTAGTGTCTTCTCTCTGATAGTTCTTGCTTCCACTTGGAGATTGATGATCTCTTACTCATCCTTGGTCGAATTCAGAGAGGCAAGTGTCACAGGAGAAGTTTCTGGAAGATTCCATGCCTCTCCACCTCGCGGATTGACACTGCCATTTGTCACTTCTCACCCATCGCACCCCATAGAAGGGATTTTTGAAATACAACACACCCACAAAGTGTACTTAGGTGAGATGCAACGCACTTTGCCTATGGAGCAAGTGAAATGAATCTGTTTTGACTAGTTCTAAGTAGTTTTTCATGGTGAACTTCTGGGAGAAGTTGTAATCAGTTGACCTTGTTCCTTTAGGGGTTAGAACAACACTTTTAGGGACTTAGGAGCCCTTGGTTTATGGACATTTTATGCTTGGGGTTGCAGTGCCCAAAAATTTCTATAACAGGGGAGTTGGAAAGCTGGGAAGCGAAAACTAAGAGTCAGAAAGCAGATTGGCTTTAAAGCCACGAACTGACAAAGAGAGAGGCGGTAAGTGAAGAAGAAAAGCAGTAAGAAGCATGTTAGTAAGCTAAGAGCATAGAGAAGAAGCCGAGCTGACCTGCAGAAGCAAAGGCAACATCGAGCTAGAGAGAGACAGAGAGTCTGTGTACTCCAGAGAAGGCTTGAGAGGTTCAAGCGAACTCCTCTGTATATGCCTGTCATGTATGAGTCTCAGATCGGGCTCATACTACTGTGACCAATAGAGGTTGAGTTTCAGTAAGAAGAGTCTGTGTACTCCAGAGACTTGGGGGATCCAAGTACAGTCTTACTGATTCGTATTTGCTGTGTGAGACTCGAATTGAGCTCACTGTTGTAAAAACTCTGCTTTGAAAACATAATAGAGAGGCCACCGATGAAGGCTGGACTGGGAGATGTAGCCCAGGAGTATTGGGTGAACTCCTTATTAAACTTGTTGTGTTTATATGTTTTCTTTAACTGCTTTAGTGCCTGTGTATTTCAAAATGTTATCAATCTGTTGCATAAAATAACATAGGCACATCCATGCACATGAGTCTGTAATACCTTATTTGTTTGTCTCAGATAAATTTCAGATCAAGTGGTGTCAAAGCTTTAGGTTACTAGGGTTAGACAAGCTTGTGCTGGATTTTGTTGTTGAATGCTAACTAGGAGAAAGCTCAAATTAGGAGAAGGAGAATTTGTTGAAGCTAACCCAGAAATTGGAAGAGTCTATCCTAAGAGGAAAATGGCAGAAAAAAGTCCCTTGGAATCAGACTCCCAGTTCATGGATAGTTTCATGACCATGAGAGCCATGGTAGAAGAAATGTATAGAGAATTTAAGAAAGGTAGAGATTAAGATTCATCAGACTCCAAACAAGATAAAGGAGCAGAAGAATATCTCCTCCATGACCATTCTAAAGGCAGAGGGAAAGAAATCTTCCCACACCTCCTAATAGCCCTGAAAATAAAAAGAAAACATCTTTAATTAAATTAGATGCTAAATTTGATTTGCCGATATATGATGGAGAGTTGAATGCAGAGAAGCTGGATAATTGGATTAGATAGATTGATGTGTAATGCAGGGAGCAGAGTATCAATTCAGACAAAAGTAAGATTCAGCTGGCCAGCCTACGCCTTGGAGGAACTGCCTTGGTATGGTGGGAAGGCAGAACCCAAGCTGACATGAAGAAGCATGGTAAAATCCTTTCTGTCTGGAGTGAATTTGTTTATGCAATTAAAAAACAGTTCTATCTAGTAGTTTATATGTAGCAAGCCATGATGAGTTGGCAAACTCTTCGACAATTAAAAGGGAAAAGTGTACAAGGCTACACCCAATAATTTAGAAAAAGAGCTTTGATTCTAGGAATTTATTTAGACTCACTTGAAACTTTGCTGAAGTATGTAGGTGGTAAACACAACGACTTAAAGCACACCATTCTCATGTTTAATCCCACTAGCATAGATGAGGTATCTGTTCAGGCTACACATCTAGAGGCTAGAGGCAAGAATGTGAACCCAGAAGTTGGGGGATCATCAAAACCCACTGCAAGCAAGAATAAGGAAAAGAGAAAGCAGAAATGGAAAGAGAGGAAGACAAACGCTGTACAAAATACTAAGCCTTCATGCACTCATTGCAAGAAGGATGGGCATAATGATGAACACTGCTGGATTCGGCATCCGAAGCTGAGGCACAAGAAGTACTATGGCAAAAAGAAGAAGATTGCTGCAACTATTCAAAAGGATTTGGGGTCAGACTCAGGGGATGAAACACCAATCACAACCACAGGTATAAAAGGTAAAAATTCTGAAGCATCTACTAGTAATTTTTCACAATCTATTGATAATGAAGAAAATTAGAGGAAAAGGCATGAGCTTTTTCATATTAGAGTTATTTCTTAGCATCAAAAGATTGATACTTTGTTTGATAGTGGCTCACAAGTAAATTTAATTTCTGAAGCAATTGTAAAGAAGTTGGGATTACTAACTACACCTCACAAGAAGCCATATCCATTAGGTTGGTTATGTGATAAAGCAAAGCTACAAGTGACTAGACAATGTAAACTTAGGTTTTCTTTTGGGTCAACATTTGTAGATGAGGTTGAGTTAGATATAGTTCCCTTGGATATATGTGGAATTGTTTTAGGATGCCCTTACTTGTATGATAGAAAAGCCATTTTCTATAGAGTTGAAAACGCGTATCATCTCGTTAAAGATGGAATTGAATATATTGTAAGAGCTCATAAACTCAAGAATAATTATACTCTCATAAACTCAAGGCAAATGAAAATAATTGTAAATTCATGCAAACAATTTTTACTGATGGTTGTAAAGGAAAAGAAACCTGATAAAACCAATATATTTGAGGGCTGTAATGCTAAACAACAAGTTGATTTAGAAAAAGTTGTTTCAGAATATGATATACTATTTCAAGAACCTCCAAAAAGGAAATAGTACATTATATTAATTTGCAGCAAGATGCTCCATTGCCTAACATTGGAATGTACAGGTTGTCTGCTTTAGAGAATGCAGAAATCAAGAAGCAGGTATAGGAGTTGCTCGAGAAAGTGTTCATAATACCTAGCACATCACCATGTGGGTCTCCAATTGTCTTGGTGAGAAAGAAAGATGACTCATGGAGAATGTGCATTGATTACCGAGCACTGAATAACATAATGATAAAAAATCGTTTTCCCCTTCCTTGCATAGATGATCGATTAGATCAGTTGAAAGAAGCTATTTACTTTTCCAAGTTGGACTTGCATAGTGGCTATCATCCGGTCAGAGTTGCAGAGTAAGATGCATTTAAGACTGCTTTCAAAACGAAGCAAGGATTGTATGAGTGGTTAGTTATGCCTTTTGGCTTAACTAATGCTCCTGCTACTTTCATGAGAGTAATGAATGATGTACTCATGCCTTTTATTGATGATTTTGTCATTGTATATCTAGATGACATTCTTATATTTAGTAAAACATGGGAAGAACATTTGAAGCATGTAAAGCAGACTCTAGATGTTTTGAAGAAAGAAAATCTTTATGTTACGTTATCAAAATGTGAATTTTGCAAAACATCTTTGAATTATTTGGGTCATATTGTAGGGGGTGGTGAATTGAAGATAGATCCCTCTAAGGTTGCAGTCATTGTAAACTGGCCTAAACCCAAATTGGCTACAGAAGTTAGAAGCTTCCTAGGAGTAGCACAGTGTTGGAGAAAATTTATTTCTAACTTTTCCTTGATTACAACTCCCTTACATGCTTTAACAGGATTGAACAAGGTGTTTCAGTGGGGAGGCAAACAACAGAAAGCCTTCAACACCTTGAAAGAAAATATTAGTACAACACCAGTACTAGCACTGCCCAATCTTCAAACACCATTTGAGATTGAAACGGATGCCAGTGACTATGCCATGGGAGCAGTGTTGATGTAGCACGGTAAACCCATATGTTATCATTCTGAGACATTTAATTCTGCAGTAGTTAATTATCCCACATATGATAAAGAATTGTATGCATTAGTATAGAGTGTGAAAAAGTGGAAATATTATTTAATGGGTAAAGAGACAATTATACATACTGATCATCAACGACTTCAATATTTACACTCACAAACTAAGTTGCAGCAATCAAGACACTATAGGTGGATGGGTTTTCTACAATAGTTTCATCTTGTCATCAGATATAAAAAGGGCATACACAATAAAGTTGCAGACATGTTGTCTAGACCAATCATCAATGCATCTACTATACTTAAGCATAACTCAGTATTACATAAAAGCTACATTGAACAGTATGCTCAAGATATAGATTTCAAAGATGTATATGCAACTTTAAGTCATGTAAAACAGGTAGAAGAATTAGATTATCATGTTAAGGACCAACTCTTGTATCATCTTGGAAAGTTATGCATTCCACAAACTGAAAGAGTAAAGATAATTTGAGAAGCACACACTTCTCTAATATCAGGTCACTTTGGTGTAAGTAAAACAGTTCAACAACTGCAAAGATTTTGTTATTGGCCAAAAATGAATGAAATAGTTTTTAGATATGTAAGAGGGTGTACCATGTGTGCTAAAAGCAAGCCCAACAATAGAAAACTAGGCTTGTACACTCCACTACTAGTTCCTTCTCATCCTTGGGAAAGTGTTTCCATGGACTTTGTTGGGGGATTGCCTAAATCTAGAAAAGGTCATGACTATTTATATGTTGTTGTGGATAGGTTCAGCAAATGTGTATTTTAGTACCTTGTAACAAACATATTACAGCTGAACAAACTGCAAAGTTGTTCTTTCAGCATGTATGGGTTCATTTTGGATTACCCACTTCCATTGTATCTGATCAAGATTCATGATTTGTTGGGAAATTTTGGTCGAGTTTGTGGGAATTGATGGACACCAAACTGAAGAAAAGCACATATTTTCATCCACAAACAGATGGCCAAACAGAAGTGGTCAACAGGACAATGATCTAGTTGCTCAGAGGCTATTGCAGCAAGCATCCTAAGCTTTGGGATGAACATTTGTGTTATGTGCAGCATGCTTACAACCAAGCAAAACATTCTTCTACACAGAGATCTCCTTTTGAGACTTGTTTTGGTTTCACACCAAGGTCTCCCTTGGATTTTGTATTTGGTAAAGACATAGCAGTTGATGGACACAACGATGTGGACAAGGAAACCAAGTTCATTGAACAAATCCAAGAAATTCACCAGGCAATACAAGAACAGCTGGAAAAGAACCAAGCCAAGTACAAGGCAAGGCATGATAAGCATCGGATTGAGCATAGTTTCCAAGTTGGTGATCAAGTTTGGCTGCATATCAGCAAAGATAGAATGCAAGGTGAAGGTAAGAAGCTGAAGCCAATAAGGTATGGACCTTTCAAGATACTTGAAAAAATTGGTGAGAATGCTTTTCGCCTTGATTTTCCAGCTTACATGCACATCTATTCAGTAGTTAATGCCGAAAGCTTGAGACCATTTGAACCTTCATTAATTGAATATCCTGAAGAGTAGAGTCAATTTCCTTCTATTGATGATCTATTGCCTGAATATATCAATGAATTGTAGGAAGATACAGTTCTGGACAGGAAGGTGAGAACTACGCGTAGAGGGAATGTTGAGTACCTCAGGATTGGACTCAAAGGTTCAAAACCAAGCAGTGAAAAATGGATAGAAATTGGGCAAGCGAGGAATCTATACCCTCACTTGATTGATGCTTAAAAAACAACTTTTGGTGGTCCAAAAGCTTTTTCAGGTGGGAAGGTTGTGATCCAAATTGGATCCTAGAACACTCTCTAAGTTTTCATGAACTATTTAAAAATCATGCCAAATTTTCAAAGTCTTATAAAGATCGATCTTATCGGAGGTATCCTCGTAACAGTTGCAATTTGTGATCAGCGCGGAGCAACGAGGACTGTTGATCAAGCATGCTGACTGTCGGCCCATGGTAACGCGTGCTGCCACAAATTGGAAAAACCAGAGGCCATTTCAAGAAACGGGGGTAGTTTCTGATATGCGATTAGCGACAAGTCTCTAATCGCATATTGCAGGCAAACCCCTCAAAGAAGGAAAAGCCCCGAGTGCCCAAACCCGAAAGATCATAAAATGTAATGGATATCGCGCCGATTCTGTTAGAAGCGGGGTACCACAAAAACCGACAAAACATCGGAAGGGCTTCGAGTGGTAAGCAGTTTCAACCGAGTCCCGCCCGATGCCACACAATGGGTGACACACGTCCGGCGGAAGAGAGAGAAAACCGCTCACATCGGATGGGTAAACATCATGTTACTTAACTGCCGGATATGGACGATGACCATAGGATCTGGAGGCCCCAGATCAATGGTAGAGATACGTTTCAATGGATGACCAGATTTGACGAGGGTAACAGGCAGAGTTGTATAGGATTTGATGTCCGATGTGGACGATACATTGGTAAAATCTCGTGTTTTGTGGGCATTCTTGGAGTAACGAAATAAACAACCATGTCCAAGAGAACTGACACTCAGTTCGTTATGAAATAGGTGGCCACCTCCCTGTGAGGTGTTATACAGTGATGATTATGTAGAACACAGGGATTCAAACAGACAGAGGCAGGGGAACCAGAAAGCCGGGAAGTGGAAACGAACAATCAAAAAGAAGATTGGCTTTAAAGCCATGAACTGACATAGAGAGAGGTGGCAAGTGAAGCAGAAAAGCAGTAAGAAGCAAGTTAGTAAGCTAAGAGTAGAGAGAAGAAGCCAAGCTGACCTGTAGAAGCAAAGGTAGGGTTGAGCCAAACAGAGACAGAGAGAGATAGAGAGTTTGTGTACTCTAGAGAAGGCTTGAGAGGTTCAAGCGAACTCCTCTGTATATGCCTGTCATGTATGAGTCTCAGATCGGGCTCATACTACTGTGACCAATATAGGTCGAGTTTCAGTAAGAAGAGTCTGTGTACTCCAGAGACTTGGGGGATCCAAGTACAGTCTTACTGATTCGTATCTGTTGTGCGAGACTTGCATTGAGCTCACTATTGTAAAAACTCTGCTTTGAAAACATAATAGAGAGGCCACCACTGAAGGCTGGACCGGGAGACATAGCCCAGGAGTATTGGGTGAACTCCTTATTAAACTTCTTGTGTTTATATGTTTGCCTGTTGTGTTTTCTTTAACTACTTCAATGCCTGTGTATTTCGCAATTTTATCGATCCGTTGCATAAAATAACATAGGCACATCCATGCACATGAGTATGTAATACCTTAATTGCTTGTCTTAGATCAATTTTGGGTCAATACCAAATTCTAAAAAACACAAGGCAATAGGCCTGAAGCTTTGAGGGTCCTCATAATGGGTAGATTTAGGAATTAATGAAATAAAAGTGGAGTTTAAAGTAGGGTGTACCTTCTAAGATATGCGAGACTCTTTCATCACATCTAGGATATCTTGCCCTAGGAAGGACCAAGATTCTTGGAATAATTCTATCGTGAAGCCATTTGGACCCAACACTTTATTTCTGGC
Source organism: Pinus tabuliformis (assembly GCA_031772625.1). Classification (NCBI taxonomy): domain Eukaryota; kingdom Viridiplantae; phylum Streptophyta; class Pinopsida; order Pinales; family Pinaceae; genus Pinus; species Pinus tabuliformis. The sequence continues at coordinate 1,133,704,931 of CM062804.1, forward strand.
CAACCCTTTGACAACATACTGTACTTCTTCCAGAGTGATTTCCCTCATTAGAGCGAGATTCTAGTCCATGCTAACAAGATGAGGTATATTATGGGTTATTCTCTAAATTGCCTCCGATTGATACGGGATGGGGTTTGAAAGCAGGGAGTGAAACTGATCCACCATAAGGTTTTCCATCTCTTCATGGTGAGTAAGGTGGTTTCCTGAAACGTCCTTGAAAGAAAATATTTGATTATGTTGCTGATGTTGAATCATGGATTTATGAAAGAAGCGAGTATTCCTCTCACCTTCCCTAAGCCATTGAATTCTTGATTTCTATTTCCAGAGGATTTCCTCCCATTTCTTCCTTTCCTCAATCTGGTTCAAGATTTATCCTTCCTCCATTGCTACTATCCCCGAACGACCTTCGTTGATTATTAGTTGTTGAATACTCTGCATACGCTCTTGGAGGTGAGTAGTTCCTTCATAATATTTCCAAATTCAAACTGATTCCAATGTTTTATCTATTGTTTGATATCTTTCTATTTAAGCTAAAAGGTATGCATATAATTCCTGCCTTGCAATGTGCTATATTTCCACCAACTTTCCATTTTTCTTAGAAAGGAGGGGTCTCTTAGCCAAAAGGATTCTAATTTGAAAGGCATTTTTCTGGGTGCCAATTTTAGATCCATTTCAAACCTGATCAGCCAGTGATTTGAACCCATGAATGGAAGAATGGAGGCTTCAAAAAACATATCCCTACTTATAAGATTCTTCGATGCTAGGAATCGGTCAAGGCATAAGGCTACTTGGTGAGAGACCCCCCCCGACGATTGTTCTAAGTATACATTCCATTGATGGTTTGAATATCTACCAATTTAAATTTTGCAATAAAATTTCTAAATGCATACGTCTTGGGATCCATTCTCATGATCCCCCCCTTTTTCTCCTCAATTGAGGAAATTAGGTTGAAATCTCCACCAATTATCCATAGCTCCTCCAAGCATAGACTTCTAAGATTTCCTATATTCTGGAGGAAAGCCACTTTCTCTCCTAGAATGTGAGGGCTGTAGAAAACCAATAATAGGACCCAATCTCGGGTTCCTATATGTTTGCATTTCCCTAAAAGGATATGAGGCAAGATGAGGCAATTCTAAAAAATAATCTTTGTTGGATTCCAAAGGATATCCGGACCACCCACACTTCCTTTAGCATCTAGGGCCATTACGTCATACAAAAGTCTCATTCCACGAGCAATTGCTTTCATTCGTTCCTCAACTACTTTAGTTTCCTAAAGCATCACAATACTCATTTTTTCATGTTTAAGTCTTTCCCTCACATTTATTTTCTTTCCTCTATTATTGAGGCCTCTTACATTCCAAGAGATTATAATCATTGAGAGGATTTATTAGTTTGGTGGAATACCGCTAAAAGTGATACCACCCTTCCCGAGTTTACCAACAGATCACCAACCATCTGTATTGATTCCTACAAGTTCTTGCAACCTCGTTTCTTCCCTCCTTTTCCCTGTCCCCCTTGATCTCGGACATTACCCAGATGAGATCTAGGTCACTCTGGGTGGTTTGGAGGGAGCTTACTTTGCATGGCTTGATATTGCTGGAATGTATCTCAATACAAATTCTTCTGGTCTTTTGGGATAAATATCTCATCCATGTTCCACCATTCATTCAACAACCTCTTCAACACTTGTTCCTCTGGGCTTAGTTCTTCCTTCAATCCATCAATCTCATGTTTTCCTCGTCTTTAGATTTTTCATTGTCTTCCTGATTCGATGGGTCTCCCTAGGCTTTCCTTTTGGGTTTAGTGGTGATATTAGGTGGAACCCTGGAATTTACATTTCTGATCTATTGGCCCACCTCCTTTGTATTTTCATTGTCATCCCACATAGCCTCAAACTAATTTTGGTTCTCCTACATTCTTTGGTGTGGTGGTTGATTATTTTCCTAAGGCGATTTTGCAAGCCTTTTTTGTAAGAAACCTCTTGAAAACCCTATTGATCTTCCTGCGGCTTGAGAGATTCTTTGGGGGATATCATCTCCACTGGTCCCATTTGATTCAAGGGGCATTCTCGAAACAAATTCCCATATTCATGACATTTCTGACAACGAAAGGGAATGTGCTCATAGTCTAGGGGCTATTGCCAAATCTTGTCCTAATATTTAACCTCAAAAAATTCAAGGAGAGGCTTAGTTATGTTCATGTATACACATATTAGAGCATATCAAGTGTATCACCCTAGACGAGTGGAGTCAGCTATGTTAACAAATCTACTAACAACATTGCCAATTCCTTCTAGAATTTTTGGGTCTCATAAATCTATTGGCAGGGAAAATAAGCATACCCATACCGAAGCTGCCATGAATTTTTGGGTCTTAGAAATCTCTTCATGTGTTTCCTCCTAGAAACACATGAAGAGACAAACATTATAATATAAATATTTCCCATTTTCAAAAACCCTTTCCTTATCTTCCATACTAGTTAAGATTATTGTAAAAAGGCCTCGAGCTCCCAATTTTAAATCAGTATGGCCTTTCAACTACCATTTTTGCTAGATACATTTAATCAGATCCCACTCTAAGGGAAAAATACCATTGAACTTATAGATCAAGGCACAATCCTTCATAAACTTGTGGTAGTTTTCTAGTTTATTACTCGGAAGCATGAATCTTGGTTTTTTCACTGCACTTGGCATACATTAGCCTCTAAGCCGAGCTTTCCATTGAGCCCCCATTACTGGACTATATTTGGAGTCTTCCTTTTTTTTGTTTGCTAGTGCGGCTCCTCCTTTATTACTCGATTCACCATTTCAACATTTAGATAGGAGGGTATCTTTACCCTCCCCACCCAATCACTCATCTAGCTTGTCAAAATTCATTGATTAGAGAAAGAAGGATAGGGTTTGAGATATTGACGCTGTAGAAAAATTTAGAAAAAGAAATCCAAAACCTTAGAAGAGCACATGAGAGCTAGCATTAAGCTAAAATATGCTTCCATTTTTACCATTATCTAATACATTTATCTATCTTAAAATTTCCCAACTAAGTATTATTTTCATACGTAATTACCTTACCTCACTTTCCCTTTTTACTTAGTCATTTACATTACCATTTATATCATTTCTTATGTTACTTTGGAATATATCCCTATGACATATGGAAACCAGATGGACATATGTTAGGGTGACACTCTGAAGGAATTTTCACGATGATACTTTGAAGGTATTGATAGCATGACAACTAATAGTTGAGATGGTAATCGAATGCTACATTAAATAAGTTACACAGGGTTCCATGACTCTTTCTACTTCATACAAAAATAATTTGGTATCCCCTAGCTTGATGTATTTATGTAATTAAATGTGCATATGTGTGTACCTTGCTAAATGTGTTAGTCTGAAAGACATTTAAAAAACTTAATTATCAATAATTCATTACCGATAATAACTGATTATTATGAATTTTTACTTTTGTAAATAAAGAACTATGGAAAATTGGTTTTTGAGTACAAATAGAAGAAAGAGATGATACTGCAATTATTGTGGAATAATTATTACTTATCAATAAGTCATAGGCATATGATCTAGATGATTAGATTTATTGCAAAATTATGATATTGGAAACTTAATTGTTTTCAAAAAAGACAGTGAGCTATCTTTGGTAGTGGGAAATAGAAGCTCATAAATGAGATGATAACTACCTGCCACTTGTTGGTGAGATGGAGGTAGTTACTAACCACCAAAAGAGTGCTAGATGGGTAACTTATAAAAATATATTTTGTCTATTTGTTTTTGTCTCATTCTAAGAAGGGAAGACATTGAAGAGAAGCAAGGGAACATAGACAAAAAAAAAAGGAAATTTGTAGGCCTGTTATGCTTAGGGGTATATTGGCTAATTTGTAGTATCAAGGCTGGGAGGAGAAAATTATTTAAAGTAGATAGCCATTTCAAGTCGGTATATCTACCTACAATATTTATTTACCCTGATAAAAGAAAACAATGGGCTATGTTTGGTTTCCGGATTTTACATAGTGAAAATAAAAAGATAATCAATTATGTGTTTCTATGTAAATTGGAAGTATGAATTAAATGGGCTAGTTGTAGTTTTTATTTTGAATTTTGTATAGTTAAAGGAAAAAGAATAGAGACTATTTATACTTCCATTTATAAACTTTGTTCATTGCAAGAAAAATATTATATATGTTACATAAGATTTTATAATATATAAGTTTATATTATATCTTTTCAGTGAAGGATCAAATATCTTTTTAGTTTAAAATAGGTCTGCATCTGGTAGATTCAAAGTTAAGATGGATCTAGGCTAATTTAATTATTAATTATATAATTTTATTTTGACCAATGTAAATATTACATTTTACTCAATATTTCCCCTCACCCTTATTAATTTTATAGTTGAGTTTGTTTACTTTTAAAATTTAAATATAAAGAAAAATTACAATAAAAAGTGGACAAATTAAGAGGATATATTGGACAAAATATAATATTATATTATCATGTTTTACCCAATATTTCTCACAAGCTAGTAAAAAGTGGATGAAGTTAGGCATAAATATTAGATAAAATGTAATAATTACATTTTACCTAATATTTCTCCCACCTCCTCCCTTCTCCCCAGCTTAGTTTCATAGTTAAGCTTATTCATTTTTAAACTTACCATCATAGACCTATCAAAGCTCTATTTCTATAGAAAATTATTACACATAAATTAAGAGAATATATTACATATATTATATTAAAGTGTATATCAAAGACACCATTAAAATGAAGAAACAACTATTATTATCTACTTTCTGCAATCCTGTTTAACCTTACTCTAAATCTTCTATGCATGTACACATATTATGTATTCATCCATTCAACTATAGAAATAAAACATACAAAAACAAAAAGACATAAGGCCACAAACAAATTCCATTCAACTATAGAAATAAAACATACAAAAACAAAAAGACATAGGGCCACGAACAAATCTATACAAATGTCAAAGTGCAAACACATCCATAAAAAAACGTTGTACCTTTACATGCTACATGGATTCCACGCCATCATTTTCTACAACTAATTATATATCTAAACATAACATCAAACTAAGATGGATCTAGGCTAGTTTAATTTCCCCTTTAAATACATTATATTCCACATGAATACAATGGGTCAATACCATGGTCATTTTTATTTTTTTATTGTTATTTTTTATAAGGTTATTTTTATTTTATTTTCACCGCCTTATAATGTTTACATTAAGTTACCCTTATCTACCATATTTTATTTTTTCCCGAGTCAAAATGTTTACATTGACGTTACACATCTTTAGCATGCTGGGATGGAGAGCACCTCTCAACCCAATAAAAAATGAGTAATTTTATTAAAAATAAATAAATAATATTATATTTTAAAATAAAAAATATTATATTCAAATATAGAGTCCACCAATGTTAAATTAACTATTTTACTTTAATTATTTCACACATTTTCACAAACATAATTCCACTTTGCATTGTACAATAAAACCAATTCATGTTGAATTTATATTTTGTTTATACATAATAATTATATCCATTTATAATTATAGACGACATTGACATTAGATTAAATTTGTTAAATGTTAAACATTTACACTTGACATCTATCTCATACTGGATTCTATCCCATGCTCGGTTGTAGAGCGCCTCACCACATAATAATATATATTTATATGCATATATAAATAACAACACTCTTATGTATAGATTAATTAGATAAATAAAAGTGTGTAAGAAGTAATTTCCTCAAAGTACTCTAGAAAGTTAAAAGGAGAAGACTCGTATATTGTATAAACAAAATATTATAGGGTTGCCAATAGCCCTTAGGATGATCACAATGAAACCAACCGACAAAAGTTTTGTTACCATAAAGACTTTACACCTTCCCACTTAACTTTCAATCTAGAAAGAAATTATATATCATTTAATATAATTACAAGAGTTAAGTAGTCTCACCGTGGAAGCATAGACACAAGAACCGGGAGCAAAAATGTCTGACCTGGCGGTGGGAACAAAATCCATGTGAGTTGCAGATGCCCAACACTTTGGAAACATCACAGGAAAAACACTCAATCTAAATGTGAAGACGATACTGGAAACAAACATACATATGAAATAAAAAATTAGGAACCATAGTCCGGATAGAAAGTATGAAGGAAAGTTAGTCATCAAGAAATAAATGTAAAGAAAGTTTTGAATGTAACTTGAGAATAAATTACCTGAGACCAATTATTCCTTCTATCTGCACGAGTAAAATGAGTAAGTGTTAGGGATAAGAAAACAATAAGAATACAAAAAAACAAAAATGGATGCAGAATAATGTGAAGTTTTTCTCTAGTAAAAACATGTTTATAAATTAGGGAGAGAGAACGAGTTAAACTCTATACATAATAGAAAGAAATTACAAGCAAATAAAGAAGTTCCCTATAGACAAGAAAACAAGTCGAGCATGCATATTGTTACCTAACTTCGTTGTTTTAACATGTAATGGTAAGAGGACATAAATCCTGATAAATCCTGACTTCTAGTATTTAAAAAAAAAAATACAACACGGATTAACCTTGTGCAATTGTATATAGTTACGAATAATATAATTGAGTATATATTGACCTGTTGTGTCTTGGCTAGAAGAGTAGGCCACCCATAGAGGACGTCTCGGCTCTTGTTGAGGCATAAGTTACCTGTTATTGTGCGGCTTGCAGGTTGTTGCACGTAGCCTAGGTTTATAGTCGCAGCCAGTCAGATTTGATCCTGGGTCTGTTCAGGGTAACTCTCACCAGTTACCGATTATCCTAGATTCAAAAAAAATAAAAATAAATAAATAAATATAGTCAAAACCTTTTGATAATAATGGGTATCTAGGGTTTTGAAAACCCAAAACCCTGATAAACAACAAGAAAACCAATTTGTAACTGAATAGCTCACTAAAACCCTTGTCGGATTACAAGAGAAATTAAGGAATAGATGTTCCCATACACTATTGTTTCTGTTCTTTCCACAAGGATAGTAATTTTACTTCGAAAAAGAACTGTGAAATGAATCCAAATCGCCATTACTGAATCATTGAAAACTGGAACAAGGTACTCATATAAGAAACTAAGGGATACGATAATAAGTGAAGTAAAGAATTTCACCTGAGGTCATTTGCGCAAAAAAGAAAATGCCACCTGGTAGAAAAAGGGTTATAATTTGAAATAATCGCTGTAGCTGACATCCATTGTAGCCAGAGCGAATTGCTATCGAAGCAACCCTGCAACAATTATAGGAAACCTTAGGAGAAAGCCAGATACAACAAGGCTAGACCAGAGACAATGTAATTATTTAAGAAAATTTTTTTACCAAACAATACATTTGCTTATGTAAAGCGTTTTACAAAACAATGTTACCTCTGATATAATTTTGAAGAGATCCAAACCAAGCGAGCAATAAACAACTCAGAGAACTCAATGGTTTTTATATTGGCAGAAGCACTCACTAAAATTTCTTTCAAAATTGGAACATTCACAGAGGAAACAAAGGTTTTCGATTAACCGTTATCAGAATAACCCAAGATTTTCAAATGAGTCTAAAAACGATGTTAGGATAGACACACAATTTTGAAATGTTGTCTTGTCACTGTTCATGTGGCAGGTCAAAAGGACCTATCGGGGAACCATCACATATTGACACGCGTACTAATAGAAGGTCCTAAATGAAAAGATTATGTTCAACTTATCAAATAGTACCACATTCATATTACTAATTCCAACTATATGATTGTATATAGGTTTGGTGATATGTCTTAAAAACAAGGTGGCATAGCTAGTATTTCCCAGTTTAGTTCAATTATTGAATTTTGAAATGTATGAACTAGCTATTGTATTTGATATTGTATTTGAACAAGGGCTACTTTGTAGATATTCAAGTATCTCTAAATTAGAGTAAGAAACAAATAAGATATACATGAATGAATGAATAAAGTGTTTTTAGTAGCCATAAAATAGTGTTAATGACTTGAGACTTAGTACTTGAATGTTGAAACCAAAATTCTTGAACCATACTTCCAAACAAACAAAAAATATTTCTACCAAAAGTAGTAAAAAAATATATTGATATCTAATGTTGAAAACTGCTACTCTATATATATATATATATATATATATATATATATATATATCTTCTCATCGAATTCTATTTTTACACAATACACAGTATTACATTTGTTCGAATACGTATGAATATGCTCAAGATAAACATCACAAATATATATATATATATATATGAGAATGACTATACTAAATATCAACAAAAATATATGTTCTACACAAGTGAAATGAACACTCAAGTAGAGATTTTTATCAAACACAATAAACCAACTAATAAATTAAGAAAATATTGACATTGTAATGTTTTATGTAATAAAGACACAATTACCTTATTAATTTTAGGTGATATAATTTTTAACAAAATTATGATATATATTTTTTTAATAATGTGTTTTTGAATGCATAATAATTTAAAGTTATTTCAATTGATTTTTATTTGATTTTAGGCAAAATTCACTAGTGACAATTTGACCATGGCTTACATAACTAGATTCAAATGTATTGTAAAAAAATATAAAAAATTTACATTTGCATTAATTATCTTATGACATTTCAAAATGAATAAAATATTTGGCAAAACTGATATTAAAAATGTCATTTAAACAATATAAAATTATAATTTAACTAACCATTATATCAAAGACTTTGAAAATAAATATGATTGAAATCTTTCTCCGTGAAAAATTGGTATTTCAAGGTGTATTTCAAGAACCAATAGATTAAAAGTTATGTAATCTAAGTACTATAAAATAATAATTTAGCTAACTATTACATTTTTTAATAATTTCTATATTTCTCAAAATGAAATGTATTATTTATTATTTGATAATTTATTTTTATATGATGTAATATGTTATTTGATAGTATATATGACAATTTTATAATTGTATCATTTTAGAAATTGAAATTTAATATAAATTTTAAAATCTAAAACAATTAAATAAAGATTCGAAGATACAAAATAATTAAATACAACAAAAACTAAAAATATAGAGCATATTAAAATTTTCAATTAAAAAAAATAATTTCCAAAATATTTAACATGAATTTGGGGAGACACTTAAACCCATTGCACTTTCTTACTTTTACTTTTAGTTGAAAACCTCTCTTTGACAATAGACAAAATTCACCAAATCCACCATTTAAAGAAACTTGTATTGCTAGTTTGAAAAATCGCTAAAACCATTTGTACATCACTATTACAAAACATTTTATTGTGACTTCCCTGTCATTTGATATTTATTAAAAAGCTAGATCACTTCACTCTATTTCACAAGAACATAGTCATATATAATATTTTATTTCTTGCTAATGTAAATTATCCCTAGTAACCAGTGAATACAATAAAAATATAATATAATATAATTTTACTTCACCTTAATTACACCGAAGATGTTTCTTTCTGAATCCATTCACAACCGACCATCGTCAACCTTTTTGTTTTCCACCGTTGATTCGTTGATTTTATTTTTGTTTTCCACCATTAGATCTGTCAAAACAGGGTGCCGCACACTGCGAATTGCCCTGCTCCGTAAATTTCCCTCAACGGTGATGGTTCCAGAGACTATAGCTAAGATAAAAGTTTCCAGAACCGCCTCCTCTCCAGCAAGGATAGAAGTTTCCAGAAGAGAACGACCTCTTCCAAGATGATTTTCTGTATTTATTTATATTATGGTAAAACTGCAATTTAATTTCACTACATAACAGAATTAAGAGTTGCGGGTATGCAATGTAAAGTAAAACAATATTAAACTATAACATTAATAATGTACCTCATTTTAGAGAGTTGGCATTGAAAAATAATGTTGGGATCTTTTAAAACGAATTATGCTGGCCTAGAGACATTTTCTACTATAATTTAGTGTGAGAAAGATAGGTATGAATTTGCTTCATAGTTTATATATTTAAGAAATTAAATAATAAAAAAAATTAAGATCAAATTAAATAAAAATTAAGATCAAACATTAAATATTATATAGGTAAGAAATTAAATTAACAAAAAAATTAAAGACCAAATTAAATAAAAATTAAGATCAAACATTAAATATTTTGAATAAAGCAATATAATTAATCATTTTTATCTTTTGCAAGAATCTGGAAATATAATTTGTTTTGATTATTCTGTAGAGATGCATATTTTAGAGATGTGTAAATCATATTATGCTTAACTTCCAATTATCATGTCTATATTAAAATAAAAATAATATATTCTTTAAATAAAAAAAATGTCTCTTATAATTTAAAAAAACAATATACATATTTCATTAGTTTTAATTAGTCCATATTAAAATAAAAATAATATATTAGAAGTAATGTCTTTTGTAATTAAAAAAATAAATAAATTAATGTACATATTTCATTTGTTTTAATTAAAAACTCTAAAAATATCCAGTTGATACATGACCATTTTAACAGTCTTTTACATTTTTTGGTTAGTGCTAGGTATGGGGTTCTTAATATTATCATCCAATTTATATATATATTTTTTCTAGTCTTCTTGATCCATTAGCTTTTTCTAAAGTGAAAAGCTTGAAAAAAGATTTTACAGTTCAAGAGATTTGATCCCTCTCAAAAATATTAAATAATTATAAATCAGGGATTAAATAGGTTACATTAGAGATTAATACCATCGTTAAAACCATGGGTTTTCATAACCTAGATCTTGAAAGCCTCTTGTTTACCTAAACCACACTAGAATTCCAACCTTAAAATTGACTCGAGGAGATTAACTTGGTCTTTATCATTCATTAACCATCTGACATGAGATATCGCTTTAGCCCTCTCAAGCTAGGATACCAGTACACCTACCACTCTAGTACCTATACAAGTGGTCTATTCCACAAGTTGATGACCATATGCCATTGAATTTAATGTATGATTGATCAAAGTATTAAGGATTTACAACAATTCGTTCTCATACATGACATGTTTGCCTCAACAACAGGTCTTACAGCTTCCTAGAAAAACACATCTACCTTTGATCAAAAACCTTAGGGTGTTATCACATCATTAGGGCCCTCATCACATGTTGGCTTCTTCACTAAACTTCAAACCATCGACTCCATCTCTTTCTTCTCATCAACGTTATCACTGTCTCACTACATCTCTAGGTTTGTTGATCATCTTGCCAAGATTTGGGAAAATTTGTCTTTTATCATTGTGCTTGAAGTAGCAAGTTTGTCTTGTGGTTATGCATAAAACATCATGAATGAATTATCACAAAAATATGTGAATTGTGCATGCAATTGTAGCAATTGTCACAAATTTAAGGACTGGGAGTGCGATACCCCAAAAATTTTCTGATTCACATTTTAACCACAACCATTTAGGGCACGTATATAATGATTCTAATGAAACATCAACACCAAAGCATAAGGCTAAAAGTCATGCTAATCATGTAAGTATTGGAAATCGACTAGAACAAACGTGTGATTGTGAGGACATGAATAGGTTCGTGTATTGTGACTTGGCTCAATGTGGTGATTCCTCTAAAATGGTCTTTGTAGAGAGTGTTGTTGCCTTGTCATCATCTGAGTCAATTCATAACTGACTATAGTTTTCCATGTAACTGGTAGCAGTCAATTTATTTGAGCTATGCCATGAATTTGAAAATATTCAAGTAAAGATTTCCACGCTACGAAAAGTCCAAAAGTTGATACTTACAATTTTCTTCAAATAAACATAATAGTGAAAACTTACAAGTTATCCTTGAACCCATAGTTTCAAGGATTTCAATTTGTGGGGTATATTTCTACTTATTGTTTGACTTTCAATTGTGAAGTATATTTCTACTTATTTTTCTAGCTTGCAGTTTTTGGGAAATGGTGCAGTTTCTGGTGTGATTTCTTGTGCCATTTGGAAATTCCATGTTGTTGGTTTGGATCAGACATGGTTTTCCCACCCTAGTGTGGTGAATCTAGTAATAGAGTTTATCATATCTATGGCCGAGGAAGTGATTATTAAATCTCTCACACTTTTTGTCTGTGTTTCTTTTGATTTTTAGGGACTCCCTCAAAATCATTATTCCATAGACTAAGAAGAGGCAAATCGTAAGAAAATACAATCTCTATTATGTATGCTTTCTCATGTATCTTTGAACATCAAAACAACCCATTGCATTCATTCACAGTTGCACCTTAATGTGTACGCTTTGTAGGCATTTCTAATGTTCATATTGCTTTTTATGTTTTGGACCAATGCAACATATATCACATAAGGTATGTTTTGAAGAGGGATAGTGACAGAAATGTGGAGCTAGCATTCAATCACCAACCTAGAGGTTTAAGAAAAAGATGTTAATTTGGTTATTTGAAGGTTTTTGCATGGCCTCTAGATGCATAGATATTTCTTAAAAAAATTGTTGTTGGTGGGCACCACAAACCATATCGGCTTTACAAATCCCTATCCATATATATATAAAAACACTAAAAAACTTAAATTTAATACATCAATTATTATTTGTTTGAATATGCAAACCAATGTACAACTTTTTCAATCTAACAATCTTATTGGCATCTCTTTGCGACAATTGCACGCACAATTCACATATTTTGGGGATAATTCATTTAGGATGTTGTATGCATAAGATCAAAGAACAATCTTCCCAAATCTTGGCTAGATGATATTCCCAAATCTTCCATCCCTTTGGTGTATCTTTGCACCTTTAGGGGCAATTGCTAGTTTTACACATTCTTCCATTATTATCCTTCGTGTTTTGTACCACTAGCGAACATGTTGCTTTGGGATTGTCATAAAATGGTGGATTTAATAAAGCTCATGGGATTTTTCACAAATCATTAAGGATCTTTATCGAATCACAACTATCGAGTAGCTGACACCACAAAAGTAGAACATCGTTGATTTTGGCTTGATTCGTCGTGTCAAATCATAGTTCCCCAGACACAAGAAATATTAAAAATATTAAGCAAGTCGCTGGTGTCACTGGTTTTCTGTAATATTTTTTATATATATAAGAATGACTGACTGGTTAGTCATGGATATTTCTGAAAGGGAGATATGATTGCAATGTACAAATTGACATGGTGACCGTGGCCACATTTATGTCATTGGCGTGTTTGTGAGATTTGGTTGGTCACAACTGACTCAATGTTGCATTTCATCTTTCCTCAATGACGTGTCTGCAAGAATTGGGTGGTCACGCCTGACCCAATATTGCATTCCGTTTTTCCTCAAATACAAGACATGCACAAAAGTTAAATTTCTAGTAATACTAATGACAAAAAATACAAAGTTAACTAAATTGGTGGCGGTTGTAAATTTTCATTAATTCGTCAACGTACATATTATCATTACGAATAAGATTCTAACTAATCAGAGTGCAAATCAATACAAATCACTAAAAAAAGCATATTTAATTTGTTAAATATTTTATATTTTGAAGATGTTATAACAACATTAAGTAAGAATATAAAAAAATTATGGTTGAATTAAACATCCTAATAAAAGAATAAATCTAAATGGCCATCCTTAAAACTACCTCACAACTCTCATAAATCTTAAATCTAAACGACGATCCTTAAAACTACCTCACATCTCTCATAAATCTTAAATCTAAACGACCATCCTTAAAACTACCTCACATCTCTCATAAATCTTAAATCTTAATTATTCTATATAATAATATAAGAAGTAAATATTAATTTTATAAATTTAATAAATTCCTAATTTTATTATAATTTTTAATCAAAACAAACCAACCAACGGTTATAAATTAAATAGATATTTGGTTTATTTTAATTCTTCCACAATATAAATGACACATAAATCTCACCACAACATTTAATGCCTTTTTGTATCCCATAATTGCCCGTCTGGTGTTTACTTTCCTTGGGCACTCCACGCCACTTCCTTCGATACAACGTAATAATGAGGTTTTCCGTATCAATTTTTCAAATGTTATTTTATATTATATTAAATGTTTTTGAATAATAATTTTTTTTGAGAAAATTGTTATATTTAAATGTTATTATACTTGCCATGGAATTGCATGAGCCACATGAACTATTGGATGATGGCTGGGTATTGATCTCTCGGTCTTGTCAGGATAAAGTTTATGCATATTTAAAGTTAATTAAATTGGTGGTTGTACATACACTATGTTATTAATATGTCAAAGTACATATTATCATTACAGAATAAGACTCTAACTAATCAGAATGTAGAAAAAATAGATTTAAAAAAATATAAAAAATAAATTAAATTTTTTTCAAAGATAAACACTAGATAAAATCATTTAATTTTTAGTAAATTTTAAATTAATGTCAACATCAATGTTTTTTGAATATGTTATTACCCTGCTGCTCTAGGAAATAATAAGTGATAAACATGAAAATATTTATGGGTTAAGGGTTACAAAGTTCATATACATATATTTATGTAAAAAGACATTTTGGACGAATAAAACAATAAGCTTTGTAATTAGAATTAGAAATGTTTTACAATGAACTCATAATGTTACCCTGTGTTTTGCTAAAAAGATCAATCTATTTTTATAATGTCACTATGTATTTTTCTAAAAAAAATCAATCTATTTTTATAGGGAAAACACCAAATATTATGGAAATATGAACATTTCAACCTAAACATGTTAAGAAGGAAGAAAACTACTAAATGGAAAGCATTAGAATTCCTTTTCTATACAAAACACTCTATGGAGAAGGAAAAAGAAAGAGTATGATTTCTAAAAAGATCAATTTATTTTTACGAGGAAAACACCCTCTATTATCGAGGAAATATGAACATTTCAACCCAAACATGTTAAGAAGGAAGAAAATGACTAAACGGAAAATATTAGAATTCCTTTTCTATACGAAAACACTTTATGGAGAAGGAAAAAGGAAAGAATATGATTTTAAAAAGAGAATTTTGTGTTTTTGGGGAAGAAAATTGTGTAGAAAATGACTAAACGGAAAATATTAGAATTCCTTTTCTATACGAAAACACTTTATGGAGAATGAAAAAGGAAAGAATATGATTTTAAAAAGAGAATTTTGTGTTTTTAGGGAAGAAAATTGTAACACAATAGTGGAAAGGTTTATAGTATTGTATTTGAAACTTATATTACTAGAAAGGCGAATGGTAAGGGAGAAGTATGTATATATGTATATAAACATTACGGTATATATTTAAAAAAATGTGTTGAAAATGGGGTACATTACAAATAATATGAGTGGGCCATACCTTATAAATCATTATAAGTTCCCCAACAAAGAAAATTGTAACACAATAGTAGAAAGGTTTATAGTACTGCATTTGAAACTTATATTAGTAAAAAGGTGAATTGTAGAGGAGAAATACATGTATATAAATATTACATTATATATTAAAAAAAATGTATTACAAATAATATGAGTGGCCCTTATAAGTTCATTCAATAGTGTATGTGGAATAAATAGGTTGGATTTATAAATAAAAGGTTAATATTATTTTGGAGTAGATGAATGGTTGTTGAGTCACCATCTTTTAGAGGCCATACTTTAAGTTCCCAATGGGAAAATTGGGAAAAGAAGAGTTTGTTGGAAAGCTAAAGAAAAGAACTTTGGAAATTGTTTTCATGGTTTAAATGACATTTGTCATGCTCACAAAATAAAAATGCAGTACAATTATTTCTATCTTCGTAACAATTTATTTTGGGAAAAAAATTGAATTATCAAAAGGAATTTCCAGACTTCTAAAAGTCGAACTCAATTTAGAGGACAAATATCTAAGTTTGTGGTTTAATTCAATTAACACAAAGAAGAGAAACATAACTGTCAAGTAGTTGCAAACACAAAAAGAATATTACTAGCACAACCATATAAATATGGCTAGTAAACAACAATAGACATCAAAACATTTACATCATGATACATATCACATTGCCAAGATTTTTAAAAAAAATCGTAAAATTCAACTAAATTATTATTATTAATTATAAAAAATAATCAATGTATGAGTTAAAAATATATACATTTAATAAAACATATAACAAGATTCACTCCCACTTTACCATAGAGATTCTAAACCTATAAATGGGGTTTGTTACAATACCATGGCTTAGTAATACTGCATGCCCAAAAAACCATAACTCATGTTCATATGACACATGCTTATATACTATTTTTTATTAATTAATTTAATTAAAAAGGAAGAAAGGACATAACTACTTTTGAGATAAATAGATTCAACCTTTGAGTTGTGACTATTACAAAGAATATTCTAGAATATTATGTGGAGAATAAATCCTTACTATCCACCTAATAATTATAGATAATCAAATAAAATTTTAGGAAGCCCTATTCCAAAGTAGACATGCCTATTGGTGTAATAAAATGAGAAAAATCACATTCATAAAAGAAGGTAGGGGCTTTTGTTGAAAACAAGTTTTTTCCTTTCTAGATGATCTAGTGAATTTTCCTACTCAACTTTCCCTCTCATCTAGGCTTCTATATTTTTCTTTCCATTAGGTTTTCCATATGTGCTCAACAACATAAATATCTAGATTTGATTATGTCTTCTCATCTCTTCCAAGAAATTCCTATTATATTTCAGGTTAAGGGGAGCAAGATCCCTGCTTTTAATAAAGCAAATGCAATTTAATTATAGTTTATCTATTTTTCATTTAAGAATCTATTTTAGTTTTCAAACAATGTTAAACTTGTCACATTAAGATATTATTGTTATTTTTTTTCACAAATAGCTATTCAATTTTCATGTTGAAAGCATGAGTATATATGGCAATGTATCATTGGATTAGATATCTATTCAATTTTCATGTTGAAAGCATGAGTATATGGTTATGTATCATTGGAATAGATATCATTTTTTGGGATTCAACTGTGTTAAGTAATTCATTCATCTATGACCATTTCCATGAGAGGTAGTCGTAACTGACTAATTTCTCATGATTTTTTAATATTCCACTTAGCACTCATTGCATCGGGTGATGCTCACAGGGGTGAAGAAGTGGGATTGAAACTAGTGAAATGAATCACATAGCGTCAATCATCACTTCCGGGCTTGCACCCGATAACCAAGACTTCCTAGGAGGTCACCCATCCCAGATCGCCTCTGGCTCAAGCGCACTTAACTGTGGAGTTTTCCCCACAATCAAGCTCACTTAGCTTGCTACCCCATTTGAAAAAACTTAGCAAGTATTGTGCCTCATGAACCATTCAAGTAGAGTTCCCTTCACTCTTTTGAATCAAGTATTGGGGGTTTTCGCAGTGCATTATATTAGATATTATTTTTTGGGATTCAACTCCGTTAAGTAAGTCATTCATCTATGACCATTTCCAGGAGAGGTCGTCATAACTGACTAATTTCTCATGATTTTTGAATAGTCCACTTAACACTCATTGCATCGGGTGATGCTCATAGGGGTGAAGAAGTGGGATTGAAACTAGTGAAATGAATCACATGGTGTCAATCATCACTTCCGGGGATTGCACCCAGTAACCAGGAGTTCCGGAGAGGTCACCCATCCCAGATCGCCTCTGGCTCAAGCGCACTTAACTGTGGAGTTTTCCCCATAGTTAAGCCCACTTAGCTTTCTACCCCATTTGCAAAACCTTAGCAAGTATTGTTCCTCATGGACCATTCAAGTAGAGTTCCCTTCACTCTTTTGAATTAAGTATTGGGGGTTTTCGCAGTGCATTATATTAGATATCATTTTTTGGGATTCAACTATGTTAAGTAAGTCATTCATTTATGACCATTTCCACGAGAGGTATTCGTAACTGACTAATTTCTCATGATTTGTTAATAGTCCACTTAGCACTCATTGCATCAGGTGATGCTCACAGGGGTGAAGAAGTGGGGTTGAAACTAGTGAAATGAATCACATAGCGTCAATCATCACTTCCGGGGCTTGCACCCAATAACTAGGACTTCCCGAGAGGTCACCTATCCCAGATCGCCGCTGGCTCAAGCGCGCTTAACTGTGGATTTTTCCCCACAGTCAAGCCCACTTAGCCTACTACCCCATTTGCAAAACCTTAGCAAGTATTGTGCCTCATGAACCATTCAAGTAGAGTTCCCTTCACTCTTTTGAATTAAGTATTGGGGGTTTTCGCAGTGCATTATATTAGATATCATTTTTTGGGATTCAACTGCGTTAAGTAAGTCTTTCGTAGTCGTAACTGACTAATTTCTCATGATTTTTTAATATTCCACTTAGAACTCATTGGATTCTTGTGCATTTTAAGCTTTACAAACCCATTTGATTCTATCTATGTAGTCCTTTAAAGTTATTTGAAGACCTATCCATTTCAATTTTTTATTTCTTCTTGCAAAATCATAGATGATCCTATATTCAAATTATTTTAAATATTAAGGCAAAATACTTGTTAAAGATAAAACCTAATACATAAAATATTTATTTTCACATTCATTTCTTGTGTGTTTAATGATTAAATATGTTGTATGAGAGTTTTTTTGGAAGATTTGTTGGGGTTTTTTCTTTAGTACTCACTCATTGCATTAATCTAAGACCATAATAAGAATCTTCCACTTATCAAAGGAGGAGTACCGCCTCTATAAAAGAGTAGGGGGAATCTTAAAAATTCCTTAGGAGTTTGACTCTTTTTCATGACAAGAAAAGAGATCAACAATTACCTATCATCATATTACCCAAGAAGGATGACACTTGGAAAATGTGTATTGACTACCAAGCTTTGAACAACATCACTTCAAAGAATCGATACCCTCTACCTAGGATCAATGATTTTTTAGATCAATTGCAACATGCCAAGTACTTCACCTAGTTGGATCTCAAATTGGGATACCCCCAAGTACAAGTCAAGGAATAAGACATTTGGAAGACCACTTTAAAGAAAAGGAAAGGTTTTTTAGTTTATGTAATGCACTAGCTACATTTATGTGATTGATGAATGATGTCTTATGTTCCTATTTAGATTCATTTGCAATAGTGTATTTAGATAGAATATTGGTTTAAACCTCTATCTGATAAGACCACATTTGACATCTCATATAGGTGCTAAAGAACCTTGAAAAACATTATTGTTTGGCTAATATTAAGAAAGGTGAGTTTTCTTAGTAGTGATTAGTGTATTTGGGTTACATGATTGGTGGAGGGGAAATCAAGATATAGCTTGTGAAGATGGAGACCATACTAAAGTGGCCAATTCATATTAATTCCCATGAAGTTTGAGAGATTTATTTTGGCAGCACAATATATATGAAATTTCATAAATTCCTTTTTAGTAGTAGCTATAATTTAATTAATCTAGAAGTTCCAAAGAATTCACATTGAATGTAATGAAAAACTAAATAACATAATAGAAAATAGATAAACTTTGAGAAATATCTCTTGTATCAATGAAAATAAAAAATAGATATTGTGTTGACTTACCTCTTCAAGGGGAAACTTCCGAGAGAAAATATCTCAAATACAATAACAATCTTTCAATAAAACATTACATAAAGTTATACTCAATTATATAGCTATCCATAGAAAATATTAAATACACATAAGCCCACTTCTAGTTAGGGATTGTTAACTAATTTGAGAATTATTAAAAAGGAGGACCCTTTGTATAATGAGTGACTATTAACTAATTTTTTAGTGGGAATTATTCAATAGAAGTTGACCTCATACATCAATAAAGTATCCTAAGTAAGGGGGTTAGGGTAGGATTATAACATGCATCCCCCCTCCCCCACCCCAAAACTTCAAAGGAAGTGTTGTCCTGAAGGTTGCAGGTGAGAAAATTACTAAATAATCACTACCATTTCCCATTTGGAATATTCTAGTTTCATATATTTCTATTGGATCGATAATTCCTAGTTACCCGCTAGTGAAAATGACACTTTTTAGTATCCAATACTACTTATAGCTATATCCAAATGAATCCTTCTTCGTCAATTTTTGTAGATTTGACTATAATTTGGAACTGAATCCCACAACCTTTTTCAAATAGGACACGTGGAATACTGGATGAACTTTGGAGTGGGATAGGAGACATAGGTTGTAGGCCACTTATCCAATGCATTGTATTATTTAAGGGGCACCTTAAAACTTGGGATCTAGATTCTTAGGAGTCTTATCTTTTAGTGATGTTTTTGTTTTTAAGGTTATTAGTGAAGAAATACTTGATGCCATTTTCAAAAAGAACATTATGATCTATGATTATCAACTTGATGATTCATTTAATTTTGAGCCATAATAAAGTTTCGATTAAGGATATATAATGGATTCTTTGGTACGAAGCATTTTGTCTACTGTGTGAACCTTGGAGGTTCCTGGTACATAGGATGCTATTGATAGGGGTTTTGGGACATAAATTGATTCATACATTTTCATTTTGGTAGCTCCAAGATGAATGATTACCACTATTGGACAAGGGAAAACCATTGTGCCCTTTGGAGCATCTTTTTAGAATCAAATAATCCCAAATGTGTTTCTAAGAACTTACTGACCACTTATATTTGGCCATATGTTTGGGGATGATATGAAACGTTCATATTAAACCAAGTACCTTTAAGATTAAATTTATCTTGCCAGAATCTTCTTGTGAATGTGGAGTTTTGATATGAGATAATGGAAGTGGGAATATCATGTAGCTTAAATATTTGATCCATGAAGACCTAAGAAATTGAGGAAGGAGTGAAGGCATGATTTAAGGCACAAAAATGAGCATCTTTTGAAATATTTTCAATACTACTACCATGATGACTGATCTGCTACCCACTTTTGGGAGTCCCATGATAAAATACATTAAGATCACTACAACAAAACCCTATGATTAACATCCCTTTTTGCTTCATTTTTTGCATCTAGGGACCATTTTTGGTGCTATTTGCATCCATTTATCAAATATGGTGCAAAATTTGCACCAGTGTTTGCACCAAACCTTGCACCAAGTTTAGCACTAGGTGTTGCACCAGGTCTTGCATGAGGTTTTACACCAAATTTTAAACCAAGTCCTGCACCATCATGTGTACTAGGTTTTGTGCCAGGTTTTGCGTCAAGTTTGGCACCCAATTTTTGTTTCGCCTACTTTTTCATCCTCTATTGCATCCACTTTTTGTTCCTACACATGCATCATTTTTTGCATCCATTTTTGCATTCCCTTTTGTACCAAGTTTCGTGTCAAGGTTTGTGTCTAGTTTTGAATCTAATTTTGTTGCATCCAATTTTGCATCTTGTTTTGCATCCATATTTGCATCCTCATTTGCATCCATTCTTGTGTCCACTATCACATCCACTTTTGTTGTTCCACAATTTTCACCTAGTTTGGCACCTACCTTTGAACCCACATTTTCTTATAATTTTGCATCCACGTTTGCATCCTCATTTGCATCTATTTTTGCATCCCTTTTTTTATCCACTTTTGCGTCAAGTTTTGCATCGAGTTTTAAGTCTCATTTTGCATCTACTTTTGCATCAACTTCTATTGCATCCACTTTTTCATCCAATTTTGCACCCATGTTTACATCTACTTTTGTATCCCTTTCTACATTTTTTTTTGCACCAAAGTTTTCTTGTTTTTTTGCATCTATCATTGCATCCACTTTTGTTCTACCATAATTTGTGTCATGTTTTGTACCTACTCTTGAAGCCATGTTTTCTTCTACTTTTGCATCGATGTTTGCATCCAAATTTGCATCAAATATTACCTCTTTTTTCATCCACTTTTGTGTCGGGTTTATGCATGGGGTTTTGTATCTTTTTTTGTATCCACTTTTTCATCTACTTTTGTTGCATTCATTTTTGC
The DNA here is from genome assembly GCA_031772625.1 of Pinus tabuliformis. Lineage (NCBI taxonomy): Eukaryota > Viridiplantae > Streptophyta > Pinopsida > Pinales > Pinaceae > Pinus > Pinus tabuliformis. The sequence continues at coordinate 1,133,726,790 of CM062804.1, forward strand.
ATCCAATTTGTTGTCCACTGTTGCACCCACGTTTGCGTCCACTTTTGCATCCCTTCTTGCATCTTGTTTTTCATCTGAGTTTGCATATTCATTTGTTTCTTTTGTTGTATCCACTTTTGCATCCATATTTATTGAGCCACAATTTCTTACATGTTTTGCATATATCATTACACCCACATTTTCTTCCACTTTTACATCCACATTTGAATCCTCTTTTCTGTCCATTTTTTCATCAAATATTATGTATGTTTTTGTGTCCCCTTTTGCATTGAATTTTATGTCATGTTTTGCATCTCATTTTGCACCTACTTTTGCATCTACTTTTGTTACATCCACTTTTTCATCTAATTTTGTGTCCACTATTTTACCCATGCTTGTGTCCATGTTTACATTCCTTTTTACATCTTATTTTTCATCCAAGTTTGCATCCTTTTTGCATCCAAGTTTGTGTCCATTGTTGCATCCACTTTTGTTTCACCACAATTTGTGCCAAGTTTTGCACCTATTATTGCACCCATATTTACTTCCACTTTTGAATCCACATTTTCATCCAAGTTTGCATGACTATTTCATTTATTTTTCTTCTCATGGTCAATTTTACCATTTCTTCACATAACATAATGGTCACAGGTGCATCCCCACTAGGAGGATTCCCTACATTTCCCCCTTGTGGAGGTGCAATATTTGCAACAATCATGATTTGGCATTGCTGAGGTGGGAAAGGATTGTTCAACACAATAGGTTGTGTGGTGGGATTTCACTAAGTATTGTTCTCATTGACCTCGTCCAAATGTGGACAATGATGTTTCATATGGCCCCTAACAAAAATCTTACATGGGAACTTTAGCTTTCGCTCTTTCTTGCCCCCAGCATTGGCGTTTGGAGCTTATGGTTCTTTTTGCTCATTCAAAATAGTTTTCTTATTCTTCTTCTTTTTACCACCCAGTTATTGTGGTCTACCTAGTCCTGTGGACTGAACCAAATTAATGGTGGTTTATTAGGCATAAGTTTTAGTTGTCTTGGTTGTAGGTGTAGTCAATGTAAGAATATGAGAAATAACTAACTAGTTTAACCTCCCAACTAACTGAATATAAACCATTATTCAAAATTAGAGTTTGGTTCTTCCACTGTGATTATCTCTTTGCTACTACCTTGTGCATAGCCTGGATATGGAGGATGGCCCAAACAATCTTCAATTTGATTCAAGTGTTTCTTTAGGTTCTTCATGGAAAGTTGTAACTCATCGAACACGAGGAAAAATTCCTCCTTGGCCTCATTGTGATCCAACAATACAGTACCCAATAGAATTTTCAAATTCTAGTAGATATCAACAATATACATGTATTAGTAGTATCTTCCTCTAGTGTGTGTTGTTTTAAGCACCCAATATGCTACCTCTCTAGCCACTTTGATATCTATCAAACATATGTGCTTTCCTACAATGTCATTTTTCACTGCCATTAATTTTTCATGAATATTTAGTGAGTGTGGATGCAATACAAAGGTCTTGAAGTTTAAAATTTCTTTTGGGCTCAAAAGCCTCATTTTATGTAGTGGGCCACTCCATGTAGGCTTTGAGTGCATCGAAAATGCATTGTAAGCTTGAATCAATGATATCACAAACTTACTAAAATATGAATGTTTGCTTAAGAGATGGAAGTGAAGGGTAGTGGAAGCCAAGGAGGAGAGGAACTTGGGAGATGAGTGATTTTCTCAAGGATGGATTCAGAGAACAAATTAAAGGAGAAGGATTTCTCTTACTTGAAAAATATATCCAAATCAAAGGAGAAACCTAGCCAAACTCGACTATAATAATCTAAGTGAGGGGTGTTGGCATTATGATGCATGTGTTGTCCTTGATGGAAACTCACTTGTAACAAAACAAGTAATATATGGTAACTAGATGAATCCACAGGTCAGTTCAGAGGTGACAAAATGATGGAACAGAATACCAAAATGATGGTTCAAAGGTTTACATATTAGAATTAGAAGTTTGATACAGGGAGATTGTTGGCATTATGAATTAGGTGTTGTCCTTGATGAAAACCTACCTGATGATTTTTCCTTGATAACAACCTATTTGATGGATGGAATCCTACTTGATAAGTTGTTTCTTGATGAAAGTATACTTATTAAAGATATAAACAGGATGTGTTTATAGATGTGACAGAATGCATGGTAGTTCAGAGGAATTAATCTAGAGGAATGATAAGGTTGGAAGTTCAAGAATAATTTGCGGTTTCTATTAAGCCAAGTCATGTATACACACGAGTATAGTGAAGCAAAGTAGCATATGCTTTTTGCACCATGGTATTCTAAATACCATGGGTCCTTACCATGGTATTGGCCCATAGTAATGAGTGCGACAATAGAAAGATTACCACCGACACTAATGTAGTTTTGACCCGTGGCATTGGATAAGGGATAAACTATATAAAGAGGTGAAGATCAAAGTGTTAGGTGTGCAAGTGATGGAAATATTATGAAGAGTTATATCAAAAGAAAATATGCATGTTATGGGTTGTTGATGCTTTGCTTGATCTAAACTAAGTATGCACCTCAAAGTTTGATGAGGGATGAGATCTAATAGATATGAAATAATTATGTACCAATGAACACAATGATGGATCAGGATCATGAGAACTAAAATGACTTTTCATTGTATGATCTTCTCATGGATTGACTAGATCTTAGTATTGGCGCATGTTTTTATCTCTGAATATTATGATCTAGGTCTTTCTAAAGTTCTGAAGAGATGCACAATTTTAGGTCAAAATTTGATATCTATACACTGGTTGGTCTTGGGAAAAGAACGTATACATGCGGGTTAGCTACTTCAAAGTCACATATATAAAGTAAGGGGTTTCTGCTCATAATTGACTGATCAACCTGATCAGTGTTGCTAATTCTCTGTTGTATGTTAATGATGTCCTCATGTTGATATGGGTTGAGTGATAATGTCTAAAGTAGACTGATTGAATGATGAAGTTGAATTTGGTTATTGATTGATTGAAGAATACTTGCTGATTGTGATTGAAGATCAAAGACAGTTCTGTGATTGGTTCAAAGTGTTGCAGTAGATCTAAGAACGATTCAATGTTCTTTTCAAATATTGCAGTGGTCAAAATTTTAGTTTTTAGTATATTAAGATCTGTACGCAGGTTTCTCTACAAAAAAACATGTATGCACGCGGGTTGCCTTAAGTGAAGTAACATATATATTTTTGAATTTGAATGATCAATATTGCAGTTGATTTTGTGTGTTGATGCATTATTCTGGGTTCAGTTCTGTGTACTGGTTATAGTGATCTGACTGTTTCAATTGATTAGTTGAGTTTTGATTAAGTGTTAGTTAATTGGGTTTTCAATGAATGGTTGATTCAGTTGTGTCAGAAATTGATGATTGGTTTTTAGTGAATGGTTGATTCAATTGTATCATAAATTAATGATTTGGTTTCAATGAATGGTTGATTCAGTTGTATCAGAAATTGATGATTGGGTTTCAGTGAATGGTTGATTTAGTTGTATCAAAAATTGATGATTGGGTTTCAGTGATTGGTTGATTCAGTTGTGTCAGAGATTGATGATTGTGTTACAATGATGAGTTACAGTTTGATTATTGATATTGAGCTTAAGTGTTGATAATGGTTCTAGTTTGAAAATTTGATGAAACGTGGCCTACAAGTTATGATGTGTTGTAGCAGGTGGATCCAGTGTGAAAATTTATGAAACGTGGTCCATGGAGGTTGCTGAGGGTTGGAGCCTTCAGTGAGGAAGTCAAAGCTTCCTACCAGTAGTAGTTGGTAATCAAATCATGGAGTTGGAGCTCCCTTCTAGTAGGAGCTGGAGAATGAGTGAAGGTTGTAGCCTTCTGCAGGTTGGTGCCTACGTACTGGTACAAGTTTACGCCAATACAAGAACCAAGGGGTTGGAGCTCCCTTCCAGTAGGAGCTGGAGAACGAACAAAGGTTGTAGCCTTCTATAGGTGGGTGCCTGTGTACTGGTATGAGTTTGCACCAGTACAATATTGTAAAAATATTTTTCTTTATATTAAAAAGAAGACAAAGACGATAGTAGCAGGTTGTTTTTTCTCGCATTGGGTTTCCACCTTAAATCCTGGTGTTCATGTGTGTTGCTTATGTGTGATGGTTTATTTTGTTCTTACAACACATGGTTACTGTTTATCTAATGTTTAATAAAGTACTAATGCACTAGATGAAAACCAACATATGATGAATTAATTAAATCATAAGTTCACTGGATGTACGCTAGTTGTCTTAAGAATAGTCACGTACACACGTGGGTTCCTTTCAGTAAAGTTGTGTATAGAAATTTGAATATGAAATGTAAAAAGTTATTTATTTTAAAATACTAATTCGATCCCTCTCTTAGTATTTTTCCCAACAATTGGTATAAGAGCAGGTCCTTTGGCAAAAGCTTGATTTCTTGAAGGAGATCCATTGAGACAATGGGAAAGAAGCAAAAGAAGAAAGCACCTCAAAAGAAGAAGACATCTCAAAGAGACAGTGACAGTGTTAGAGACGATTGGCTATTAGGTGGAAGAAAATATTCAGATTCAGAATCACCTCAAAATGAAGATGAACAAGCATTATCAGGTACTAATTTTTGATCCTTTGGTGATACATTTCTTTGTTCATGCAATATTGAAGATAATGAATGTGACAATGAAACCACTAAATTTTCTCTTATGGGTGAAAGTGAAAGAAATCTAATAGAACTAGAAGATGAAAGGCTCATAGATAGAATTAGAGATCAACAAGATCTATTTGATAAAAGGGAATGTACCTACAAAGAAGAAGTTACCAGGTTAAAAACTCAGTTGGAGGAAGGAAACAAAATAAGGAAGCAGCGCAAGGAAAAGGAATATCAATTTCAAATGTTGCAGGATGAAGTAACATCATTGAGAAATCAATTGAATGAAAAGGATACAACAAACAAGGAACTTAAAGAAAGAACCAGTTATTGTGAAGGTCTTGAAGCTGAGGTCGTCTCTCTAAAAGAAGATCTTGAAAAATAAAATAAGCAGAATGAAGAACTACTTCAAGAATTTGAAGAACAAGAAAATGGGATTCTCAAATCAAAACCACAAGTGGAGGAAGGAAGAAAAGTTGAAGAAAACATGAAGAAGCAGTATCTAGAAAAGGAAAAGCAATATCAGATTGAGGTAAATATCCTAGAAGGTAAATTAGAAGAAAAGGATAAACTTTTACAATTTCAAGATAGTACTAAGATTTTGGATAATATTCTTAGTAGTCAAAGGTCTCCTACCATCTATTATGGTCTTGGTTTTCATGAAACTATTGAAGGTGAAACTATCTCACAAGCTGAGGCAAGAAATTCTAATGCAAAATCTGAAATGCTCAACAAGGAGATACGAACTCAACCCCATCAACAACCAAGAAAAGAAAGTCTTCAAAGAAAATTATTTACTCCTAATTATAGAAGTGTTAATCGATTCTTTCCTCTGGTCAATAATGTTGAATGTTCTATATGTCATAATTTTGGACATGTTGCAACTAGGTGTAGAAGTAGAATGTTTCAAGCTAATAACTGTCTCACAGAAAGATCGTTAGCTTCCAGGTACTTTAAGGGATATTGTTTTTCTTGCAATATATTTGGTCACAAAGCCATAAGTGGAGGAAGGAAGAAAAGTTGAAGAAAACATGAAGAAGCAGTATCTAGAAAAGGAAAAGCAATATCAGATTGAGGTAAATATCCTAGAAGGTAAATTAGAAGAAAAGGACAAACTTTTACAATTTCAAGATAGTACTAAGATTTTGGATAATATTCTTAGTAGTCAAAGGTCTCCTACCATCTATTATGGTCTTGGTTTTCATGAAACTATTGAAGGTGAAACTATCTCACAAGCTGAGGCAAGAAATTCTAATGCAAAATCTGAAATGCTCAACAAGGAGATAAGAACTCAACCCCATCAACAACCAAGAAAAGAAAGTCTTCAAAGAAAATTATTTACTCCTAATTATAGAAGTGTTAATCGATTCTTTCCTCTGGTCAATAATGTTGAATGTTCTATATGTCATAATTTTGGACATGTTGCAACTAGGTGTAGAAGTAGAATGTTTCAAGCTAATAACTGTCTCACAGAAAGATCGTTAGATTCCAGGTACTTTAAGGGATATTGTTTTTCTTGCAATATATTTGGTCACAAAGCCATTTATTGCTATAAAAAGAATATCAAACATTTAAGATGTTATGCTTGTAACAAGTTTGGGCATGTAGCAAAAGAATGCAGGAACAAGTCTATGGATCACCATAGACAATATGGTAAGCAACCAAATAAGAACATTGATATCAGAAAATCTGAAAAAGATGGATCCACCAATAAGAAAGAAAAAGAAGATCAGATAAGGTGTGGTCTTGCTCTCTGCTCATTCGAAGACGAAGATGAATAGTGCATAGATAGTGGATGTTATCATCACATGACTAAAAATAAGAGTAATCTGAAATCTCTCATGAAGAACCATTATGGTAATGGTATTCTTGGAACTGATATTTCAGCAAAAGTTCTAGGACCAAGAAGAGTCAAAACAGACTCAGGGGGAACTGAAAGTATGAAATTTCAGTATTCCACTTTTCATACGCGGATCTTATGAAGACAAATCATGTATATACACGAGTTCGAAACTGCAGAGTCACTTATATTTTGGTTTGATGAAGAAACAATGGGATAGACTCATAAAAAGGGTATGATATGGTTCAGTCAATTATCAATTGTCTTTTCTGTTTTGATGGATGATGATTACAGTCTGTTGATACTATTTAGAAGTGATTTTTGCCCTAATAAGTTGTTGATGACTTGATGTATAATTGGTTGATGATGATGCCTTGATGATTCTTCTGACATATGAAATGCTCAGATCTGACAATGAATAGTTGACATAGGTTCCGGGGAAGCATTTTCTATACTTCTAATAATGCATTGTTGGCATTATGTTTGCTTTAGAAGTACTTGGTACGTAATCATGCTTATCAATGGTGATGATTCTTATGTTTATGAAGTGTTTAAATGATGCATCATGCTATGCTGCGGTCATGGGTTTCCTATGATGAAATCATTGATGATACTTATATATTTCTTGAGACACATAGTTTTTTTGATGCTACTAACCAGATTTATGGATGATTCTTTTGATGATGCATATATTTATGTTGCTTACATGGTGATCTTCATAAGTTCAAGGAGAAGAACAAAGATTGAGTACACAACTTCATTATTTGATGATGATAAGTGTCACTCATTTCTTTTATGTTGATGTCATCATGACTTCAAAGATGCATAAATTTCATATGGTGCAGTTATGAATGAGGATTCCTATAGTTCTTGGCTCTCACATGGTATATTGTTTGAGGATTGTTTCTCTTGATGGTATCAAGAAAGTTTTACAAATGAATGTGAGCTCATGGTTTTCTTTTCACATTGATGAGAAGCTAGATACATATTTCTATCTCTATGATGGATACATTACAGATAAGGATCACAAAGATGATTTCACATTGGTAAATGATGTTGATATAAAATATCTTCTTGTATGAAGAAAATTGGCCAAGAGAATGGTGTTATTGCAGGTTTCATGAAGACATAGCTATTTGAAGACATGGTTATTTGGAGACATGGCTTATTTAGTCACAGAATGATGATGATAAGGAATGATGAATAGTTCTTCCTATATTTATTTATTATGATAGGCTTGGTTCTCACATATGTTGATTATCATGGTTGATTCTTATCAGATGTGGGTTGTTGTGGAAAGAACATGAAGTTCTTGCTACGATGATTTGATGATGATGATGACTATGGTGCTTTCACATATATATGATATGATGTGAATATTTTTGTGAAGAAATAGGCATTACTTCTTGGAGATATGGCATATGCTTAGTTGAGTCATGAAAGACTATGTTTTTGATGAACATAGATAAAGGATTTTTCTACCAAAGAAAAAGAGCAAGTTAATCTTGATAAGGTCAAGAGGATGAAGTTGATAGAAGATATATATGAAAATATATATGCGACATAATTAGTCACATGTTGATGATATTAAAGCTACATTGTCTTTTCTTGCAAATTGATGATGAACATATACATGTTGTTCTTGATGCTACTGATAGATGCTTATGGTGCATATCATATATGGTGTATGATAGTTGCTGATAACTATCATGTTCTTGTCTTTGGTATTTGTTATAAATATCATGTATATCATTTGATGTAAAGGTCATGTAAAGACCTATGATGTAATAATTGTCATATTCAGTCATGTATGGAATTTTGAGATCATGTCAAATATGTAATCCCACTTGGTTGGGTGGTTGAGTCAAATATGTATCCCCACTTGGTTGGGTGATTGATGTAAGTATGGGTCCTTGGTGATAGGAAGGTCATACTCAGTTGAGTCATAGAGTCATGTACTTCATTTTACATCCGTCAGATATTTCAGCATGTGCTCAAGGGGAGCATGATCAAAGAATTCAACATGTGCTCAGGGGGAGCATGGTCAATATTCATATTCAGCAGTTCAGATATGGAAGTCTTAATTTAACATTGGTCAGCCCTTTGCCCTTGATTTCAAAGGGGGAGAGTAGCTTGGTCTTTAGAGAGTAGCTTGAAGTTTTGAAAAGCTTGGTACTTGGCTTGATGTTATTTACAAGTTGTGGTGACCAAACACCAAAGTAGTTTCCATCAAGTCCAAAGAGGGAGATTGTTGGCATTATGATGCATGTGTTGTCATTCATGGAAACTCACTTGTAACAGAACAAGTATATGGTAACTAGACGAATCCATAGGTCAATTCAGAGGTGATAGAATGATGGAACAAAATACCAGAATGATGGGTCAAAGGCTTACAGATCAGAATCAAAAGTTTGATACATGGAGATTATTGGCATTATGAATTAGGTGTTGTCCTTGATGCAAACCTACCTGATGAGTTGTCCTTCATAAAAACCTATTTGATGAATGGAATCCTACTTGATAAGTTGTCTCTTGATGAAAATATACTTATTAAAGGTATAAACAGGATATGTTTACATATGTGACAGAATACATGACAGTTCAAAGGAATCATTTCAGAGGAATGATAAAGTTGGAATTTCAAGAACTATACACGGGTTCTATTAAGCCAAGTCACGTATACACGCGAATTTAGTGAAGCAAAGTAGCGTATGGTTTTTTCACCATGGTATTCTAAATACCAGGGGTCCTTACCATGGTATTGGCTCATAATAATGAGTGCGAAAACAGATATTCATCCCATCAAATATTACCACTGGCACTAATGTAGTTTTGACCCATGGTATTGGATAAGGGCTAAAATATATAAAGAGGTGAAGATCAAAGTGCTAGGTGTGCAAGTGATGAAATCTTATGAAGAGTTTAAAAGAAAATATGCATGTTATGGGTTCTTGATGCTTTGCTTGATCTAAACTAAGTATGCACCTCAGAGTTTGATGATGGATGAGATCCAATAGATCTGAAATAATTATGCACAAATGAATACAATGATGGATCAGGATCATGAGACCTAAAATGACTTTTCATTGTATGATATGCTCATGGATTGACTAGATCTTAGTAGTGATGCATGTTTTATCTCTAAATATTATGATCTGGGTCTTTATGAAGTTCTGAAGAGCTGCACAATTTTAGGTAAAAATTTTCAGATCTATACGTTGGTTGGTCTCGAGAAAAGTGTGTATACATGCGGGTTAGCTTTTTTAAAGTCGTGTATGTAAAGTAAGGGGTTTTTGTTCATAATTGACTGATCAATCTGATCAGTGTTGTTGTTTCTTTGTTGTCTGTCAATGATGTCCTCATGTTGATCTGGGTTGAGTGATAATGTCTGAAGTAGAACTGATTGAATGATGCAGTTGAATTTGCTTATTGATTGACTGAAGAATACTTGCTGATTGTGATTGAAGATCAGAGATAGTTCTGTGATTGGTTCAAAGTGTTACAATAGATCTGAGTATGATTCAATATTCTTTTCAGAAATTGCAGTGGTCAAGTTTTCAGTTTTCAATATATTAAGATCTGTACACAGGTTTCTCTACAAGAAAACACATATGCACATGGGTTGCCTTAAGTGAAGTAGCGTATACATTTTGGAATTTGAATGATCAGGACTGCAGTTGATGTAGTATTCTGGGTTTAGTTTTGCGTACTGGTTACAGTGATCTATCTATTCCAGTTGATTGGTTGAGTTTTGATTAAGTGTTAGTTGATTGGGTTTTTAGTGAATATTTGATTTAGTTGTGTCAAAAATTGATGATTAGGTTTCAGTGAATGGTTGATTCAGTTGTATTAGAAATTGATGATTAGGTCTCACTAAATGGTTGATTCAGTTGTATCAGAAATTGATGCTTTGGTTTTAGTGAATGGTTGATTTATTTATATAAGAAATTGATGATTGGGTTCCAGTGATTAGTTGATTTAGTTGTGTCAAAGATTGATGATTGTGTTATAGTGATGAGTTACAGTTTGATTATTGATATTGGTCTTAAGTGTTGATAATGGGTCTAGTCTGAAATTTGATGAAACATGGCCTACAAATTATGATGTGTTGTAGAAGGTGGATTTAGTGTGAAAATTTATGAAACATAGTTGATGGAGGTTGTTGAGGGTTGGAACCTTCAGTGAGGAAGTTGAATCTTCCTGACAGTAGTAGCTAGTAATCAGATAAGGGGGTTGGAGCTCCCTTCCAGTAGCAGTTGGAGAACGAGTGAAGGTTGTATCCTTCTACAAGTTGGTGCCTACGTACTGGTACAAGTTTAGTCCAGTACAAGAACTAGTGGGTTGGAGCTCCCTTCCAATAGGATCTAGAGAATGCACGAAGGTTGTAGCCTTATGCAGGTGGGTGCCTACATACTGGTATGGGTTTTCACCAGTACAAGATTGTAAAAATATTTTTCTTTATATTAAAAATAAGACAGAGACGACAACAACAGGTGATTTTTTCCTACATTAGGTTTCCACCTTAAATCCTAGTGTTCATGTGTGTTTCTTATGTGTGATGGTTTATTTTGTTCTTTCATCATGTGGTTACTGTTTATCTAATGTTTAATAAAGCGCGGATGCACTGACTAAATACCAACATATGATGAATTAACTGAATCATAAGTTCACCAGATGTATGTTACTGATCTGGAATTTATCTAGGACAAAGAATTAAAGGTATTACAAACTCATGTGCATGGATGTGCCTATGTTACTTTATGCAACAGATCGATAAGATTGCGAAATACATAGACACTAAAGCAGTTAGAGAAAACACAACAGGAAAACATGTAAGTACAACAAGTTTAATAAGGAGTTCACCCAATGCTCCTGGGCTACGTTTCCTGGTCCAACCTTCAGTGGTGGACTCTCTATTATGTTTTCAAAGCAGATTTTTACAATAGTGAGCTCAATTTGAGTCTCACTCAACAGATATAAATCAGTAGGATTGGACTTGGAACCCCCAAGTCTCTAAAGTACACAGACTCTCCTTACTCAAACTCGACCTCTATTGGTCACAATAGTATGAGCCCAATCTAAGACTCATACATGACAGGCCTATGCCGAGGAGTTGATTGAACCACTCAAGCCTTCTCTAGAGTACACGGACTCTCTGACTCTCTCTGGCTCTATCTTGATGATACCTTTGCTCTGCATGGTTAGCTCGACTTACTTTCTCTGTTCTCTGCTCTTAGCTTTCTACTCGCTTTTCTCACTGCTTTACTGCTTTCTAGCTGCTTACTTTGTCTCTGTCAGCTCGTGGCTTTAAAGCCAATCTGCTTTCTAACTGTTCATTGTTAGTTCCCAGTGTTCTGGTTCTTCTGCCTCTGTCCGTTTGAATTCCCCTGTTTTGTGTCATCATCACTGTGTAACGCTTCACAGGGAGGTGGCCACCTATTTCATAACGAACTGAGTGTCAGTTCTCTTGGAAATGTTTGAACGGTCGTTATTTCCGTTTAACTCCCAGATTTCTCGTGAACATGATTCTCCTGCCAACTCATCGTTCATGCTGGACTTCAAACTTTATACAACTCGGCCTGTTTACCCCGTTGAATCCGGTCATCCGTCGGATCGCATGTCCGCCATCAATCTGGAGCCTCCAGATCCTATGGTCTCCGTTCATATTGTGTGGGTAAGTTACATGAAGTTTACCTGTCCGATGTGAGCGGTTTTCTCTCTCTTCCGCCGAACGCGTGGCACCCAGTGTGTGGCATCGGGAAGGACTCGGTTGAAACCACTTACTGCTTGAAGCCCTTCCGATATCCTGTCGGTTTTCGTATGGGACCCACCTCTGACGGAATCGGCGAATTCCGTATAGTTTTTTACTTTTCGGGTCCGGGTTGCTCAGGGCTTTTTCTTCTCTGAGCGGTTTGCCCGACATCAGAACCTCCCCCGTTTCACAAAAAGACCTCCTATTTTTCTATTTCATGGCAGCGCGCGTTACCATGGGCCAATGGTTTGCACGCTTGACCGAGGGTCCTCGTTGCTCCACGCTACTCACAAATTACAACTGTTTTGAGGGCATTTCTGATAAGCTCAACCTTTGTAAGTCTCTGAAACTTTGGCATGAATTTTACAGAGTTATAAAAACTTAGAGAGTGTTTTAGGATCCAATTCGGATCACGGCCTTCCCACTGAAAAAATATTTTGGACCACCAAGAGTTGGTTTTTAAGCATCCATCAAGTGAGGGTACAGATTCCTTGCTTGCCCAATTTCTATCCATTTCGAACTGCTTGGTTTTGAACCTTTGAGCCCAATCCTAAGGTACTCAACATCCCCTCCACGCGTAGATCTCACCTTCCTATCCATAACTGTATCTTCCTGCAATTCATTAAGATATTCAAGCAACAGATCATCAGTAGAAGGCAATTGACTCTGCTCTTCGGGATCTTCAATCAATGAAGGTTCAAATAGTCTCAAGCTATCTACATTGACAACTAAGTAGATTTGCATGTAAGTTGGAAAATCAAGGCGAAAAGCATTCTCACCAATTTTCTCAAGTATCTTGAAAGGTCCATACCTTATTGGCTTCATCTTCTTACCTTCACCTTGCATTCTGTCTTTGTTGATATACAACCAAACTTGATCACCAACTTAGAAACTATGCTCCATCCGATGCTTATCATGCCTTGCATTGTACTTGGCTTGGCTCTTTTCCAGCTGTTCCTGTACTGCTTGGTGAATCTCTTGGATTTGTTCAATGAACTTGGTTGCCTTGTCCACATCACTGTGTCCATCAACCGCTATGTCTTTACCAAAGAAAAAATCCAAGGGAGACCTTGGTGTGAAACCAAAACAGGTCTCAAAAGGAGATCTCTGTGTAGAATAATGTTTAGCTCGGTTGTAAGCATGTTGCACATAACATAAATGTTCATCCCAAAGCTTGGGATGCTTGCTGCAATAGCCTCTGAGCAACTGGATCACTGTCTTGTTGACCACTTCTGTTTGGCCATCTGTTTGCGGATGAAAAGCTATGCTCTTCTTCAGTCTGGTGTCCATCAATTCCCACAAACTCGACCAAAAATTCCCAACAAATCGAGTATCTCGATCAGATATAATGGAAGTGGGTAATCCAAAAAGAACCCATACATGCTGAAAGAACAACTTTGCAGTTTGTTCAGCTGTAATCTGTTTGTTACAAGGTACTAAAATACACATTTTATTGAACCTATCCACAACAAAATATAAATAGTCATGACCTTTTCTAGATTTAGGCAATCTCCCAACAAATTCCATGGAAACACTTTCCCAAGGATGAGAAGGAACTGGTAGTGGAGTGTACAAGCCTAGTTTTCTATTGCTGGGCTTGCTTTTAGCACACATGGTACATCCTCTTACATATCTAGAAATTGTCTCATTCATTTTTTAACAATAACAAAATCTTTGCAGTTATGCAACTGTTTTACTTACACTGAAGTGACCTGATATTAGAGAAGTGTGTGCTTCTTGAATTATCTTTACTCTTTCAATTTGTGGAATACATAACTTTCCAAAATGATACAAGAGTTGGTCATTAACATGATAATCCAATTCTTCTACTTGTTTGCCATGACTTAAAGTTGCATATACATCTTTAAAATCTATATCTTGAGCACACTGTTCAATGTTGCTTTCATGCAATACTGAATTATGCTTAAGTATAGTAGATGAATTTATGATTGGTTTGGACAACATATCTGCAACTTTATTGTGTATGCCCTTTTTATATCTGATGACTAGATGGAACTGTTGTAGAAAACCCATCCATCTGTAGTGTCTTGATTGCTGCAACTTAGTTTGGGAGTGTAAATATTGAAGTGGTTGATGATCAATATGTATGACTGTCTCTTTGCCCATTAAATAATGTTTCCACTTCTTCACACTCTGTACTAATGCATACAATTCTTTATCATAACTGGGATAGTTAACTACTGCAGAATTAAATGTCTCAGAATGATAACATATGGGTTTACCGTTCTGCATCCACTACAACAAAACAGGCAATTTGCGCCAGATTTAGCACCAGATTCTAGTGCATTTTTTTCTCAATTGGGATGAGCAACCTGGCACTAAATCTGGCTCTATTGTACAATTTTTAAAGCGCCCTTTTTTGCACCAAATTTTGCATCTTTTTTACGCCAAAATTTCCATCATTTTCTGCATCATATTTTGCACCAAGATTTTCATTTGGTTTTACAACAGGTTTTGCTTCTAGTTTTGTGCCTTTTTTTGCATCTATTTTTGCATCATTTTTTGCTTCCTCTTTTGTGGAATTCTTTGCTTCTATTTTTGTGTCATAATTTGCATCGATTTTTACACCATCTTTGACATCTTATTTAGCGCCTTTTTTTACATCCAATTTGTGCCAATTTTTGCATCTGGTCTTATGCCATCTTTTGCTTCTAATTTTGTACTTATTTTTACATCTATTTTTGTGCCAATTTTTCTGCCTTTTTTTACACCATCTTTTCCATCCAATTTTGCACCATATGTTGAATCTGATTTAATGCCAAATTTCGCATGCATTTTTGCACCATTTTTTGCATCCACTTTTGCATTTTATTTATCTCCCTTTTTTGCACCATATTTTGCATTTAATTTTGCATCATTTGTTGCATCCAATTTAGCATCATTTTTAACACCATTTCTTGCATCCAATTTTTCATCCTTTTGAGCATCTAAATTTGCATCCTATGTTGAACCATATATTGCATCCACCTTTGCATCCCATTTTGTGTCTATTCTTACGTTCACTTTTGAGCCATTTTTCCGTCTACTTTTGCATTTGTTTTTGCACCAAGTTTTGAATGATTTGTTGCATCATTTTACATCCAATGTTGCATCTCAATTTGCATCCAAAATTGAGCCATTTTTATGTCCATTTTTGCACCATTTTTTCTTCTTTTGTGTCCAATTTTGCACCATTTTTTATGTCCAAATTTGCATCCTTTTTGGTATCTAGTTTTTCATCCTTTTTGGCTTCCAAATTTGCATCCTTTTTTCTGCCACATTTTGTGTCCACATTTGCATCTCATTTTGCACCTAGATTTTAGTTGGAATTTTCATCTAGTTATGCATCATCTTTGACATCCTTGGTTTCACCATTTTTTAGTCCCATTTTGCATCTTGTTTGTGTCTTTTCTTACATCCTTTTTGCATCCTAATTTTACACCATTCTTTGCATCCTCATTTTGGTGTCCATTTTTGCATCCTTGTTTGCACCCAATTCGGTATCCTTTCATATGCCCTATTTTGTTCCCTTCTTTGTGTCTAGTGTTGCACCCTTTTTTAATTTTACTTTAAAAACCTTTTTGTGTCATTGTTTGCACATTGTTTTGATGACTAGTTTAACATCCAATTCTACTCCCAATTTTTCATCCATGGTTAAATCCACTTTTGACTTCTTGTTTAGAGTTTTACTTTTATTTCCATTTATGACCACCTCTATGGGTTCATTTTACTAAGTTCATTTACATAGTGAAATATATTAAATTTTCTAAATATCATTTTGCTGTAGGATTTAATGCATGGTTAGATGAAAACAAAACCCTCTCAGTTTATCTCAGAAACCTAGGACAAACCAATTAAGAGAAAGGTTGTTCTAAGGCTTAGGATTCTTAGTAGATCAAGATGTAGAGTATAGATTAAGAAAAAGAGAATGAATTCTTGTGAGTCCTCGCATGCAGGTCTTCTTGGAGTTTTTCGTATAGCCAAGAAGTGATCCTAGCTAGCTCCAAAGCTTGGTCATACACATAAGAGAGAGAATAAAGCAACCTTCACAACATAATATCTTAATAATCAAAACTATAAAAAACATATAAATATTATTGAATAAATAAATATAAACCAAAAACCCATGCATACATTAGTTAAATAGAAGAAGTAAAGAATGAATAGAAACATATGGAAGGAAGAACAACTGATCTATATGAATAAAGGAGTTGGAGGAAAGTTACAACAATCAGATATAGTTGCAACATCACCTCCCTCAACTCATAGCTCCAAAACTCTCCCTCTCAAGACAGATCTCAAGAGCGTGACAATACAAAATTCCCATTATTTTTTCAATGGCCAAGCCTCTAATATATAGGAAAGTGGAGGCTATGAAGATTTCCAAAATTCCTCATTAGTTCAATTTGGGAAAAATCTTTTGGGTGAATAATGTTTCCTCATATAAAAAAGGAATTTTCCACTTTTTAGATGCTTTTGTGCTTAGGAAAAAGCTTCCCCATGCTTTATGGCTCTTTCCCACTTTTGTATGCTTTTATTTTTTAGGAAAAAGCTAAAGATGAGGATAAAGAGATTACATTCCACCATATGTTTCCGAAAGTGACCAAGAATGTCAAATTCAAATTCTAGTTTTCTTATGTTTTAGTTTTTTTTTAAATATATATTTAGTTTTAGTATTTTTTTTTCTAGAAAAATATATTTAGTTTTTGGTATATTTTTCTATAAGAAAAATTATATTTTGTTTTTATAAAAATGGATTTTAAACATTCCATTCATGCTAAATTTGTGATTTTATGATAGGAGTTTAAATTATATATAGTAAAGTAACTTAATGTCATGTGTCGTGTTGCTGAGATGGGTGTTATACATCTCTTTCTTGCTAAGTTATAGAATGTGCTTGGGTTTTCTTAATGCAATAAAACTAATTATGTTCTTCATGATATCTTGAAATGTTCATCTTGAACCAGGCTAATAAAACAATAAAGTTAAAATAGGTTTTCCTTTGTCCTTTATAGATCTTTGTCCCCATTAATCTTGGTCTTAATAGATTAATTGTCTTGTGGTGGCCTTGAGTGGTCACTTCCATTAGTTGCATGCTTTGTAGTTTTCAGTTAGTGACATTTTTTAGGCTTGATAATATGTTATTTAATTTATCAAAATGTGTTATTGTCCATATTATTGTTAAATATTAATATTAAATATGCTGATTTTTAAGCATGTTTTAGCAAAACTTTCCCAAAATGTTTATAGATTGTATTTTATAATGCAATGATTCTTTGCTTGATGAAATTGTTTTGGATATTTTTTTTAATGATTCATTGATTGATGAAATTGTTATGGATATTTTTTTTAGTATATTAAATTGTATGTGATAAAGTCAAAAATCACCTCTTTTTTAGATTTTCATTGATCAATTTCCCTTAAGGCCATCAAGTTCACCATTTGGTCCCAGGTTAAGGAAATATAGGAGTCATGAAGTGGAATTGTCCAAGCACTTAAATCTTGAGACATGTTTCTTTTTAGTCACTTTATACTTTCTTTCTATGTAAATTTTTGATGAAAATAGTCTTGGAACATGAGGGGCGTCAATAGTAAGTGAAAACAAACTCCTAAAAGAAAAATGGTATGCAAAGCACCCATAAATAATGTTGATATGAGAAGCAAAAATATTAAGTGAGGTTCAACCTCATATAATTAGAAAATGGGGGAGGAATTTCCAAGTAGTAGTGATTGATGCTTAGAGATACTTGGGTGGAATGGTTATTACTTGAAATGATTAAGACATCAAGGTTACCAATATGTTTACCTCTTTTCGCATTATGAAAATACAATTTTAGTTAATTGACATTGAGGACTACTATTGTGACTCCAATATCGCAAATGGAAAACCTCTATTTCTCAATTCTATTTCTAGCACAAGTAATTTATACTCCCCATCTCCATGGATTGTTGGGAGTGACTTCAATATTATAAGTGTCTCGAGGAAAAGAAAGAATGAATCAAAATGTTTAACAAGATATTTTGTAAGCTATACCATTAAAGCCACAAAGTAGTCTCCATTAAAGTTGTCAAGAAATGAGTCTCCAACCCACACATGTGGATCAATGAGATGTAATACATGTGTGTGTGGTTACGAACTCAATACACCTCTATAATAACTCCACAAACTTATGTATTTCACTCTGTCACATAAATTGACAGTAGTGTGACATAAGTAAACCAAGATTAGACATGAAAGCCTTAGGAAACAAACATTCCTTAGATCCTCAATTAGGTGCTTAAATGATGAAGTGAAAATGCAAGGAGAAAAGAAGAATTCATGATTTAACCATCACATACATGTGATCAAGTGTGACTAGGAGTGTATATATTCATATATTTTCCAAAGAGGGAGTGAATACATGAGTTACCATTTATTGGCCCTTATTTTTCTTTCTTTTTCATTTTCTTATATATAGGACTTAGGGAATAAGGTTTTCATAAGTTTGGCACAACTCATAGATATAAGATTTACATGAATTTTCACTTCAACCTTAGAGTTTAGAGTTAGATAAATCAATATAGTGTATGTTTAATGATTTTGGCTTTCACTTTCTTATTGTATTTCATCACAAATACAAAAGGGGAAATATTTTGCCACAAATCTATGAATGCTTAATCATAAAGTCGTCATGTGATGAAAACAAATTAATGATGTTATTCTCTACGAAAATGATGGGTATTCTTGAGAAAATCTTATGCTTGTGGATGTTTCCTCCCTGGTTGAGAGGGAGTGAGGGTAGACACCATGTTATCCATGTGTCATGTACTATGGCTAGGATTAACAATCGTAAGCCTAGTAAAGGCACTAGTAGGGATAATGGTGGATTGGATAAACATATGGGACCAATATTCTTTGAGAATTTGGACATTGACTAGGACTAATCACCATAAGTCAAGTACATTAATCCAAGATAAGAATAGTCATGAGGATTGACATTTTCTGGTGTCAAATATTATGATAGTGGATTAGGAAATGATCATGTGAGGACATACCTGGTAAACATCTTGGTGGGGTAAGTGCCTTGAAAGGTAGTGGTGTCCAAATTTATGCCTCCCAACATTGTGCTCTGATCTAATGGAGAGATAAACTTGTTAGTCAAGGCCTTACTATTTTGAAAATTTTGGCTATGATGATGTAAATCATCATTGATGCTTATCAATCTAGATCCCTTCTTATATGAATATTTTAACTTGAGAGTACTTTTTTGTCTCATTATGAGTACCTCACTAGTTTAGAGGGAGGGTCATCATCTTCATTATTGCCATAATCACCACCATCAATGTGATCATTATTGTCATCATTTCATTATCATCATAATCACCATTCATGTCTTCTTCATGATCATCATCATCATCATGATTTTGTATATTGTCGTCAATTGTTCATAATTATAGGTATCATAAGAAATATCACCAACCTTAGGACACATGATATATGAAAGAAAAATAACCACTTTATTTTTTAGAAATGATTGATGATCATCAATATCACTACCATTATCATCGTCATTATAATTGTCATCATCCCCATCATCATAACTAATATAAGTTTTATCATAATTTTTGTCATCTTCATCATGAACATCATAATCATCATTCATGCCATTATTGTTCTTGATTATGACCAAGATGAAAATAATGATAATGATGATCAGATGATGATGACTTGGAAGATGATGCCAAAGATAATTCTTATGATTTTTACCATGATAACATTTAAAAATTGGGAGGAATGGCCAAGGTCATTAGCATCATCATCATTGTCATTGTAACTCCCATCGTCTTTATCATCATTGTCATTATCATAACAATCGCAATTCATGTCATCGTCATGATCTTCATTATCATCATCGTTATAATTATTGACATTGTCATCAGTTGTTCATAATTTTCAATGTCATAAGAAATATAATCAATGCAAAAGATATGATGTGTGTTGGAAAATGGATGCAAAAGTAAACAAAAAAATGGGGGTAAAAATAGACGTAAATTTGGATGAAGAGTGGACACAACATAAATAGATGCAGAACAAGACAGAAAAATTGAACAAAAGTGGATGAAAAAGTAGATGCAATAGTTCATACAAACTTGAACACAAAATAGGACTCAAACATGGATGAAAAAGTGGAAGAAAACATGGGCACAATAGTAGGCATAAAACTTAGCATGAATTGTGGTGAAACAAATGTGGATACTCCAATGAATGTAAAAAAAAGGGATGTAAACATGGGCCAAACATGGGTGCAATAGTGAACACAAAATTAGTTGCAAAACTAGACAAATCAAAAGTGGATGTAAAAGTAAATTCGAAATGGGATGCAAAAAACATAAACAATATTTGATGCAAACTTGGACACAAAAGAGGATGCAAATATGGATGCAATAGTGGAAGAAAATGTGGGTTGCAATGATAGGCATAAGATATGGCACAAATAATAGCACAAAAAAGGTGGATGTAATAATAGACACAAAAAAATATGCAAACTTAGATGCAAGACAAGATGCTATAAGGGATGTAAAAGTGGATGCAAACACGGGTGCAACATGAGAAACAAAATTGGATGCAAAATATGGATGAAATGGAAGTACATGCAAAAGAAGATACAAAATGAGATGCAAAACCCAACACAAAAGTGGATGCAAAAATAGATGATATATTTTATGCAAAAGAGGATGTGAAGATGGATGCAAAATTGGAAGCAAACGTGGGTACAACAGTATGTGCAAAACATGGAACAAATTTTGTCACAACAAAAGTAGATGTAATGATAGATGCAAAAAAAGAAGCAAATGAAGATGAAAAATAGGATGCAAAAAGGGATGTAAAAGTGGGTGTAAACATGGGTGCAACAATGGATGTAAAATAGCTTTTGCAACTTATTTGAAAGAGCAATTTTGTCCCAACAATTAGACTTGTAGCATAAAGAACATGGTTAATACATATGATTCGACCAAAAACTAGTTACTACCAAAATTCAACCAAAAAAAATATTACTGCATAAAAATAGAATTAAAAACAAAAAAAATAAAAACAAAAATTTCCCAAATTAAAAATAAATAAATGATAAACTTTTTTTTACCAAAATTTAGTGATTTTTTTAGTGCTAATACTAACATCACCATTACAACAAGATATTTTTTTAGTGCTAATACTGCCATTACAACAAGATATAAGAGGGATATAATGCAAAAAGTTTAATAATAATATGTATGTAGAAGATGGTCTTCAAACTGGTGAATTCATGATAATCAATGGGACTACAGTCAAAATAATTGGATGTTATTTACTTTCTTACATAGATTGTCAAAATAATTGCATAAATCGATTTTTTTTAACCAAAATTTAACAAAAACTTTGCTAGTGCTAACATTAGAACCACCATTACAACAAGATATCTTTCTAGTGTTGACAACACCATTATAGTAAGATACCTCAAGAGAGACAGAAAATTTAAAAAGTATGATAGTAATATGTATCCAGAAGATGGTAGTGAAACTAGTAATTGTTCATTCTCATTATCATAATCATTGTCATCATCATCACCATCATCCTTGTCATCGTTGTTGCCATCATTACATTATCATCATAATCACCATTCATGCCATCATCATCAGCTCCATCATCATCATCATTATGGACATTGTTTGCAATTGTTTATAATTATAGACGTTGTAAGAAATATCATCAACCCAAAAAATGTGATCAGTGCTAGAAAAGGGTTGTTTAGGACACATTGATATACGTAAGAGAAATAACAACTCTATTTTTGAGAGATGATGATGAGATGATCGATGATCATCATCATCACCACCATTATCATCGTCATTGTCATTTTTATCATCCCCATCATCATCATTAATGTAATTTCTATCAACATTGTTGTAATCATCATCATCATTCATGCCATTATTGTTTTTGATGATGACCTAGATGAAAATGATGATGATGACACCAAAGATAATGCTTATGATTATGACAATGACAACATCTAAAATTGGGAAGATTCGCCAAGGTCATTAGCGTCGTCATCATCATAATCATTGCCATCATCATCATTAATGTCATTGTAACCACTATCGTCTTTATCATCATAATCACAATTCATGTCATCGCCATCATCTTCATTTTCATCATTGTCAATATTATTGACATTGTCATCAATTGTTCATAATTGTCAATGCCATAAGGAATATCATCAATGCAGAAAATATGATGAGTGTTGGAAAAGGGATGCAAAAGCGAACATAGAAATGGGGCAACAATAGAAGTAAAATTGGATGAAAAGTGGATACAACATAAGTAGATGCACAACAACATGAAAAACCTAACACAAAAGTGGATGCAAAAGTAGATGCAGTTGTCAATGCAAACTTGGATGCAAACATGAAGGCAAAAGTGGAAGAAAACATGGGTCCAATGGTAGGTGTAAAACTTGGCACAAACTGTGGTGAAACAAATGTGGATGCAACAACGGACACAAAAGTAGATGCAAAAATGGATGAAACAAAAGTGGATACAATAGGGGATGCAAAAACATACACAATATCTGATGCAAACTTGAACACAAAAGAGGATGCAAATGTGGATGCAAACGTGGAAGCAAATGTGGTTGCAATGGTAGGCGCAAGATATGGTGCAACAAAAGTGGATGTAACAATAGACAAAAAATATGCAAAATAAGATGCAAAAATGGATGTAAAAGTGGAAGCAAACATTGATGCAACAGACAAAACAAAATTGGATGAAAAAATGGATACAATGGAAGTAGATGCAAAAGTAGATACAAAACGAGATGCAAAACCCAATGCATAAACCTGACACAAAAGTGGATGCAAAAATAGATGCAATATTTGATGCAAAAGAGGATGTGAACATGGATGCAAAATTGGAAGCAAAGGTTGATACAATAGTGAGTGCAAAACATGGTGCAAATTATGGCATAACAAAAGTGGATGTAATGATAGATGAAAAAAAAGAATCAAAGTATGATGCAAATGAAGATGTAGAAAGGGATGCAAAAAGTGAAATTTAAAATGGGTGTAACAGTGGATGCAAAATTGTATGCAAAAGTGGATGCAATAGAAGTCGATGCAAAAGTAGATGCAAAATGAGACACAAAACCTGATGCAAATCCTGGTCCAAAATTGGATACAAAAATGGATGCAAAAATAGATGTAGTAGTTGATGAAAACCTAGATGCAAATGAGGATGCAAACGTGGATGCAAAATTAAAATCAAAAGTGGGTGCAAAAGGAGGTGCCAAACTAGGCGCCAATTATGGCACAAAAATATTAGATGCAATAGTGGGTACAATAATAGATGCAAAAGAGGATGTAAATATGGATGCCAAACAAGATGGAAAAGTGGATGCAACAAAAGTAGATGCAAAATTATATGAAAAACTAGACACAAAACTCGATGTAAAACGTGGCGCAAAAGTGATGCACAAATGGATGAAAAAATGGATGCAAAAAATGATTTAAAAAAGGATGCAAAAAAGGATGCAAAAGTCGATGCAAAAGTTGATGCAAGTGTAGGTGCAAAAAGTGGATGCAAATGAGGATGCAAAAGTTTGTCAAACAAAAATAGATGCCAAAATTGATGCAAAACCTGGAACAAAACCTGGTGCAAAGGATGACATAAAACTTGGCATAAAATTTGGTGCAAAACGTGGTGCAAAACCTATTGCAATACCTGGTGCTAAACTTGGTGTAAGATTTGGTGCAAAACTTGATGCAAATTTTGTGTCAAGTTTTGCACCATATTTGATAAATGGATGCAAATAGCACCAAAAATGGGCTCTAGATGCAAAAAAAGAAGTAAAAAAGGACGCTAATCGCTGGTTTTGTTGTAGTGATCAACACTGCTCCCATGGCATAGTCACTGGCATCTGTTTTAATCTCAAATGTTCTTTGAAGATCGGGTAGTGCTAGTACTGGTGCTGCACTAATCTTTTCTTTTAAGGTGTCGAAGGCTTTCTGTTGTCTGCCTCCCCACTGAAACACCTTGTTCAATCCTGTTAAAGCATGTAAGGGAGCTGCAATCAAGGAAAAGTTAGCAATAAACTTTCTCCAATACTGTGTTGCTCCTAGGAAGCTTCTAACTTATGTAGTAGATTTGGGTTTAGGCTAGTTTACAATCACTGCAACCTTAGAGGGATCTATCTTCAATTCACCACCCCCTACAATATGACCCAAATAATTCAAAGATGTTTTGCAAAATTCACATTTTGAGAGCTTAACATAAAGATTTTGTCTTTTCAAAACATCTAGATTCTACTTGACATGCTTTATATGTTCTTCCCATGTTTTACTGAATATAAGAATGTCATCCAAATATACAATGACAAAATCATCAATAAAAGGTCTGAGTACATCATTCATTACTCTCATGAAAGTAGCAGGAGCATTAGTTAAGCCAAAAGGCATAACCAATCACTCATACAATCCCTGCTTTGTTTTGAAAGCAGTCTTCCATGCATCTTGCTCTGCAACTCTAACCTAATGATATCCACTATGCAAGTCCAATTTGGAAAAATAAACAACTTCTTTCAACTGATCTAATATATTATCTATGCGAGGAAGGGGATAATAATTTTTCATTGTTATCTTATTCAGTGCTTGGTAATCAATGCACATTCTCCATGAGCCATCTTTCTTTCTCACCAAGACAATTGGAGACCCACATGGTGATGTGCTAGGTCTTATGAACCCTTTCTCAAGCAGCTCCTATACCTGCTTCTTGATTTTTACATTCTCTAAAGCGGACAACCTGTACATTCTGATGTTAGGAAATGGAGCATCTTGCTGCAAATTAATATCATGTACTATTTCCTTTTGGGGTGGCAAACTTTTAGGTTCTTGAAATAGTATATCATATTCTGAAACAACTTTTTCTAAATCAGCATGTTGTTTAGCATTACAACCCTCAAATATACTGGTTTTATCAAATTTATTTTCCTTTACAACCATCAGTAAAAATTGTTTGCATGAATTTACAATTCTTTTCATCTGCCCTGAGTTTATGAGAGTATAATTATTCTTGAGTTTATGAGCTCTTACAATATATTCAATTCCATATTTAACCAGTTGATACTTGTTCTCAGCACTATAGAAAATAGCTTTCCTATCATACAAGTAAGGACTTCCTAAAACAATTCCACATATATCCAAAGTAACTATATCTAACTCAACCTCATCTACAAATGCTGACCCAAAAGAAAAATTAAGTTTACATTGTCTAGTCACTTGTAGCTTTGCTTTATCACATAACCAACCTAATGGATGTGGTTTCTTGTGAGGTGTGGTTATTAATCCCAACTTCTTTACAATTGCTTCAGAAATTAAATTTACTTGTGACCCACTATCAAACAAAGTATCAATATTTTGATGCTTGGAAATAACTCGAATATGAAAAAGCTCATGTCTTTTCCTCTCATTGTCTTCATTATCAGTAGATTGTGCAGAATTACTAGTAGATGCTTCATAATTTTTACCTTTTATACCTATGGCTATGATTGTTGTTTCATCTCTTGAGTCTGACCCCAAATCCTTTTGAATAGCTGCAACAGTCTTCTTCCTTTTGCCATCGAACTTCTTGGGTCTCAGCTTTGGATGCAGGATCCAGCAGTGTTCGTCATCATGCCCATCCTTCTTATAGTGAGTGCATGAAGGTTTGGTCTTTTATACAATATTTGTCTTCCTCTCTTTCCATTTATGTTTTCTTTTCTCCTTATTCTTGCTTGCAGTGGGTTTTGATGATCCCCAACTTCTGGGTTCACATTCTTACCTATAGCCTCTAGATGTGTAGCCTGAATGGATACCTCATCTATGTTAGTGGGATTAAACATGAGAATAGTGTGCCTTAAGTAGTTGTGTAGGCCACCTATATACTTCAGCAGAGTTTCAGGTGAGTCTAAAAAAGTTCTTAGAATCAAAGCTCTTTTCCTAAATTCTTACGTGTAACCTTGTACACTTTTCCCTTTTAATTGGTGAAGAGTTTTCCAGCTCATCATGGCTTGCTGCATATAGGCTAGTGGATAGAATTGCTTTTTAATTGCATAAACAAATACACTCCAGACAGAAAGAATTTTACCATGCTTCTTCATGTCAGCTTCTGTCCTGCCTTCCCACCATACCAAGGCAGTGCCTCTAAGGCGTAGGTTGGCCAGCTGAATCTTACTCTTCTCTAAATCGATGCTCTGCACACTGCAATAAAAATCAATCTATCTAATCCAATTATCTAGCTTCTACGCATTCAACTCTCATTTAAAATACAAATCAAATTTAACATCTAATTTAATCAAAGATGTTTTCTTTTTATTTTCAGGGCTATTAGGAGGTGGGAAGTTTTTCTTCTTTCCCTTTGCCTTTAGAGTGGTCAAAGAGGAGAGATTCTTCTGCTCCTTTATCTCGTTTGGAGTTTGATGAATCTTCATTTCTACCTTTCTTAAATTCCCTATACATTTCCTCCACCATGGCTCTCATGGTCATAAAACTGTCCATGAACTGGGACTCTGATTCCAAGGGACTTTCTTCTGACATTTTCCTCTTAGGATAGACTCTTCCAATTTTAGGGTTAGCTTCAACCAATTCTTCTTCTCCTAATTTAAGCTTTGATCTAGTTAGCATTCAACAACAAAATCCAGCACAAGCTTGTCTAACCTTAGTAACCTAGAGCTCTGATACCACTTGATCTGGAATTTATCCAGGACAAAGAATTAAAGGTATTACAGACTCATGTGCATGGATGTGCCTATGTTACTTTATGAAATAGATCGATAAGATTGTGAAATACATAGACACTGAAGCAGTTAGAGAAAACACAATAGGAAAACATGTAAATACAACAAGTTTAATAAGGAGTTCACCCAATGCTCCTGGGCTACGTCTCCTGGTCCAGCCTTCAGTGGTGGCCTCTCTATTATGTTTTCAAAGCAGATTTTTTACAACAGTGAGCTCAATTTGAGTCTCACTCAACATATATAAATCAGTAGGACTGGACTTGGATCCCCCAAGTCTCTGGAGTACACAAACTCTCCTTACTGAAACTCGACCTCTGTTGGTCACAGTAGTATGAGCCCAATCTGAGACTCATACATGACAGGCCTATGCCGAGGAGTTCGCTTGAACCTCTCAAGCCTTCTCTGGAGTACACAGACTCTCTGACTCTCTCTGGCTCTGTCTCAATGCTGCCTTTGCTCTGCAGGTCAGCTCGACTTACTTTCTCTGTTCTCTGCTCTTAGCTTTCTACTCGCTTTTCTCACTACTTTACTGCTTTCTAGCTGCTTACTTTGTCTCTGTCAGTTCGTGGCTTTAAAGCCAATCTGCTTTTTGACTATTTGTTTCTGCTTCCTGGCGTTCTGGTTCTTCTGCCTCTGTCCATTTGAATTCCCCTGTTCTGCGTCATCATCACTATGTAACGCTTCACAAGGAGGTGGCCACTTGTTTCATAACAAACTGAGTGTCAATTCTCTTGGAAATGTTTGAATGGTCGTTACTTCTGTTTAACTCCAAAATTGCCCGTAAACATGATTTTCTTGCCAACTCATCGTTCATGCCAGACTTCAAACTTTATACAACTCGGCTTGTTTATCCTGTTGAATCTAGTGATCCGTCAGATCGCATGCCCACCGTTGATCTGGAGCCTTCAGGTCCTACGGTCTCTGTTCATATCGAGCGGGTAAGTTGCATGACATTTACCCGTCCGATGTGAGCAGTTTTCTCTCTCTTCCGCCGGACGCGTGGCACCCAATGTGTGGCATCGGGCGGGACTCGGTTGAAACTGCTTACCGCTCGAAGCCCTTCCAATATCCTACCGGTTTTCGTGTGGGACCCACCTCTGACGAAATCGGCGAATTCCGTACGGTTTTTGACTTTTCAGGTCTGGGTCGCTCGGGGCTTTTTCTTCTCTGAGGGGTTTGCCTGGCGATATGCGATTAGTGACTTGTCGCTAATCGCATATCAGAAACCTCCCCCGTTTCACAAAAAGACCTTCCGTTTTGTTGTTTCGTGGCAGTGCGCATTACCATGGGCCAACGGTCTGCGCGCTTGATCGAGGGTCCTCATTACACTGCTAACAAATTACAACTGTTCCGAGGGTATTTCTGATAAGCTCAACCTTTGTAAGTCTCTGAAACTTTTGCATGAATTTTACAGAGTTATAAAAACTTAGAGAGTGTTTTAGGATCTAATTCGGATCAGTTAATTGTCTTAAGAACAGTCGCATACACACACGAGTTCCTTTTAGTAAAGTCGTATATAGAAATATGAATATGAAATGTAAAAAGTTATTGATTTGGAAATACTGATTCACCCCCCCTCTCAATATTTTTCCCAACAAGGGGTTTAGAGTTGACACGACAAAAAAGAAAAGAGAAAACAATGTAACTGATGCCCGGGGGATGTACTGGGAGAGAACAATAGAAATAAAGGAAACAACAAAGGGTAGCAAATTATCCACTATACAGAGTTAAAGTAGTATCCCTAGAGAAAACCTCCTATGGAATTATTATAGTTGACTAATAATAGCCCTTGAATGTTAATAATTGAATACATTACAAGGCCTTATAACTTGAATTAACATCTACCTTGTGCAAATTATGACTAGTTCTTGGAGAAAATGACCACACCTACAAATTATGAGTGTTCTGAAGAGGCTTGTAGGTTGATAATGAAACCAATGATGGCTCTAGAAATACATACCCCAATAACATAACTAATATTAGTTTCAACTCAATTGCAACCATTAAACCAATACTAGTTATAGAAGGAACTAACACCAAATTGGAGTGATGTCAAACGATCCTCCAAGCAACTTCATGATGGCTTGTTAATGACATTAGGGAGGGTGCATGGCCACATCCTCATATGTGAGTGCTTGATGGGTCGATGGCCATGCACTCTCCGACTTGGAATTTCTTAGTTATTACATCGAGGGGAGATTCATATTTGTAAGTATGACATGTCAAAACTTTAAATTTAAATTTAGTTAATAAATATATAATAACCTAATACTTACAATAAACTCATTTTATAAGCATGTGCACACTCCCTCTTTATCTATACTTTATGCTATGCATATTACATTAAAAAAGTAAATAAAAATAGTAATAAAACATGTCTAAAAAATCCCTTTTACAGGTATGTAGTTATATGTATTATAAGGATTATAATAAAATTAATAATAAGAATTTGTATAGATAGAGATGTGAAATTTATATATAATACAAATAGTATTATAAAGAACAAGCATATGTCCATCTTAATTACGAATCAATTAAGTATCGAGCGGGATCACATCTTTCGACATTTTGTCAAATTTTTCACTGAAAATGAGTTTGCATCTCAAGAGATTTGACCCCTCTTGGCATTTGATAAAACCACCAAATATATATCTTAATTCCAAATGTGTCGAGAGGGATCATATCTCTCAAGGTGCAAATATTTTCTTAATTTTTGCACTCAAAAAGACGCTTACATCACTAAAAGTTCAATCCTTCTCTATGCTTGGTATAATAAAAGTAAAGATAAATATCTTAATCAATACAATCTCGTTTTGTATTTTTAAAATATAGAATAACCTAAATTAATATTAATTTTACCCTACTCTACTTCTATAATTTAGAAAAATAGAATATATCTTCAACCTAAATTAATATAGATTTTTGTATTTTAGAGAATGAGAATGTACCTTCAATCTAAATTAATCTAAGAATGAAAAATCATGTTGATACCAAAATTAAATATTAATATAATCCAGAATAGTTTTTAAGATAATGACTTCTTCGGATTAATCGCAACAATATTTTTGGGGTCAATGTTCCAAACTCATCATCATGACATAGATGGAGGAAATAAATAATGTAAAAATGCTTGAATTCAACGTAAAAATCAACATTAATTAGTCAAAAACCAATAAAATAAAATAAAATTATTTAAACATATAAAAACATAAAAATAATAAAAAAATAACATAAGGAAAAATATAAGTATTAAAAATATAAATATTTATAAAGATGAATATATTAAAAGTATATTATTAGAAGTTATTATTAAAAGCAAGAACATTCTTTTTTAATTTGAATGAAAATAAGTTATGAAAAGTCCTATAAATAAGGCTAAATTGATATTAAATTAGATATTATGCATACAAAAAGTAAAAAGAAAATTTTACTTTAATTTCTCAAAAAAACTAATAAAACAATAAATTATTTAAACAAATAAAAAGAATAAATATATATCTTTTTTTATAAATATAAATATAATAAATTATTAGAAACCATTATTAAAAAAAAAAACATTTTTTAAATTGAATGAAAATAATGTTATTAATAGTTCAATAAATAAGGCGGGGCTAATATATAACTAAATTTGAAATAAAATGGTTTTAAATTAGATATTATGTATTAAAAATAAAAAAGAATTTTTTTTTTTGAATTAAATAATTAATAATTAAATTTTCTCTTTTTTCCCTCATTTATTTATTTATTTTTGAATTTCCTTAGATTATGGTTTTTTCCTCATTTGTTAAATTTCCTTCCTAGTCTCTTTTTTCCCTCCTTATATATCTATAGACTCTGCCAATATATCTGGGTTTTTATTTTTGTGGAATGCCTATACCCATTTTCTACATCTAGTTCGCTCATACTAATGCTCATACAGGGCTTGATAGATCCAATTTGCTAATACAAATATTTGCTAGAAGGGTTTGCTAGATCGAGTTCACATATACAGGTGTTTGCTAGATCTAGTTTTGTCAATACAGGGGTTTACTAGATCCAGTTCATTGATACAAAGGTTTGCTAGATCTAATTCAATGATACAAGTGATTTCTATAGCTAATTCATTGACATAGGGGCTTTAGATAGATGATTTTTATTGTTCTGGAATGCATATATCCATAGCTAGATCTATTTCCCTAATACACAAGTTTTGATAATGCAGGTATACCAACAATACTACATGGGTTTTGATAAAAAGATTTTATTGTTGTGAGATTCATATATCCATAGCTAGATCTACGAATCTGATGCATGGGTTTTGATAATGCAGGTTTAACAGCGATAAGAGCTCCATAACTCATAAGCAAAAGAAGCATTACGGTTTGAGCACCAAGCTTTATCCACTTACTCCAATTTTTATTGTTGTGAAATGTATATGTCCATAGTAGTTATAGTTCAATGAATCCGCTCAACCCATTCACTAGATAATATAGAATCATCACAACTATATTGAATAACTATATTGAATGGTTAGATATCTTTTATTATAACTATCACCATGGTATATAGTAATCCATATCATTTTTACCTAACAACTAATACAAGTGTTTTAATAATGCAGGTCCATCCAATGCATTTACATATGAGAAAAATAGATTCATAATGGAGGGGAAAGGCATGCATAATTTTAATGTTATGCTTTTTCATTTCCACTGTTCGAAGCTGCATCATTAGAATTTGTGAGTGGATTCTCCTATTGTGCAAGGATATGTGCATGTTGAGGCCTTTCCATATCCCACCCCCTCTAGTATACGCCGCGTTCATACCCCTAGTATATTCCATGTGTCGCTTCTACTATGTTGGTTTTTGCTCCTCCATTGGTTACCTCACATGTTTCCTCTCCTCTGGATCCTATTTGAGGCATCAATACCAATGAAAATAGTAGAAATGAAATCGAATCCTATATCTGGGGAATCACCACCACCAAAAATAGTAGAAGCATCCATAACAGTTGTAGCCAATCTCTTCTGCCAATTTGTACTTTTGAAAGGTCAAACATCAGGTGTGGACCATCTAAAGCATATGGAAATCTTTGAACTCTTCTCCATATCTTAGCTATTTTAAAAAACCTCTAACCTTATGTATATGATACAGTCTAAATCATATGGAAACCTTTGGACTTTTCTCCATATCTCAGCTATTTTACAAGGTCGTTAACCTTATGTATATGATACCAACAATGTTTGGTTACAAAATTGATGTATATGATACCAACGACGTTTGGTTAAAAAATTTATGAATATGATTCTCCCACTTGTATGTTCAAGCTTTCATTTGTTGAATAATGGTGTGATCAAGGCTCACAGCCTCACTACTTTGCTCACCACATATCACTACATTATAAGATTAAATTTTATATGCCTTATGTACATTTTGAAAATTATCAACATTATTTTGATGGAGAACTATTATGTATGATTATACTATTATATTTGGATAGATGTTTTGAATTTACCTTAGAATAATGATATTCATGAAAGATTTTGATATGCGTAATCACACATTTGAATTTTAGTTGATTTGATTAAAGATGACTATGATATTATTAGTATTATCTTGTTACTTTATATATGTGTTGAAAATTGTCAATGTGTTTTTTTGGAGAATTATTATGTATGATGATGTTACTATTTCTCGATGGATGTTGTAAATTTACCTTAGAATAATGATATCTGTGATAAGTGTTGATTTGGTAGTCATATATGTTTATTTAAAATTGTCAATGATTTTTTGATAGAGAATTATTATATATGATAATACTGTTACTTCTTAGATGGATGTTTTCAATTTCCTTTAAATTTACTTACAAAAATTATGTTATCAATTTTAATTGTGATATTTTATTTAATGATATTTTGAAATTGTAATATATCTCACTATGTAATTGAAATCAGTAAAATGAACCCATAAAGGGGGTCATAAATGGAAAGAAAAGTACAGTATAAACAAGAAGCCAAATTTAGATGTAGTCATGGATGTAAAAATGTAAGTAGAATTGGATTTTAATCTATGCGTCAAGACAAGAAACAAACAAGGAAAAAAAGAGGATTTTAAACTAGAAGTAAAAAAAGATGCAACACTAGACACAAAAGGGAACAAAATAGGGCATAAAAAAGGATACCCAGGGTGGAAACAAGGATGAAAAAATGGACACTAAACTAGATGCAAAAAAGGAAACACAACTAGACATAAAATTGAATGCAAAAGGGGATGCCAAGTTGGGTGCTAAAAAGAAACAAAAAAAATGCAAATTTAGATGCCAAATGAGGATGCAAAGAATGGTGTAAAATTGGGATGCAAAATTGAGCTAAAAAAATGGTGAAACCAAGGACACCATATTGGATGCCAAAAATGATGCATAACTAGATGTAAATTTAAACTCAAACCTAGGTGTGAAATGAGATGCAAATGTGGACACAAAATGAGGAAGAAAAAATGATGAAAATTTGAATGTTGGAAAGGATGTTAAATTAGAAACCAAAAAGGATGCAAAAAATATTGCAAAAATAGGCACAAAAAATGGTGCAAAACTAGATGCAAAAATAGATACAAAATTAGAAGCAAAAACTGGGATAAGACTAGATGCAAAAATTGGCACAAAATAGATGCAAAAAAGGCATTAAATTGCATGCAAAATATGGTGTAAAACTTGATGCAAATGATGGAATAAAACTAGAAGCAAAGGCACGAAATAGGAAGCAAAAAATGATGAAAAAAAATATGCAAAAAATGGCGTGAAACTAGATGGAAATCCTGATGCAAAATCTGATGTAAAAGATGATGCAAAATATGGTGTAAAAAAGGATGCAAAATATGGTGCAAAAAAGGAAGCTTTAAACTTGTACAATAGAGCCAGTTTAAGCATTAGGTTTCTCATCTTAACTGGAAAAAAAAAATGCACTAAAATCTGGTGCTAAATCTGGCACAAATTGCCTAATTTGTTGTAGTGGATGTCTATCTAAATTGTTTGTTGAGATTGGTAGTGGTTGAAATGTCCTTGCTATCATCATTGCCTCTCCCTTATTTCTTTGGCAAATTTCACATGATGCTACAAATTCCTAAACATCTTTTTTAATTCCTTCACAAAATAGAAAGTGCTTAGTTTTTTCATAGGTTTTATGAAAGATATAGTGACCTATAATTAGTGATGGATGTAGCTCTTATAAGACTTATTGTTATAGGGTTGAATATTTTTCTAGATGTACACTTTACATAGTACTGTATTTTCTTTCCATGTATAACCTTTAAGTGGGTTAGGATTTTCTTGAATTTGTTGGATGAACTACTTTAAAGTATTGTTTCCCATTGTGGGTTTCCTTATGCCGTCCTAGTCTTAGTAAGGATAAGGCAAGAAGTGATCCATCCTCCTCAAATTATGAGCTAACTACAACATTTTCTTTACGCTTCTTATATATGATCTCATAATCATACCCTAATGTCTTGGTGTCCAACATATGTTGCTTTGGTGAAAACAACCATTATTAAAGGAAGTACTTTAGACTATGATG
Source organism: Pinus tabuliformis (assembly GCA_031772625.1). Lineage (NCBI taxonomy): Eukaryota > Viridiplantae > Streptophyta > Pinopsida > Pinales > Pinaceae > Pinus > Pinus tabuliformis. The sequence continues at coordinate 1,133,761,367 of CM062804.1, forward strand.
GTCAATATTGATATACAAGTACCAAGCCTCTATCGCGTGAAGGATAAACATCATTTCCTTCTTGTATATCGATTTCATTAGGGGAAATTTGGAGTCTAAAATGTGCCTCTTAAGGAAAATAATAAAATAAAAGAGACGAATTATCAAAGGGAAGGAAATAAAACCACTTTTTTAATATAATTATCACATTTTCAACTTATCCCCTAACAGATTTACTAAAATTTCAAATGTAGGCACTTGTTGGATGTTGAACTAAATTCTAAATCTAATGAGTACCCACTTTGCATACTTTTGATGGACCCATAATGAAATAAATTGGAAATACATGAAATATGTGTTTTCATGTATTTCCAATTTATCTCACCGTAGGTCTATCAAAAGTATGCAGAGTGGGTAGTCATTATATACAAATTTAATTCCATATCCAATGAGTGACTAAACTTAAAAGTGGGTAAACCTATACAGAGATAAGTAGAAATATTAATAAAAAAAGTAGTTTTCCTCATCTCCCTACAAAAGTATTTGCCCTTATGGTTGACACCATCATATTGAATCCTTTTAAGTTGATCCTGGTAGTACATTTTTTGGTTTGAGGATCATTTTTTACCTCAAAATTGACCTAATGTTCCAAATTATGTTCACACAACTATGTATAGTGATTCACAAGGAGAATCCTTCTTAAATCAATATTACTACAAGACACCAAGGCCTCACATTCAAAAACAACAGTCTTAGTAAAATGTGGTACTACTAATACTGGAGCCAGGAGTAGTGAACATAACATCATTTAAAGAAATGCATGCCTATGTTTCTACCTCTTAATGGCCTCACTATTGCAACAACAATGATGCAAATCTCAAGGGTCTCAACTTTAATTGTCAACCCAGGGTTCATACATACTTAAGAGGGGCCAACACTATATGTGCAACAAGCACTATCTATTCATTTTGCCGACTTCTATGTAGGTGGAAGAACTAAAAAGGAATCTAGATGTACAAAGACCAATCTTACTATTATATGCTACATGAAAACTAGAATTGCAAGAAATAACTAGTATAAAGAAAGATAACACGCAAACATAGTCTATTTGCAATAAAGGAAGGAAAATCACTCTATCTGCAATGAAATGAAAGCACACCTATTCCATCTTGCAAGGAAAGAAAACACACTATTGAAATAAAATCTTGCAAACATTAAACCCTAATTTTGCAGAAAAGAAGCAGTTCCTACAATAAATCAAATAAAGGCATCTACAAGGTATCTCTACATATAATTCATGTTATCTGGGGATGAGGAGCACTGTAATACATTAAGGAAGGAAAATCACGAGTTTAGTGCAAATTTGAGAAAGATCAGAAGGCAGGTTTCAAACTGCTACATGAGTCCCTATTTTTCTACAGGAGACAGTCCAACGAGCAAATGAACGTGATATATGCCATAATGGAAGGAAAATAAGCAAAGGAAAATCTAGAAAAATGATAAGGTACACATATCCAAGGCATCACAACAACTTATGGTAGGGTTAATCTAGCAAAGTACAAGGTTGTAGGATTTCCTGTAGCCACAAAACAGGTTGCAGTGCAGAGGAAAACCATAGTGAATGATGGACAATAAATAAATTGTAGGAAATAAATTAATCTAAATGAAAATTGAAAATTCTATTTAAACAATGTGACTACTGCAATTATCATCAAATAGTGCCCACGGGGCTTTGGATTGACGGTGAATGGGTGCCTTGTTAAGGCACTCCTTGCGATAGGTCACTGGTTCAAATCCCCCGTGGGTACTTAGGTTAGTCTTAACATAGAAAAAAAAAATTATCATCAAATAGTAAGATAATGAGACTACTCATAAAACTATCTAAATAACCATGCATGAAAGTAACCTTCATAAATAATTTGCAGAGACAAAAAAATGCATGGAAATAAATGGTACAAGAGGGATGTTGAGAACCTTGGGTGGCCCCAACCCAAGGAAGCTCAAAATCCTTAGAATAAATCTCAGCTAAGAATTGATATCAAATATCACTTCCATTAACTGAAAACTTTTTGGTATATGACAAATTTATAGAACTTGGTTGAAACATAAATTTCTATTCTTCAAATGCTTCAATATGCTACTCTTCTAGTATCTGGTAGGCTACTTGAGCCTATTATTTATACAATATGGGTAGGGGACAAATTCTTTAAGGAGAAGAGTGCTTTCCCTCCAGAATCTTTGGAAACTAGATTTTGTTTCCTAGGTCACTATGTAACAATAGGAAGGAGCATTTACTATCTTCAACCAACTGAGTTAGGATTATCCTATAGCAGGGAGTAAACCCCATGAATATCACTAATTATATCTCCTTGAAATATGTGCAAAATCCCTTTAATATCCTACATAATTAGTCACGTTAGGCACATAAATTATGAAAAATATCTTTGACTCTCCTAAGAACTCATTAAGCTAGGAAAGTGTCATTAATTGCAAAAAGGAAGGTTTTTATGTGCCTAGTAGTGATTGGATGGGCCTTGTGTTTTACGTAATTGGGAGGCCCATCATACCCCCCTACTGTAACTATTTCTCATCCTTTGAGAAACTTACTATTTCCCCCCCCCCCCCCCCCCCCTCTTCTCTTTCTCATTAATATTTATGATAACATGCTTGACATTCCATGTTGAGCTAGTGGTGCCTATGTTTTCTGGGTGGAAAGGTCTCACATTCTCTTCAATGTATTGCTATTCCTTGGAATCCTCTTCCTAACTATGATATTCTTAGAGCCCTATAAGTAGGAATGGATTGATTCTAATAACAAACCATTTGAATCCAATCCTTTGAATAATCCTCTTATACAAAGGAGTCTTTGCAAGTATAGAATGTAATCGGATAAGTGAGAGGTATTCTCTAATTTCATTTTATGGGGCAATGATTTCCATCCCCTTTGCTAAGCTTGTGATATTTCCTCTCCTAACAATATGAATTTATCTGCAAAGTGGAGGATGGCTTCCACTTATCTTTTCTTGTAAACTTCTACTACCTTGGGGACTTATGCCAGAATAACATGAGTGGAGATGAGGATGGAAGGGTTTGGGTGTTCAGGTCTAATTTGGAATGCCTATCTCAACTCCCTATCCATTATCTTCTTTATATCTTCAACTTTGATATCCTCATGCCTCAACTAGGATGCCAAGGCCAACAAATTTTCATCCCCCTATATATGGGTTTGGATCCCATATAGTCAAATATGTAAACACAAGATTGTGAAGGTATAATTCAATAACCTTGGCTTTGTCCTCCATGTTGCACTGTACGAAAAAATCAATGAATTCCTTGTTTTCTTACAAATGGATGCCCCCTTTCTATCCAATCATAATTATATGAAATTGACACCATTGTTCTTTCAAGAATAATGAGTAACCCTTTGAAGGTTGTCTACAATTAATTTCCTCTAAAGAGAGGTGTGCCATAGTCCCTAAAGTTGTTTCCAAGGTTGCAATTTGAGTGTTATTTTCTTGTAGTAACCCTTGTGTTTTTTGTAGTTGGATTTTCAGTTATTTTTTCTCTTTCTTGAGTTGTTTTTTCCTATTTACTTCATCTAGCTTTCGAAAGGCCATTTATTTTTCCATTGTATTCATCTCATCAGTTATTCAAGCAATATCAACTGCACCTTTGGAATGGGCTATTCTCTTTCACTGGCGAGTTTCTAATTTTATTTTTCCACCTTGAGTAGTATTTGGGGCACTAATTGGTCAAGAAACACCCTTCCTGATGTTACTATAATAGGCCAATAGAAAAAGGAAGAAGGTTTCCTTGGGGTTGGTTACTTAGATTCCCTTTCAGTTTCCTATAATTATGGGGATTTCTCTTGTAGCAGGACAACCTGTGACTAGAGATGGGAAGTACCCTTGTGACTGTGCTTACTGCTCTATTTCTTCAAGGGGTGCTTGAATTTCTTCTGGCTATGCCTCTAGTTCTTGTAACTTTTTCTCCTTGACATCCAATAACCTTTCCTTTTCTGCACTGAGAATCTCCTCAATAGTGATAGGGATAGAAGAAGGAGGCTTTGGCTTGCCACTATATATTATCCTGGTGCTTTTCCTTCTGGTGTACACAATTTGTTAGGAAGGTGTTGACAGTGTTTTCGCTGCAACAACAACCCTCCAATATTTTTGCCTCATTCAATTTTGGAGAGTACTTATGTTTTCATGAGTTGTCACTTCAAGTCATATTTTGTCATCTTGTAATTTTTTCATGATTTCCTAAGTGTCGATCATCCTTTAAAAATACCTATGTGTTGATTTCCTTCGTAGGTCAAAGTTTCCTAATTGTTTCTTTCTCATCTTTTAGAATTTGGCTTGTCACCTTTCTAAAGACCTATCCAAAATTTTCTCACTTCAAATGCACACCTCACAAAAGTAAGAAAGTGCATATTTCTATCCTAGTGAGAGCACATTTTCCTAACTTAGTTACCACACATGCACTATTGAAGAAAATTGCACCCTCTTGAGTTAGAGCACACTCCTTGTCTTCAACAAGTGCGCACTCCTTGTCAAAAACAAGTGTGCACTCCTTGTAAACAACAAGTGTGCACTCCTTGTAAACAAGTGTGCACTCCCTATCAACAACACATGCACACTCCTTACTTTCATGTAGAGAACACTCCTAGAAAATAGGGATACTATCCCACTTCACTCACCTAACTTAGTGATCAAGTGACAAGTGGTGAGCATGCATCAAAACCCTAATCTTAACTTTCATGTAGTTCTCCTTTATAAGGAGCCCAACTCATTGTTCATTCTCACAATCACTACTCACTTTGAGATGAGCATATTTTCTCATCACAAAGAGTCTTTCCTCACTCTTGGTGACAAGTGTACCAAGTCTTCGTAAGTTTTGCAAAGTGTCTCTTTTGTTGTTTTTGGTATTGCTTTTTCTTACCGTAGTGGCATTTTGATCTACTTTTTTCATATTAAGTGTGCTTTTATCCATTCTCACTCCTACAAGTGTCATCTTGTTGTCACATGTGGAATTTCTACTAGATCTTCACATGATATTTCACCTTCTAGTCATGATTGTAACAGTATATACAAATAATTGCAGTTCAGAAGCGGGCCCTATATCCTTCATTGTTTTCCAGTTAAGGCAAAGAAATTTTGGTTTGATGTTGGTATATGTTTGGTATATGTTTGTTGATGTTTTGTTATATGTATGTATACGTATATGGATGTAAATACCACCATGATCTAAGTTATAAAGCTTCAATAAGCAGTATGGGTGTCATGTTATTATGGTTGTTATATTGTCATGTTGTCATGATGTTTTGCTTTTGAGCAAGATCTTCATTGTAAATACTGCAACGAGCTAAGTTATAAAGCTCCATAGGCAGTATGTTTTCTTTTCAGTGGTTTTGCTCAGGTCTTGGTGTGGTTTAACATTGAGGATGGTGTTCCCCATGGGGGAGGGTTATGTAACAACCCCAGTGAAAAGTTCATGTAATAAAAGATAATAAAGGAAAAATAAGACCATAGTTAAGGGACACTTATTCCAAGTTGAATGTTGGGAAAATACATCCTAGTGGGCATCACTAGATGTGTGTTTTGGCTAAGGAAATTTGGAAAATGCATTTTTGACACATTTATTTATGAAAATAAAGGAAATTAGTAGAAAAGGAAGGTAAAAGGTCACAGGTTGCATGTGAGGATGAAATTGAAGGAAAATAATGGAAAATGAAGAAAATAGAGGCCTCATTCATAAAAAGGCTTATGAGGATCATTTGGTAACCTTTTGTTAGTTCAATTTTGGAGCTCTCTCATTATTCTCTCTCTCTCTCACTTTCTTGGTCACTTAGAGTTTTCTTTGAGCACTATAGTTTGGAGCAAGGAAAGGAAAGGAAAAGCAAGCAAGGATCAAGGAAAGGAAAGTAAGATCAAGAAGCTTCAACAGGAATACTTGTAGGTAACCTCTTGCATGTGTGATTTCCTAGCTGGTTTGGACATCAATGGATTTGCATGTTGGTGTATGGATCTCTTGCTGTTGGTGGCATGGTATTGTTGGGTTATGACAATGGATTTCAGCCTAGCCTAGCCTTTTTCTAGATTCCATTGTATGTTGGGATGTTTATTTTGGTTTTAAAACTTTGGAATCGTCGGATGGATTTCAGAATCCAGGCCAACGGAGGTGAACTCAAGGTTCATTCCCAAAGGCCTAGGAATCCCTTGACCGGTTTTGTCGGGATACATGGTAAAGCCTAAGGGAGTAGTCTCAGTTTATGGCCTAGTGATTTGGGCTTGGATTGCAGTAAAGCCTGAGAGACAAGGAGAGGGAAAATTCCTCAAGGATAGTGATGGATTCTGGATGGCATTCCAAGTTTTGGATCGAAGCACCAACTTTGGTGTGCTCACGGTTTGATGAGGGTGGAGGTGGTTTAGCCTCTAGATTCCCTTGGTTGTTCTATGAGATCCCACATTCATGCTTGGAATATGGCACGAGGGTGACTAGCTGGAAGAGAGATTTGGTTCAGCCATGTCTATGGTCGGGTGGTATGTGGAAGTCCCGAACCTGGTCAAATTTGCCTATGATTAATGAAAGCTAAGTTCTCTTTCTTTTGCACTAATTTATATGTGGACTTAATTGTTGTCATATATTTGATATTTATATGGTTTTATATGCTAGTTATAAGCATAGTTGAATGACTGGTTCATGTCTTGGTTATCTCCTATATTTACTTGTAACTATTAAATGGATGGATGCAAGACCTAACTTATGATGTAGTAGTTCAATGGAGAAAGAGGTGATCCTTCTAGTTATGTTTCATAAGTTGTTTCAGTCATCTATGCTTTGTCTTGTATCCTAGACCTGTACGTTGCATTGATATCAAATGTTTCACACAATTACAGTCCCAGTTGGGGATGCTCAAGCCTAGTCCCGAGGGTGATTTTTGATTGATTATCATTGTTATTATGTTTTTAATGAATTTTGGAAGTTACAACAAGTTCTGGACAGAGGCCGGGATTATGAGCTAGAAAAGTGGCTTAAATATCGGGGTTGCTGGCACATAACTGGTGATTCTAGTCCAAAGTCGCTGGCAAGCAGGCCTGTGAGAGAAACTTTAGGTTGTTGCCCGCTCCTTTTCCCATAAGATGAGAGAGACTATGGCCTAAGAGCTGCGAAATAATAATGGGACCCAGGGACAGGCTATCTGAGTGGCTAACTTGTCTTCTGAGGGTTATGTTGATGATGTTGGATGATTATATGTGATGTTCCATCAATTCCACTTCCTTAACATGACATAGGAGGTCAAATTTGATTGTAGTAACATCTCTCCTCATGTTTACCCTAGTTGGCGTGGTTACTTTAGGTAGACCTGGGAGGGGGTGTTACAACCATGCTTATTTCAGAATCGGCCAAGGTTGAACCAACCATTTTATTTTGAAACTCATGCCATTCAAAGAGTAGAGTTTTGCCAAAATTACCCATGAAGTGCACCAAACATCATCTCTTTGCAACTCATGATGTTCAGGTGTGGCATACCACATGTGAATAGAACCCTGGTTGATGGTTGAAATGCCTTTTGGCCTAGCTAGTTAATCAATGCCCCGTTGGCTGCTAATTGTACCAACACACCCCAAGAGGAAAGCTACATGGATTGCTAAAACTGGGATTTTTTTTACTAACTATGAATTTCCATTCAACAAAAATTGCATCATCTTCAATTGTTTTCTTCTTTATACAACATGAAAATAAAAGAGAAAACATGTCTCCACCTCTAACTTCAAATGGAACTAGGGAACTATGATTACAAAGCTTCTTATTACTATGCCTTTGAATCACAATATTAACTTACAACTAAAAATTTCACTTCATGAACATTATGGGACTGCATGAAAATGAGAGAACAATGATTTCTTTGGATGGAATATTTTTAGAGGTTGTTAGGCTAAATTTCATGAACATTTTCAGCCTACATTGCTAATATGTTGTTCTTAATTTGTAGTGTTTTCCTGGTTACTATTTGTAGTCATTATTGAGGTATAAGTTTGATTGTATGATCTATTGCTTTGATTTGAGGGGATAGTGCTAGTGAATTTATCCCTTCTGTTATCAATCTTTTTCAAAACCTTGGATTGTGTAATGGGTCTAAAATGGAATTTAGAAGATATCGAACATTTGAGTGTTATTTTCTTGCTAAAAACAAGACAAAGCTCATTCTGGATCAAGAGTGATAGAGAATGATTGAAAACTTGGTTCCAGGTTATGTTTATTTCCATTTCATTTTATCCTTTCATTCGAAGGTAAATATCAAATTTAATGGTCAATTTTAGCTTGGTTACACAACCTTGTGTTAGTGAGGAATACATAGGTTATGTAACACCTCCAACACCTAACCATTAACATGACATTTTCATCATGTTGGTGTTCTAAAGAGTGATAGAGAAGAATTGAAAATTTGGCTCCAGGTTATGTTTATTTCCGTTTCATTTTATATTTTAGTTCAAAGGTTAATATCAAATTTAATGGTCAATTTTAGCTTGGTTACACAACCTTGTGTCAGTGAGGAAGACATAGGTTATGTAACACCTCCAACACCTAACTATTAACATGAAATTTTCATCATGTTGGTGTTACAAATAATAAATACTTTAACACAACATAAATAAAGCTGCCCCTAATGCTTGCCTTGCCTTTTTGGTATCCTAGATGGCCATGCTTTTAACTATGGGGAAATCTCCTACAACTACAATTTGTCCAGATTTTCTAATACTACTATGATTTTTGAATTAGAACTAACCTTCCATCTACCTTGGATCATTTTCATCTCCTTTTCACTATACTCTTAATACACATCAACTCCCAATTTCTTTGCTTCACCCTGTAACTATTCACAATGATTTTTTCCCTTAATTGCCAGTCTCAAAACCAATGTTTTAGAAGTTGTAATCAGACTTGAAATCAATCGAGGCTCATACAAGACTCAAACTCGAAATTGGTTGAGGGTTCAAGGGCTAGTATATTTGAGTTGTGATTCTGGTTCGGCCAATTTTAAAATATTTCTTGAAACACCATTATTAATTTAGGTATGATTTCTGATTTGAAATAGGGTAAAAAACACTTGTCACCAACAATGATGTCTCAGCAGATCATGACTTTATTATTGGCAACATCTATCAAGTGGTGAGCCTTATGTTGATCACTATTGTCAGTAAACATCAACTATTACATTTTGCATCAAATTTTGTCTTGTTTTTCAGGAACCAGAACAAATGCAATGAAATCAAACATCTTAAGATGACTGAGCTATGGTCTTTTGCCTAGCTTAACCTCCTTTGGGCTGACCTCTTACATTGATTTCATAGGATACATGTTCAACAAATACATGAGAATTTGTACTGATTTAACCTTTTTCCAAATATTTGTTTAGAAGTATCCACAACCCTACACACCAGCATGTAGATGGCTATTTCCATCATTGTTTGGTTTCTCATCTCCACAACCCACCCCCTTCTGTTGGGGAGTGTATGTTGATTTTTTTTTCCTTTGGATGCCTTCTCTTACAAAATTCAACAAACTGATTATATGAGAGCTTTGCTTTCAAAGGATCCAATGCACTTACCAAAATTCACCTCTACCACTACTCTAAAAGTTTTAAACTCACCAAATGCATTATATATATATTTTTTAAATATACCCACATATTTTGGAAAAATCATCAACATACAATGAAATGTAGCTTACACCATATGAAACCTTGTCCTTTTAGGGCTGCAAATATCATGTTGGACCAATTCTAGACTAATTTGGCATCTCGAGCTTTCTCTACTTCAAATACCAACTTGTGTTGTATTCTTGTTAGGCATGCAACACATGTCTTCTTCTCTTTAATATTTGGTAATCCATGTATTGTTTGAAATTTTGTCATTGAGGAATGATATTGAAAATTTAGATGACCATACCATGGATGCTTATGAGAAAAATTGCTGTTTCTTCCACTGTTAGCCACCAAATCTCGTGACTTTGCCACATCATCCAATAAGTTTTTCTCTTATTACTCCTTTTATCAATCACAAAACATCTTTCTTCATAGAAAGTGACATCCAAGTGTAGACAATGTTTTGTGATCTCACCCACAAAAGGACCAATATTGTCCCTTTCATTTTAAACTGCACATATCCATGGCCTTCCATAGTTCCATTTTCCATTACCAAATATCATCATTCCAGAGCTAGTAAGTAAATAACTAGTAAGTAAATCCAACATTTAAGTAAAATTCCATCAGATAAATTTTCATTTCCAACCGCAACACCTAAAAAATGTCGACCAATTGCTTAAAACTCATATCCATCTCTTTTTAGATTCTACATATGCTTGAAATCCATGAATGTGATACAAACTTCAAATATATTTATGAAAGAATGCCCATGACTTCATGTAACCACCAAAGCCATAAATCTATTCCTAGGACCTGCATCGAACAATCTTCATCCACCAAAGCTTGAATAGGTTTCAAATATGCAAAGTCTGACATCCTCTTGCCTCAAAAAGACCTAAACACGATGTATAACTGAAATATTATTAGATCTGGGCACTTTCAGCACAACATTTGGTAAAGTTCAAAGCTTCACATAAAAGAAATTCAGATATCTAACCCATAAGTAGTCCCTGTATAGGGAATGGTTTCACATTAAAATAGTCCATATCATCTTCTTTTGGTGGAAATCTTCCAGGAAAAGGGTCTGCCCTAAACAATATCCTTTGCAACATATGAAAAGCCATGTCTTCTAAGGACCTACAACCATTGAAAGATCAGGATCTCATCAATAGAAAGCTCAACAATACAACCAAACCACAAAATACCCAACTCAAAGCTTAACATTATATTCCTCAATACATCCAAACCATAAAATACCCAACTCAAAGCTTAACGTTATATGCCTCTTAATGTGAGACAGGGGATTCAAAAAATTCCCAAAAAGAGCTTGCACATTAGGGTGTCCATCTCTTCAAATAACATACCATACCATGTCAATCTGGAGCACAAGAGAAGAAACCAAGTGTTTTGGGCAATCCATGGAATTCTATGGAATTGCAAGGTGAAAAGCAACGCCAAAATTGTTTCAAAAGTTCCCCATGGAAGGTTTTCACACAAAAACTGAAGAAACAACCTGAAAATCATTAATATTATCAAAAAAATAAAAAATTTAAGCCTATAGAAAACAATAAACATTCCCCCCTTATAGTTTCTCAAACGTGTACTTAATTTTCTGCATTTTATGAAGATTAATGAGACTTTCCATAGCATAGATAATGAAAAACACTGCTTTTCAAAATTTCTCAATGCCCAAACAATATTTTTTCCTTTTTTTTTTTTTGAATATTAATGGAACTTTCAAGGCCACAGGTAGTGAAAAACATTCCATGAGAGATTTCCTTAGGAGTACGGAGAAAAAATGACAACATTTTGAATATACTATCTAGATTATTTTTACGAAAACGCTTATAAACTATCCATATGCCCTTTAAAATACCAGTTTTTAGGAGGATCTAGAAATGTCGACTGTTAAATGTCAAAATACGTTAAACATTCATACAATAATGACATTAACAGTGTTGAAGCAGTGAGCTATAAGAAGCTACCGTCTTAAAGATGTTTCATCTACCCACTTCATTGAAACGAACAATGATTGTCATGATTAATCATCTCCCACCTTTAAAATGACATTTTGTTGGCTTTTCAAACCAATGAAGTTGTTTTTCTTGGTGTTTAGGGTTTTTCCACTCATTAAGAAAAAAAGACAGAAATATGCTCGACAGAAACACTAATATCAGGGACCCACATACACAAAGATTTGAAAAGAAAAAAGAAAAATAGTAACTACCGGTAATATTTGTGATATAGCCCCCGACACTCTTGCTTTTCATAAGCTGGAAAACCCTTTAGCATTGAATCTTGCTGCACCTTCTAAAGATGTGTGTAATTAATCGGCAATGGTTGAAAACAATATTACATGAAAAGAGGAAATGGCAATGGGTGAAAACATGTAACAAAGATTAATACCAAACTTAGTGACATGGAATGGTATGAGAGGAACACTTGTGATTTTTATAAAGGTGTTGTGCTAACTAATAATTCTGATATTTACCTGCTCCAAAAAAAATAATGAGTTCACATGAACAACCTCATAATAGAATGCCTTTGGAGTAATTAAAATAATCAGTTTACATAATACTTGGAGGATGGTGAATCTATAAACAATACCTTGAGGAATAACCTCATGGTAGAATACCTTCGACGTAATTAGGTATTTTCGTGTTTTAAAGAGTTTAGAGTGAGTTAAGTGATTTAATGAGTGGATAATAAGGTAAAGGGATGGAATTAAGTGATTTAATGAGTGGAGGATAAGGTAAAGGGATGGAAGTAATTAATAAATGGATAAATTCAATGTTAACAAAATGAGGGGAATACGGAGTAGGTTAGATGTATTCATAAATATGATTTTATTATAATAGTTTTAGTTACATTTGGATATATTATTTGGATTAAAATTTTAGTTGTTTTTTCTTTTTCTTTTTTAAATAACAAAATAGCTTGATGAATGAGATTTAAGGATATTTGGAATGAGTGTAAATTAAGTTTTTTTTTTCTATATACAAATTTATTTTAATTTTTTTTAAATATAAAAATTATGTTGAGGACCAAAATTTAAAGGCAAATGGAACGGGGTGATTTTATTATTTTGTGAGTAGTGGTGAAATTTTAGTTACACATAATAGTGGGTTGGATGAGTCTAAATATTTTAGTTTTTTTATTTTTTTTATAAATATTGGTAAAATTACAATTTTACATTGTTTAAATCATATTATTGAATATGAAAATTAATTTAACACCGCAAAAAAACTAAACAATACTATATATATTGTGGAATCTCAATAATTAAAATGTGTAATTAAAATTGTTTAATTAAATTTTAAATAAAACTAAGTAAAACCAGCATGAAATTAAAAACTTCAAAATATTTAAACTACCCTTTAATAATATTACTATCTTGTATCAATAAAAGCTTACTTAATAATCTTAAATGGTATAAACTTTTCCTCTATTTAAATTTTTTTATTACTTAATAATTATGGAAAATATTAAACATTGTAAAATTTAATAATTAAGTTATCATATGATATTTAATATTTACCATTAAGAAAGCCATATAAAATAGATGGCTAGTACATGCCAATAAACATTGAACTTTATTCCAAATTAGACACCCTTACGGACATAACTAGCTAGGGGGTTTGGAACTCTATTAAATAGTAAAAAGAGTTAATAACAATATTTTTTTTTATTAAACTTCAACCTTGTTTAATAAGGCTTACACATCAAATAGATATTTTTTTAAGAGACATTTTGATACCTTTCACAATTAGAGTCTTGCACAATTTTAGGTAAATATTAAGAACCATGCAACAAGCCAATGATTGATTTACTACTTTGCCGCCTTGTCCCTTGAATGAAAATCATATAATCTTTAATAAACATGATAAAAAGGCAATAAACCAATTATTGCATGGTAACTTAATATTTACCCACAATCCTACTTATAATTAATTTAGCAATCAAATATAATAAAAACAAATATCCACATTATTATCCATCTTTCTTAAAATATCAAAACCATAACAGATAGTCAATTTTTCAAACTATAAGCATTACCCTGTAAACACCATCCAATGTCCACATGTACGACCCTAAATCAAGGAAAATTTTAAGGATGGAAAATTTTCTTGAAGTTTAAAAAATTGGCGAATCTCACTAATCCCTAATATGCAAATTATAAATGTTTATTGATATATTTGTAAAATTAATCAAATTTATAATTATTTTATATATAGTCTCTCTATAATGTTGGCGATTTTTAAGGTAAAATAATTTTATATTCTAAAATTTGGGCGAATCGTCTTTTATAAAATTGGAAATTGGCGAATCTTTTTTGTGGAAAAATCATGGAAAATTAGACCACTGGGCGAACATTAGCCCCTAAAATTTTCCATGCCCTAAATCCATCTTAACTTCGAATCTACCAAGTGCCTAGAGGGATCAAATCTCTTCAGGTGCAAACATCTTGTAAAGTGAGAGGAGATTTGATCTCTCTTGGCAGTTATAGATCTAGGCTGGTTTAATTATTATTTTTTATTAAAATTATTGGGATATGCTCTCCATTTTATATTTTTTAAAATGTTGTAAAATTGTCTTTAAATTATATATTTATATATTCAAAAATGTTTAATTTTTTTTTTTTTATTGATTTAAAATGTGGAACATATGTAGTTGTACTTGTGTAGTAATTGAATTTAGAGTAGTAATTTAACTTTTCTATATTTAAAATTTTGTTGGAGTATATTTTTTAATGAATTTCATTTATGGTTACAATTTCGGGAACCTATCTAGATCACAATTAAATTAATGTATAAACACACAATTAAATAAAACTTTTCTCAATAATGACCTCTCTTTGGATTGTAATATCTTAAACAATATTCTAAGAGAACAACTCAAAATTTACTTAAACTTTTCTTAGCATATTAGCATTTACCATTCTACAACTTATTAGCATATTAGCAACCCTTTGTTGAGATTATCAGTACTATGCAATGTGGGTTGACCACCAATCAAAATAGAATCTAATACCAAGTAAATAGGGTATAAATTTTACATAACTCATTTTGGATAGGGATAGAGGGGAGATAAAGAACACTGAAGGCCCCAACCAAAACTTTCTCTTTGGAAAAAAAGAAAATTCATTGGAAATTTATCCCTTTAAATAGGCTACATTAGAGAAGAATACCATGGGTTAAGAATACCATAGGAAAAACTATGGGCTGTCAAAACAAGGAGCCCAAAAAAGTAAACTAACTATTTAATTATTTTAGTTTATTTTCTTTTAATATTTTTTTTTTTCATTTTTATGTAATATGACCGAGTCAAAATATTTATATAATGGGAGAGGACAAATCATTACAACATGTCTTCCATATTGACGTAGTCTAACTTACCGAATAAGTTTTTTCACCAGAATTGGGTAATACGATTCTAAACAAGGTTGTGATTTTTTGCTGTTTAAAATACATTTTTGAATGCATAAATAGATTCAACACCAACCAAAGATAGATTGAACAACTTAAAATGTATAACATACATCTAAATTTTGATAATACCACTCTAGATCCATTTTAACTCTAGATCTAAATTTTGATAATACCACCCTAAATCCATTTTAACTCTAGATCTACTAAGTGCTAAGAGGAATCAAATCTCAAATATCTTTTCACTTTAAAAGATTTGCAGGGTTTATTCCTCTCCATGCTTGGTAGATCCGGAGTTGAGATAAATCTAAATTAGTTTAATTATTAATAATTGATAATTATAATTATTTTTATTTTTATTGATATTTTATTTTTATAGTTTCAATTAATAATTATAAGGATTATTTTTTATTTATATATTTAATTGTATTTAATTTTCATTTTTATTGTTTTTAATTTGATTAAGTCAAAATATTTAACTTCGCCATTTGGAGAGGAGACTCTGTTGCTGCTGAAAGCCGCAGATTTTGCATAATGGCAATGATAACCAATCTCCGCTACATTTTCATAACTTTACTATATCTCTTTCATATTGGGATGGAGAGCTCTACATTTTTTAAAAATTAATTTTAAGTTAAAATTTATAGTGAAACAAAAAAAAATGTTAAACAAGGTAAGACCTCTACTGCGCTTCCACCTGCTGAAGACCTGCTTGATAGATCAGAGAGCTTGGGCTTTCGGGAGCAAGCCACCGCAGCCCCGCGGATGTAGAGTTGCAGAGACTCTCCCATGGAATCCAGCGGGGGCCCTGCCCCTCCACTCAACCCGCCTCCGGAGATTTCTGCATTCAAAGCATTGATTGCCGCAAGTTCGAAGCGCCCTCCCACGGCTAGTCAGCAGAAGTTTGTCAAGGAACTAGATTCGATCCCTACGGTTGCCCTTCCTGAAGAAGAAACATGCAAGGCTGCTCTGAATCTCGCTGAGAGAGGGTTAATAGGCCAGTTTACGAGCCTCTGGCCATCTCCAAAATCGGTAGAGAACTGGACTCAAAGAAACTGATCTCCTTTGATTAAAGAGGGAATCAAGCGCTATTTTGTGGGCAAAGGGTTCTTCGTATTGGTCTTTGAAAACCCGGATGATAGAAATGGCCCGTATTTCATGGGACCACAAGCCCTGTATCTAAACAAATGGTCTCCCGACTTTGATCCCTCTCAGGACATCCCCTCCGTTGTCCCGGTGTGGGTGCGACTTCCCCATTTGCCCCTCCACTGCTGGAACCAAAAAACCTTCCAGATCATTGGTAATGCGCTCGGAAAATACATAGATCAAGCGGCAAGGAAAGATCAGTACTCATGTGCCCGAATCTGTGTAGAAGTTGAAAACGCTGTAACTCATAAGCTGAATATACTGACTGTTTTCTTTGTAAACAGGCTGCCTCGGCAAAGACCCCTCCTATCTTTTTTAAATAAATAAAATTCATATCCGTTACAGTTATGAAAAAAAAGTATATATATATAGTGAAACCTAAAACCATTTTAACTTCACCAATGGGGAGAGGAGATTCTGTCGCTGCTGAAAGGCCGCAGGTTTTGCGTAATGGCAATGGCAACCAATCTCCGCTACATTTTCCAGACAACCTGGGTGCCAGGTGGAGGAATGGCCGAGAAAGGTGGTAGCGATATCATCTCTTCGATATCCACCGCCTCGCCGCTCATTACAAGTTCCGCGACGTCCATATTGACGTGGCTGTCATAAATCTTCTATGGACGAACGCTATGGAATCCGTTACGAGCAATAATGATCCAGTTACATAATTATAAAGTATTCTATGTTCTATATTGTATTTTAATAATGAACCATAAAACACTCAGCTACACTGACTACAAAATATTAGATAATTTTTACGTTGGAATGTGTGAGAGCATTCCCAAAAAATTGAATTTAATGACACACCATTGACCATTTAATGCTCTGTAGTATAGCTTATTGCTCACTGATTTAAAACCTGTCACAATCATTATATGTCCAGTGTCATTAATGCGAAAGAAAGTTGAAAGTTAAAAGAAATAATAAGCAGTATCATGCGGTAGCAAATGAAAAAATTATAGTTTAAATGGCTCAAAATTGTGTTCCTAAAATAACAGAAATTTGGTATGATTTTGAATCAATTTGGTAGATTTTTTTTAAAATTTGTATTACAACTCTCAATCTTCATGATTTTGGGTGTTTAAGTCTACTTTTTCCATGAAAAAAAAAATGATTTAGACACTACAACAATCTAATTTCTGAAATTGTTTTCGACAGATTTTCGCTGAAACTTTGTCGTCCAAGCGAAATTGTGGCCTTAATAGACAACACCAAAAAAATTAATATTTTTTTAGTTGGCTACTATGAATAGTTAATATTGTTATAACTAGCGTTTAAACCAAAAGGTGAAAGGGCACATTGATATACCCGCCTCGACAATGAAAACCATAGTGCTTGGAGCGAAAGGATAGGTGGACCCAACAACAAAACCATTAGTGGTTTGAGAGACCCCTCCTCTGGTTTTCAAAACCAAAAAGGGGGTCTCTCAATTAATCTATGTCATTGATTTCGTGCATATGGTATTAACACGGATCCAAACAAGAGAACCCCCATCATTAAACCTCTGTGGGGTAGGGGGTCCCTCATGCCATCGGATCTCGTTGGTCTTGCACATGTATCATCCAATCCATTGACCGTTGGTCTAAGATAACCATCCTCAAAATCACATTGACGTTCTAAATGCTACCAAGCACGTTGACTTTATGTTGCGGTATTCTCCCCGGAAACCATAAAAAATCATACAAACCACAACTGACAAGTCGACTTAGCATTGGCTCTGGTATTTTAGAAGCATGAGTCACACCTAGCAATGGCTCAAAACGATTGGATTTGTTGTAACATAGATTTGCTCGGCCAAAAAAAATATGACTGAAAATATGGAGATGTTAGGACCGACAACTAAGGAAGCAGAGGTGATTTCTTAAACCAAGAAAGCTATTAATTTAAGTGCAGATCATCATGCTTGTAAGAACAACAAGAAGGGTGATCTAGACAAAGATGCAAATAATGTGTGACATCAATTGTAAATGCGGCCTTGTTGATGCTTCCATGATGAAAACCCAGAATGTCAATGGCTTCTATCTTTTCCAAAGGAAAAATACGAGCATCAAGAAATCAATCCATCGCTTGAAAAATATCATGAAATCTTCTCATAATCAACTATCCCTTATTGAGTAGACTAATACAACTTTAAATGTTGCACTTTACAATGCTAGATCTCAAAGTTTACATGTGCCTGTTGATTCTTGCAAAGACATCCAAACATGTACCTGTGTTAGTTTGCATGTACATTATTTGCGAGATCCGACAGAATGAGGGACCCCTTGCCCCACATAAGGTTAACAAGGGGTCTCTATTGTTGGGATCTGTGCTAATACCACCTACATAAAATCAACGACAAAGATTAATCAAGGGACCCCCCTTTCGGTTTTCAAAATTGAAGGGTGGGTGTGTCAAACCACAAATGGTTTTGATGTTGGGTACATGAACAAAAAACCTTATTGAATACCCCTTATCTTGTCTAGATCCTTCTTGGTTGTTCTCATCGAGAGTTTACTTATGCTAGTGGGAGTGCCCTTTGAAAGAAGGTACCATTCAGAGAGCTAATACAAAATTTGTTGGGAATGGAAAATAAACACAATTTATTCGTGACTCCACTATGTGGCCATGGGTTGATGGTATTGTTAATTCTCTGGTTCCCACAAAACCAAGCTTACAAGGTATTTTCTTAAATCATAAAACATCGAAATAGAAATGTCCATAGGAAAATTTACGAAGAATTGAATAAAACTATGTAGTGACTATATATAGAATGGTTATATATAATATACTTTGGACGTGTATGTTGGTTGAATTTATGTAAGTATGTTATATCAGTACAAATATATGCTCATATGAATTATACAATTTTCTATCACATAATGAGGAAGGAGGCATCGAACTTGACATATGTAAAGCCTAAGGTTGCTCATCCAAGGAAGCCAGAGGGTGGACACACCCGTTTTCTCATAAGAGACCACAAACTACATTGTGGCACTTATGATGCAGGTTCAAGCCATGTAACCACTTACATAGTGCCACACAAATTTGAGTGTCATGATCCTTCTCATGTTTAGGAATAAGGTTGCATGGTTGAATCTCGACCTGGACAAGCGAATGTTACAATCATTTTTTGCATATCTAGTTATATTTATATGTCAGAGAGAGAACAACAAATAACATATGCATTTGAAAAGAAGAAGCCCATTGTTGAACCTGTGAATCTTATTTGCCTTTGATCATCGATCCGAATCTATGAATTTCCTTATCCATTGTTAATTTCTCTCTTTAAAGTTATAAATATATGTACCTTTGGCTTCTAACAAACTAAAATTTTGGATTTTGGATTTTTGTGTCTTTGAATACCTTTTACATCTTATATTGATGGAAATTAAACATAAATATATATGTACATGTTTTTTTTATTGTGCATCAAGGAATGTTTTGGATGTGATTTTTATAATAAATCTTTATTGTGTTGTGTCTCTACATCTCGATTTGAACTTGACAGAGGTGTGGCCATAGATAAAAGAGTTCAAATGGGCGTTGGAGGATTCCAATGATGCCCTTCAGATAAGTCCTAGCCATCTCAAAACGCTATACAACAAAGGCAGAGCTGTGTTGGGTTCATGCATTATAAGGCGTCATGTCAATGTTTGAATAAAGTAGGCAAGACCAACCCTTGACAAAGGGAAATACAAGTGGTGCTAGGCTAGGTGAAGACATTGTATGCCTAGGGACTAAACGGAAACTATGACATCTATGACTAGCAGCTCAAAGGTGGATTTTCTCCTCTGATTATGTATATTCAAAAAATTGAATAGAAAATCCAACATTTAAATCATTCATTGATAATTATTTTTAGTGTAAATTTAGATGACTAAGTAGGCAAATGTGTATAACACTAAATGTGTATAGGCTAGTGAGGAAGCACTTGTATCTGAGTTATTAGCTCAGCAGGCAAGAACACCAGTAGCGAAAAACAACAACAATAACAGTAGTCGACAGCCAAAAAAGCAAAAAATGTCTGCAAACAACAATTCAATTTAGGGAATGAGAATGATTTCTAGAAAGATATTGAGAGGATAAATAGAGGATATTTCCACCAACCCAATAGGTGAGTAAATTATCAATTACACTTTCAGATCATATTGCGATTTGATAGTGGAATGATCATATCGTACAGTAGGAGTATGTGTTGGTTGCAGGTAATTGGGTTATGATTCAACTCTATTGAATGAAGCAGCTGCGGGAAATTTGATTACCATTCAGTTCTATTGAATGAAGTCACTCTGAGATAAAGTAAGAGAAGACAGTGTATTCATTCTTTCCATGTGGTTAAATATAAAGGTGAGACCTGTTGAGGAGGTTGAATTTTTAACAGTGTCATGAGAAAAAAACTCATCAAAGAATGCCTATCGGTGTAATCATTGTTATAATCAATGTATATTCATCTTAATTCTGGATTTACCAAGCATCGATAGAAGTTAAGACAGATCTAGGTTGATACTCTTGCATTCGATAATTGATTTCCTCGAGCTTTTAAATAGGCTTCATCATAATAAATACTATGGACTAACTCATACTTATATATATATATATATATATATATATATATATATATATTAATGTTGGCTTTGTCAACTTGACATTACGCTACATAATTCCTTACATAACATTTTGCAACATCTCCACCATATTGGATTGTAGAGAGCCTTTAGGCGAAACTAACATATTCATATAAATTAAATGGCTAGTAAATGTTGATATGACCCAATTCATAATAACTAGCCTAGATTCAACCTAAATCCAGATCTACCAAGTGTCGAGAGGGATCAAGTCTGCAGTTAAGATGGATATGAGTTAGTACTCTTGCATTCCATAATGGATTTCCTCAAAGCCTTTAAATAGGCTTCATCGCAACAAATACCATGGGCTTGTAAACCACGATGATTGTATAGTTTAATTTAACTTTATAATTTTAGGCATTGTCTAACAGTTAGACTTTTCGGAGTTTTTGGCTAGAATCTCGCAAAAAAAAATTGGTCAAATCTTGATTTGTGTTGTTTAAACTATTTTTTTGACTACATATATGCATTCAACGCCTTAAAAACCCTTGTGGCACTTGGATTGTGAAGATTTCACACCTCAAACTTGTGATTGCAGTGAATCCATGCCAGATTCTGCACAAATTAGACCAAAACACAGGTTGGAAATGCTTCTAAAAAGTTTCACAAATAGTGTACTCTATAATTTATAGTAAAACTTATAATTATTAATTTTACTTTTTTATTTTTATAATTTTGATTATTGAGAGATTTGGGCCTCTTACTTATTTCTTTATTTATTTTTTATTTAATTTTTTATTTTGACTGAATCAAAATGCTTACATAACATGATAGAAAAGGAATTTGCAACATCTCTTCCATACTATGTTGGAGAGTGCCTCTCAGTGCAATCATCAAAACACTTATTTCATTACATATCCCACGTTGCTAAAATTAAAAAAAATCATATAAAAAAACTAAATTATAAATTTATTATATATATACAGACACACACATTTAAAAAATGTGCAAAAATATTTTTAACCATAAAGATTTACCCCCCACTTTACCATAGAGATTCTCAATCTATAAATAAATATGCTTTGGTACACTAGCATGGGTTATCAATTCCACATGCCCAAAAAACCATAATTCACTTTAGATGACATCTTTTCTTAATTAATCAATTAATTAAAAAACCAAAAAGAGCATACCTACTTTGGAGTTAGATCTCAACATTTGATTTGTGTAGACTACTATGAATATTTTAGAATATTCCATGGAGGTTAAATCCCTACCATCCATAATAACTAGTGCAGCCATATAAATTAAACCTCTGATAAATGTTGATACATATCGATTTGTAATAAACATCAAAACACTTACTATTAAAAAAATGAGTAGAGATTTGTACTATTAAAAAAAATTGGATTACAATGCTAGAATGTTTACGTATTCTAATTTTCCTTGCAAGTTTAAGATTGAGCATGGAGGCTTAATCCAAACCCTCAAGCGAGTTCCCCATAACACAAAAAATTCAATCCCCTCCCAACTAAAACTTTTCCAAAAAACCCCCATTGTCTAGACACATTTACATTCCAATTTTCACTATATTTGTTTTGATTTAGTTTGACTTTTTGTTTTCCTTAGTGAAATACTTTTTCCTTTCTTCCCAACTTGAGTCCAACCTGTGTTTTCTGCAAATTCTGACTGGCCATTCTTTCGCAAGTGCACATTGCTATTCTTGAAGTCTTCCTCATCTGCCTAATTTTCTCAGAAGTTTCCTTTCCAACAATCTTCCTTTTGGTTTCTAGAGGGGATCCGTTTTCCACGAGGGTTTGTTTCTTTTCCACTTTTGCTGAGTCTGAAGAATCCTCATTGGCACGCGTTTTTTCCTGATTGTTTTTTTCCTTTGATGCATTTTACTTGGTAGTATTAACTTATGGTTAACTTTTGGTTCTTTCATATCATAAGACTATTCCTCTTTGTATATCGTATAGTGGTTTCCCTAACCTCCTTCCCACCATGTAAACCTTTGATATTTTTTCTGATCTTTGTTGTTCTGACACTTGGTGCAATTTTTAATTATATGCCCCATTTCATAGTACACTCTACACTAGAATGAAAAATTTTCGGTAGTCGAGATTTTAGAACAAAGCATAGTTTGGACCCGTCAAATAGATCTGAGCGAGAAAACCTTTATTGAAGTTCATCTCCAGAAAAATTTGAGCACAAGTAGTATTTTAAAAACTTATTGTATCTAGATTTCTACAATAAAACTTTCCAAGAGCATTCCAAATAGAGGATAATGATTAGAGATTCGAAATATGCAAAGGTAGATTTGGAAGCATTACCCAAACTAGAGCTGTGGAGATTGATGTCGTTACTAGATCAAATGTGGGAGACCAAAGCTGCATAAAGAGACTTGCACTACCCTAGAACCACGAATCAAATGAAAGAATGGCCTTATTGTCCTCAATATTGTCGAAAACAACAATGAAAAAACCTTGAGTCATGAGTTAAATAATTAGATCATCCATTAAACAAGGTTTCTGTGTCTCAAAGTTCTATTTGTGCAAATTTATCAGTCACAGCGAAAATTCATTAAACCTGCAAACCAAATCTTCTTCTTCTTCTTCTTCTTATTCTTCTTTTCTTTTTAATCGCAGTTGAAATCTTCCTCATCCAAGGGACATTGAGGGAAGGGACTTCTTGAAATACTAGGAGGCCAAATCTGGATTTCAGAATGGAACTATATGAAACCGAAGAAGAGCTTGCTTGTCTGAAAACCATTCCTGCAAAAGAAATTGTCTTCATTGTTGAATCACTAAGATTCACCATTGATCAAATTTCAGCAAATAGATTGACGTGGTCTAAGTATAGAATGACAAATTAGGGAAAAACCCTAGCCACTTTAATGGTTTTTAGAGCTCTCTCTCTCTCTCTCTCTCTATATATATATATATATATATATATATAGATATGAAGAAATAAAATTAAAATATAAATTTTAATATACTAATTTAAAAAAGAATTTTAATTTTAAGTAATATATTTGTATACAATGACTAAATGACTAAATAATTGAATAATTAGTTAGTTATTCCTTCATACCAATCTGCATCCATCTTAACTTCATATTTATTAAGTGTTGAGAGGGATGAAATCTCTTCAGGTGCAACCCTCTTTTTTAGTGCAAAATTTGAGAAAAGGTTTGCACCTCGAGAGCTTTGATCCCTCTCGATGCTTGATAGATTTGGAGTTAAGATGGATCTACGTTGGTTTCAATCTAGCGCAACCACACAAAATTTGTTGAACATGTGACTAATCTAATCATTTTTAATGCATTAAATATGTCTAAGATTAAAGGTTGATGAATTCCTTCTCTTCTACATCTCATGCACACTAGACCTGTATTTGTATTAAATACCTGAATTCAAACATATGACTCCTTACACACATACGCATTTGAATTTGAGCTAATCAATAAATCCTCTCACGAAATTTTCGATGCACAATATTCATATCAATAAGAATTACAGGTTGAGCATGGGCATAGATATCATTTAAACATCTTTTTTCATAGGCTTTTCTTCTTCATCTTGTATTATGCTTGATTTCATTGAATACTGTTTTCTTTTTCGATATGCTCTTTGTTGAGAGGGTGAATATTTCCACAGTTATTAATTGTAAGAATAGTTCCGAAGAAAACTATGAAATAGGATTTATAATCCTATTTCATAGTTTTCTTCAGAAATCTTCTTATAATGTTCTTTGTTATTCAACTTTTCATTTCATCTAACTTTTTTTGTCAATTTCCTCTTCATTTTGTATTTTCTTGTATTCTTTGGTTTTAACAATCTCCAATTGTTATTTTTTGTGCCCTTCTTTGTCAATATGCTCTTATCTTCGATATGCTCTTTTTCCCATTCATTTTTCTCTTTAATTTCTCTTGTTGTTATTCAATAGTCATTGCTATATGGAAAATTCACTTCTACGGACAAAATTAAACTCCCTAGATCTAGTGGTCTAATCTAGAACAACAGAGAGCAAAAATATCTATGTTTTCCTTAGAGAGACTAGAATATGGAAAAGAGACCTACTTGGAATCTGTAGTAAGTCCTCTTCTTCTCCTTTCTTGTAAGATCTGACTCTAGCTCCAAGTGTTATAATTAGAACATGCACAAATCACTAAAACAAGCAAAGGAACTACAATATGCACATAGCATAATCCAATATTTTCTAATCAATGAGTCAACATGACATTGAAACACATAAGCATCAACGTGACACAAGTATAGGAAAGTAGAGTGTTTTTTGTATTAATAAATAAATTAGAGAGTTACAACCATATATAGAAGATGACTTTGTAGATGTCTCCCCAATTGTGTTGTCCTTCCTTGCCACAAAACAAACCTTCACACTCAACCCTAATGCACAAATGGATGATAAATCGTTAAGTTCAAAGTAGCAGCATGAGGGCATTAATAATCTCCAAAAGCCAACCAATAATCTCTAAAAGCCAACCCAAACTCCATGGGAGGCAATAAATTTATAAGGTGAAAGCGGTACTTTAAGATTTACCAATCTAGGGTTGAGATCCACATATGAGGGAGGATAAGATCAAGGGATAAGATATAAGACCACTAGAGTAGGATCGGATAGGAAATCAAGATCTCTATCCATGGTAAATAATTAAAACCACCTTAGAAGCTTCTAGAATGGGAAGAATCGATTTTTTTTTTATAAATTTTCATAAAATTCTAGGATCAGCTCACCTGCAAATGAGAGAAACATGCGCTAATCAACATTGTTGCTCAGGTATGCAACTTGCAGCCAACACAGGTGGTCAATTATGCAATATGCGTTGGGGCTAAAAACATGGTGTTTAGGCTGATTGTCCTAGAAACTCAAATTTTTTGGAGAGGAGATTCTTAGGGATTTGCAAAGGGATAATGAAAAAGTGTTCAAGGATGTTGATTGATTTGGTTTTCAGGCCTTTTGAGCGGATGTGAAAAAATGACTTGTAACAGTCATTTTTCTAATTGTCTTTGTTGATATGCTCTTTGCTTCTCCATTTGTTGTTGACACTCCTTAGTTGTCATTTCTTATGCCTTTCTCGATCAACTTTCTCTTCATTGTTCATTTTTATGTAGGATGGATCATGTTTGATGATTAAGATGGATCTAGGCTCTTTGTGGTTCATTTCTAGTTTGATGATTATTCTAACAAAAAAATCAATGCATATCATTAGTAGTTACTTTGTGCATGCATTGAAACTAGTGCACAATATTAATCTAGTTACTTTGAAAACAATGCACATCATCCATATTTTACATCAAATCATAAAGTAACATCTACACTGAAATCGATGCATATAGTGCAAACAATTAGATATGATTAGAAATCAACATCTACACTGAAATCAATGCATCCTCAATTGTCATATCTTGTGTTTTTCTCTGTCAGCTTACTCTTTGTTATTCATTTCTATTTGAGAGAATGATGATTAAGATGGATTTAGGCATTTTGTTTATCATTTTTATTTAATAAGGATCTAGGATGATGATTACTGTAACACATAAATGCACATCAACAATAATTACTTTGCGCATACACTAAAATCCATGTACACTATTAATGATGATGATGATGATGATGATGGTTAACGTCCACTCAGACCAAATTGGTCTATCGGACCTACAATTTTCTTAATTTTTACTTGTCTGGCTCCTCGTCTTTCTTGGCGAGATTGGTGTTGTAGCTTTCTTTCTTTTCTCTACGGTCTTCCAACTTCCTTTGTCTTGCATCTCCTTCATTTCTTCTGGTTCTTGGGACATTGGTGTCTTAGCTTCGCGATCTATTGTGTTCGTTCTTTTGAAAATAGTTGGAGAAGAAGTTTGGTTTAGGAGATCTGCTTTGCTGTTAAATGAAGATTTATTTTCTGCGGTATTCAAATCCTCATAACTGTTGATTTGTTGGAGCGGGCTTTCTCCTTGCTTGTTTTAAGAGTTGTTTCCTTCTTCCTTGATTTCTTGTGACTCATTTTCTCTAGAATATTCTTCTTCTTTGATGACAGTGTAGTGTTCTTTTTGTGCTCCTTCCCACCATGTAGATCTGTGGTGGTTTTTTCTAGCAAAATTTTTCTCAGAGGCTTTTGGGCAATTTTTGGCTAGATGCCCCGTCTCAAAGCACGATCGACATCTGAAGAGGACACTTTCATAATCAAGCTTCTGGTTCCACACATAGTCTTTACTTGTTAGGTTTATTTCAGCTGGGAATCCGGCGCTGAAATCCATTTCCACACAGATGCGAGCATAGGTGGTTCTGGCATATTCCTCTGTTTCTGGGCACCTGCAGTAAAATTTCCCAATTGCATTTCCGATGGCTTTTAGCGAGGAGAGATTCCAGAGATGCAAAGGTAGGCTTGGCAATCTCACCCAAACTGGTGCTGAGGTTATCACTGCTGTAGAGGGATCGAATGATGGGTTCCATGGCTTCATGAATAGGCCTGATTTTTCCCAAAACCAAGGGCCGGAATCTAGAATACATTGTCTGCTTTCAGGATTTTCAAAATCTACTATAAAGAAACCTCTAGCACAGGGGTAGATATTAATTTCATCGGAAATGATAGGCTTCCATACCTCCGAGATCCAATTGTGGAGTGCTATCAGCCGCGGCCAAAAACCATTGAACCGGCAAATTAGGGCACTTTCGGAGAACTTCAAAGCTTCATCGAGTGAGTCCTGGACCACTTGGATAGTGGGAGCTGGGGCTTCACTCACGATATGGGCAGGAGATTGCCCTTCAGAGGCAGATGAGCCACCAGTTATTTTTGCGAAGCTCAGAGCCATATTTTACTTGCTCGTAGAACGTAGCGAAAGCCTAGCAAGATCTGCGTGCACATCATCCATCTTGTTACATCAAATCACATCATCCATCTTGTTACATCAAATCAGAAATTAATGTACACACTAAAGTCAATGCATCTAGTGAAAACAATCAAATAGGATTAGAAATCAACATTTACACCGAAATGAATGCATCAAATGCAATTAATGAAATATGATTAAAAATCAACGTCTACGCTGAAATTAATACATTAAGTGAAATAAATCAAATAGGATTGTAAATTAACATATAAATTGAAATCAAGACATCTATTTCAATAAAAGGATAATATATTAATGTCAAAGAAACATAATCTCAAGTTAGGACCTTGCATGTGCCTTTACCCCTTTAATTTAGTGAAATTTCAACAATTTTTGGTTTCTTATTTTTAATTTAATTTGGAGACTTTGATAACCTTTTAAATCCTTTGTTTAGTTTTTACTTTTTGTAAAAGCCTTACTTCCTCTTTCTTTATTATTAATAATGTTCAATATTATATAATACTATATACTGTTAAATAAACATAATATTATAATCTTTAAAAATAAATGCTATATAATATTTAACATAATACTTAATAATATTATGTTTAATATACTATAATATTATATAATATAAACATTTCTCTACTGTATATAGTATCCCAGATGAACCCAATAACTAGCCTAACATGTAGCTAGTGAACCTATGGGTGTCTGCGTCTTGTTCTTCTCTCCATAAACAAGGTTATAACCAGTGGATTTTAACCTTGGATCTCTCAATTTTCTCAGGACTCACATTACTTTGATCACCAATCGCGCTGACCCCGGGACAATTAATATTTAATATTATCATACTATATTATATTAAAATTAATAATATCAATAATAAACATAATATTCCACCATGGTGGGTGCAGGATCTAACCAATTGTCATCATCATGATGAGACTATATGGTCACAACAACCACATGGCCTTTCAAATGCTCTCTCTTGAGTGTTGGTACATTCAGTTAAATTCTCATGCAGTGGAATTTACGATCCTAGTGTGGTGGTACACTCTCTTGATTTTGGTGTATATTTTTACTGTAGATTCAACAACTTATGTGATTTTCTAAAACACAAGACAAGAATCTACTATACTCTTCAGTGGAAACTAAAATTGATCGATGAAAACAATAAGCAGAAAAGGAAGAATATCAAGTGCACATAACACAATATTTCTCTGGGGAAAGCAACTGCTAAAAACCCCGACTATATATATTGCATTAACCAGAAGATCTAAGAAGAAAATACAACGCTTGTTTAATTCAAACAATTCCTGCACTAGTACAATCTAACTCTCTACTTCCTAGGCTGACTCTGACCAACACTTAGCTTATTTACTAGCCTTCCAAGCCCCTACTTCCTTACACAGTTCCTGAGAGAATTAGCCTATATTTAATGTGGAAATTCCCTCTCCATAACTGCGCAATCCAAACATAGATCATCAACTGATTGCATGCACCATTTGTATAACTCGGAAAATTATACAACTGATATTACACTCTGCCAAAACTCTAATATCAACTGGGTCTTCATATGAACTGACATGCATGAATTATTTATGAGTGAATCTTCAGTTAAATGGTGTGGTAATGGTGATGCAATGGTGCACTACTCCATTACTAGACCTCTACTAGTTCCTCCAACAATTAGAACTAGTTTAACTGACTATAACCCAGTTAGACCGAGTTATCTAATTACAACTCAAAATAACTCAACCTGGGCCCCTAAAATTTAGGGATCACTCTACATGACTCTAGATAAAATTCCAACTCGAATTTCCTAAGTCAATTTAACTTAATTAACTATTACAAGTTGCTATGAGAATAGAACTTTGATTTAATTCACAATTTAATTCAAAGACAAATTAAATTGGAATTTCTAGATGTTATTTTTAACATTTATATTTTCAAATTTAAACACTCCCTCTCAACAAGAAAGGAATTCAACTCTATCCCAATTCGGTACCTTTGGAATGTTATGCATGCAACAATTGTCATTGTTGTTGTTGCTACAAAAACACATGCAACCAAAAAAAGGTATCCAACCTGAATTAGTATGATGTATCAGTCACCAAAGTCTTTGACTACTACTAGCTCTGCCCCTGTCAACTGAAAACTCTGCGCTTTCGTTGACTCTTCCTCTGTGCCATCTGCAATGCTGTCAACTCTGCTCTGCGCTCTCCAATATCTGACTACTGCTAGCCTATGCCTCTGTCACTCTGATATCTGACTACATCAACTACCACTGATCCATCTTTCTACTGTGTATTGTGGGCTCCCGTAGCATTGTAATGATCCATGAGACAAAACCTCTCAATGGACCCTGTCCAAATTTATCCACTCTTGGGACTAATACTTCACATCACCCCACCTCTCACCTAGAGGTATGGCTGCATGTGCTCCCTCTGCCCACTTGGCTCAAAATTCCCCCCTACTGTAGGTATCTACTTGAGTGGATGTCTCCACTCAGTCTCCACCCGGTCTCCTCTCTGCTTCTCCAATTGTGGTTGCTCCACAACTTTCTGAGATTGCTTCTGAGGCTGCTTCTGGGCTGCATGTTGAGAGGTAATTCATGATCCCTCTCAACCGCCGAGTCTCTAGCCTTTGCCTTGCTCCTCAAAGCTTTGCATGCATCTTCGACCTCGAGAGCATACATGTTCTTGACTCGCACACCTATCTGTTTCACCTGTCTCGTGGCGATGTGTCTAAGGAAAACCTTTCCCTCACTAAAAATCACATCATAGCCACGGTCTTCCAATACGACGACGTAAAAAATATTCTTCTTTAGTCCTCGAACATACATCATATTTGTGATTTTGAGAGGGGAGCTAGACTCCCTTTGAAAGGTATTGTACCGATCCCGATAGTGCTATACCTCCCGTCATTTGCAAACTCTATGTTCTGCTTGAGTTCTTTCTCCTCAAAGTCACTAAAGAGATCTCTATTCCTCGTCATATGGAATGAGGCACCGTTGTCCAGATACCACATGATTCCCATAACAATGCTCACCATACATGCAATGAGAGTGAAATCAAGTTCGAATTGTGAAGCTAAAGCTTCACCTACTGATGCAAATGTAGGCTCCTTCTTGCTTGCTTTCTTCTGTGGGCAATTCATGGCAAATTTCCCATACTCATCACAATGGAAACACTTGACTTTCGACAAGTCCTTCTTCTTGCTGCCCGCCTCACCTTGGGACTTCTTTCCCTTGGATTTCTTTTCTTTGTTCACTAATGCAAAGTCCTCTTCCACTTATTTGGAAGAGGTCCCATCTCTGGTGTTCCACTGAATCTATTCCTATACCAAATCCGACCACAGCAGTTCCCAATCTGGTAGCTTCTCCCTCCCATTAACAGAGTCTTGGTAACTATGTCAGCTCTTGGGAAGTCCTAGAAGAGCTAGGCTCACCATATCGTCTTCAGCAATAGTAATCCCAACACTTCCAAGCTCATCTCGATAATGGGTGAACTTGGAAAAGTAATTCGGAATTGAGTCGCCCTTCTCCATCTTGATATTTCTGAGTTTGTCCTTTAGTGCCAATTTCCTATTGTCACTGCTATTTTGAAATAGGCCTATCAATGCCTTCCACATTGAGTATGGAGTATCCTTTCCATGGAGACTTGAGACAATGTGGTCTCGAACTCCCTCTAGGATAATCCTTCTCGCTTTTGCCACACACTTTCTCCATTCAACTAGATCTTTAGCATTTGATGTTAGAGGCTTAGGAATGTCATGATTTGTGAATTCCTTGAGGCCATTGTATTATAACACTCCCTCCATCCTGTCTTTCCAAGCTAGGTAATTTGAGCTGCCCTCCAAGGCATACTCAAGTCACAAACCGTAGAATGACATATTTCTTCTCTGAAGTATGAACTTGCAAATTCGATTTTCACCTGCAAAACAAACTCGAATTCTCCTCCTCTATACTATATTGATCTTTGATATCATGTATATTTTTACTGTAGATTCAACAGCTTATGTGATTTGCTAAAACACAAGACAAGAATATACTCTACTCTTCAACGGAAACTAAAATTGATCGATGAAAACAATAAGTAGAAAAGGAAGAATATCAAGCACACATAACACAATATTTCTATGGGGAAAGCAACTACTAAAAACCCCGACTATCTATATTGCATTAACTAAAATATATGAGAAGAAAATACAATGCTTGTTTAATTCGAACAATTCCTGCACTAGTACAATCCAACTCTTTTCTTCCTAGGTTGACTCTGGCCAACACTTAGCCAACTTACTAGCCTTCCAAGCCCCTACTTCCTTGTTCAATTCCTGAGAGAATTAGCTTCTATTTAATTTGGAAATTCCCTCTCCATAACTGTGCAATCTAAACGTAGGTCCTCAACTGATTGAATGCACCATCTGTACAACTTAGAAAATTATACCACTGATAGTACACTGTCCCTGAACTCTAATCTCAACTAGGTCTTCATCTAAATTGACATGCATGAATTATTTATGAGTGAATCTTCAGTTAACTGGTGTGGCACTGGTGATGCACTAGTGCACTACTCCACTACTAGACCTCTACTGGTTCCTCCAACAATTAGAATTAGTTTAATTGACTATAACTCACTTAGACCGAGTTATCTAATTACAACTCAAAAGAACTCAACTTGGACCCCTACAATTTAGGGATCACTCTACATGACTCTAGATAGACTTCCAACTTGAATTTCCTAAGTTAACTAAGTCAATTTAACTTAATTAATTATTACAAGTTGCCATGAGAATAGAATTTCAATTTAATTCACAATTTAATTCAATGACAAATTAAATTGAAATTTCTAGATGCTATTTTTAACATTTGTTGTTGCAAATTTCAACCTTTGGCTTGCATGTTAATGATAACAAATAATTATTATTTGGAAGGGCTCCTTGCGATGATGGCAAAGGGTAGTCTTATAGTGTGGTGGCACCCTTTTTCAGGTATGCATGTGTTCTGGTTAAGCAGTACATTCTATCTCTCTAAGTCATTGTATATGCTTCCCTTTAGCTACAATGCCAATAATTATTGTAGCTTCCATTCACTCCTCGGCTGGTTTGTCTCTTGGTGCTTACTGGTTCTCTCAGAGGTGGTGAATTTGTGTGTCATTGAATCTCTCGCTTTATCCTCGTCGTCCTTCAGTGTCCACTTGGTTGCTCTGGGTTTCAAGTAGGCCTGCTAGGCTCACCTTGATGGTTCGATTTTCTCCAAAAATAATCTACCTACTTTCATTTCGCATAATTACTTAGCCCTCAACACTAAATTTTACCCAATTTTATCCGTCGAAGTCATAGTTGCATTTCCTCACCTCTGTATGGCAAACCTACCTCAAATGGGAAACCATGACAATTCTAATTGTAAGTCTGCCCTAGTTCTTGCCCTATGAAAATTCAACCACTTATATAAACTCATTCAATATAAATTAAGTTTACGGTTATAAATAATTTGACTAGCTTTAAATTAAATTCAAAGTGACTTAAATAATCTATCACCTCTAATGAAATTGATGACCATAAATAATTTAATTTATTTTTAATGAGGTTCATGATTACGAACATAATATTCCACCAAGTTAATTAATTTTAAACGAAATTCATGATTACAAACAATAATATTTAAAAAATAATCCACCACGTCTGAAAATTTAGCAGTTAAAATGTAAATCCAACTTATGATTAAAGAGTTTTATTAGTTTTAATTAAGAATTTTATAACTTTTAAATAAACTCATGATTACACACATAATATTCAATAACTAATTCACCACATCTAAAACCTTAGTACTAGTTTTAAGTTGATGGTTATAAAGTATTTTATTAGTTTTAAGTTTTAAATAAAACTCATGATTATAAATAATATGATTTGAAGATATTATTATTACAAAATAAATTTTAATTTAATTTTTGTTATATTAATATTTATAATTTTTTAATCTATTTAAAGGCTTACACTAACGTCACTAGGAGCAATAATCTAAATACTTAACTTTTATTTTATGAATAGTTAAAATTGATTAATATCATCTATATATATAAACAAAGTTAAATTTATTGTAGTAAAACATTTTCTAATTATATATATATATATATAAATTTATAATATAAATAAATATATTTTCAATTTATTTATATCTATATATATATATATAAATTTATAATATAAATAAATATATTTTCAATTTATTTATATCTATCTATATATATATATAAATTTATAATATAAATAAATATATTTTCAATTTATTTATATATATATATTCCATTTTTATTTATATATATAACTTATATGTGAATTGTTGGCATGTATATGAATTATAAACCCCATATATATATATGGATCTCAATAAGTTGATGATTGCTTGATTAGACTCATGCTACAACAAAATTTGAAAAAGGTTACTTTTGTGCATGTAATATGTAATATATGCTCTCAATGTTATTACAATTATGTTATTTATTAAATGGAATACAATTTATTTATAAAATATAGATAAATTGAAAATGAAATATGCATATAAAATTATATATATAGTTTTTTAGATGATATTTCATAAAGGTATTGATAAGTCTCTACTACATATATGTAGGTATATTTTTTTTATAGAGTTATTTTTGGGATTGATTTTTCTCGCTAAATTATTTTGAGCCGATGGTTTTCAGCTGTTGTCGGGTGCGAATCGTGCTTCTAAAAAACCAAAGTTAACGCTGAGTCGACTTATTAGTTGTGGTTTGTAAGGGATTTTTATGGTTTCTGGGGAGAACATTGCAACGTAGACTCAACGTGGTTGCCAACATTTAGAGCGCCAATGTGATTTTGAGGATGATTATTTGGGACAAATGATCAACGGCTCAGATGATACATGCCTAGGACCAACGAGATCTAATGACATGAGGGACCCCCTGCCCCACATAAGTTTAACAGAGGGGGTCTCTTGTTTGGATCTGTGCAAATACCACTTTCATAAAATCAACGACGAAGATTAATCAAGGAACCAACCTCTTAGTTTTCAAAATCAATGGGGTGGGTGGGTGGCCCGAGGGCGAGGGTTTGTCAAACCACTAATGGTTTTTTTGTTGGGTACATGAACAAAAAACCTTATTGAATACCCCTTATCTTGTCTAGATTCTTTTCGGATGTTCTTGCTGAGAGTTTACTTATGTTGGCAAGAGCACCCTTCAGAAGAAGGTACCATTTGGAAAGCTAATACAAAACTTGTTGGGAAAGGCGAATAAGCACAGTCCATCCATGACTCCATTATGTCGCCATGGGTTGATGGTATTGTTAATTTTGTAGTCCCCATGGAACCAAGCTTAGAAGGTATTTACTTAAATCATAAAACATCGAAATAGAAATGTCCATAGGAAAATTTACGAAGGATTGAATAAAACTACATAGTGACTATATATAGAATGGTTATATATAATATACTTTGGACGTATACATTGGTTAAATTTATGTATGTTATATCATTAAAAATATATGTTCATATGACTTATACGATTCACAATCACATAATGAGGAAGGAGGCATCGAACTTGACATGTAAAGCCTAGGGTTGCTCATCTAAGGAAGCCAGCAGTTGGACACACCTGTTTTCTTAGAAGAGACCACGAATTACATTGTGGCACTTAAGATGCAGGTTCAAGCCATGCAACCACTCGCATAGTGCCACACAAATTTGAGTGCTCATGTTCCTTCTCATGTTTAGGAATAAGGTTGTATGGTCGAATCTCGACCTAGACAAGTGAAGGTTACAAACGTTTTTCGCATAGGTAGTTATATTTATATGCCAAGGAGAGAACAAAAAATAATATAAGAATTTGAAAAGAAGAAGCCCATCGTTGAACCTATGAATCTTCTTTGTCTCTGATCATCAATCTGAATCTATGAATTTCCTTATCCATTGTAAATTTCTCTCTTCAAAGCTATAAATATATGTACCTTTGGCTTCCAACAAACTAAAACTTTGAATTTTCGATTTCTGTGTCTTCAAATACCTTTTACATCTTATACCAATGGAAATTAAGCATAAATATATATGTATGTATTTTTTTATTGTGCATCAAGGAATGTTTTGGATGTGATTTGTATAATAGAGTTTTGTTGCATTGTGTCTCTACATCTCGATTTTAATTTAACAGAGGTGTGCCCACAAATAAAAGAATTCAAATGGGAATTGGAGGATTCCAAACACACCCTTCGGATCAATCCTGGCCATCTCAAAATGCTATACAATAAAGACGGAGTTGTGCTAGGTTCATGCATTATGAGGTGTCATGTGAATGTTTGAATAAAGTAGGCAAGACCGACCCTAGGAAAAGGGAAATACATGTGGCACTAGGCTAGATGAAGACATTGTATTCTAAGAGACTAAACAAAAACTATGACATCTAGGACTACCAACTCGAAGGTAGATCTTCTCCTTTGATTATGTATATTAAAAATTTGAATAGAAAATCCAACATTTAAATCATTTACTAATAATTATTTTTAGTGTAAATTTAGATGACTAAATTGGAAAATGTGTATGACACTAAATGTGTACAGGCTAGCGAGGAAGCACTTGTATCTGAGGTATCACATCAGTAGGCAAGAACACCAGTAGCAACAAGCAGCAACAATAGCAGTAGCCGGGAGCCAACAATGTATGCAAATAACAATTTCATTTTAGGCAATGAGAATCATTTCTAGAACAAGATTGAGAGGATAAATAGATGATATATCCACCAACCCAACATCGGAGTAAAATATCAATTACACTTTTAGATCAGATTGCGATCTGATTGTGGAAATGTCAGATTGTACAATAGGAGTATGTGTTGGTTGCAATAAATTGGATTATGATTCAACTGTATTGAATGAAGTGGCTACGAGAAATTGGATTACCACTCAATTCTATTGAATGAAGTCACTTCGAGATAAATTAAGAGAACGAAATGTATCCATGTGGATAAAGATAAAGGGGACACCTATTGCAAGAGATGAATTTTCAACAGTGTCATGAGGAGAAACCTCATCAAAGAATGCCTAACGATGTAATCATTTTTATAATTAGTGTATCTTCATCTTAATTATGGATTTACCAAGTGTCAATAGAAGTTAAGATGGATCTAGGTTGATACTCTTGAATTCCATAATTGATTTCCTCAAGCCTTTAAATAGGCTTCATCATAACAAATACTATCGAATAACTCAAACTTATATATAATTAATATTTTTAAATCTTTTTAATTGTAATGTTGATTGACTCAACTTGACATTACATTACATCATTCCTTACATAACATTTTGCAACATCTCCACCATACTGGACTGTAGAGTGCCTCTAGGTGCAAATAATGTATCCATATAAGTTAAATGGCTAGTAAATGTTGATAGGAACCAATTCATAATAACCAATCTAGATCTAACTTAAATTCAGATCTACCAAAAGCAAAGAGGGATCAAGTCTGCAATTAAGATGGATCTAAGTTGGTACTCTTTCACTCCATAATGGATTTCCTCAAATCCTTTAAATATGCTTCATCACATCAATTACCATGGGTGTGTAAGCCACGATAATTGTATAGTTTAATTTAACTTTATAATTTTAGGCATTTTTTATCTGTTAGAAATTTTGGAGTTTTTGGCTGGAATTTGTTATTTTTTTTTTTTGGTAAAATCTTGATTTGTGTTATTTAAACTTCTTTTTTGACTACATAAATGGAATCAATACCTTGAAAAACACTTGCAGCACTTGGATTGTGAAGATTTCACACCTCAAACTCGTGATTCCACTGAATGCACACTGGATTCTGAACAAATTAGACCAAAAAATAGGTTGGAAATTCTTCCAAAAAGTTTCACAAATAGGATACACTATAATTTATAGTAAAAATTATAATTATTAATTTTACTTTTTTATTTTTATAATTTTAATTATTGAGAGTTTTGGGCCTCCTATTTATTTATTTGTTTATTTTTTTAATTTTATTTATTTATTTTGACCGAATTAAAATGTTTACATAACATGACAAGGAAAGGATTGCAACATATTTTCCATACTAGGTTGGAGAGCGTCTTTCAACACAAACATCAAAACACTTATTTCATTATATATCCCACGTTGTTAAAATTACAAAATCATAAAAAAGAACTAAATTACACACACACACACACACACACACACACACACATTTTAAAAAATGTGGAAAAATATTTTTATTCATATATATTTACCCCCACTTTACCATATAGATTCTCAATCTATAAATAAACTTTGATACCATAACATGGGTTATCAATTCCATAATCCCAAAAAACCATAATTCACTTCATATGACATCTTTTTTTAATTAATCAATTTAATTAAAAAACCAAAAAGAGCATACCTACTTTGGAGATAAATCTCACCCTAAAAATTTCCCCTGATATAAATATCACATAGTCTAACTAATAGATGAAATGGCCTTCTTCCAGACACCTTTTCTGGTCATTTTTGTCCAAAATCCGGTAAAGATTTTTAAGAATAATAAGTTTAAGTTTTTTAATCTACAAAGTTTGAGTATTTCATAGGTTTCCTAGAGTGCTAAATCCATTTATGCATTTAAAAGTGCATTTTAAACAACAAGAAATCACAGTGTGTATTGCAATTGTATTGTTGGATTCTGGCTAAAAAACCATTGCATCTATTAGGTACGCAATACCTATAAATATTATATTAAATATAATTTATAATAGTATATCTTGAATAATAATTTTCTGGAGAAATTGTGTTAATAATAAGTTTCCATAAACTTATTATTCATTATGTATTACAACTCTGGAACTCTGCATTTGAAAAAAGTATATCTTTATGGGGTGGTAGGAGGGGGAGGGATTATGTATAACCATGATGGAAATTTAATAAAGAAGTACACGTAAGGATTAAGCCAAAAAAACAATAACCAAGCAGAAATGTATGGCTTGTTGCACATATTAACACTAGCCAAACATTTATAGGTACTCATATTTGGATAATAAGGGACTCACTCCTTATAATCACATTTATTAAAGGGAACATTTCGAGAGATAAGCATATGGAAAACATGCTAAAATGCATAAAAAACGCTTAGAGGATATACCACATGCAAAGTATTTCCATCCTCTGGAGCCAAAATGAAGTGGTTGATAGCTGGGCTAATTATGCTTGTCAGCTCTAGGAAGGGTGGATAGAAACGAATGAGGATTTGGGATGGAAGGGTCTCCCATAATCCAAGCTTTGCTAATGAAGGAATTAATGGTTTTTGTTAAAATAATTGCAAAGAAATATCAGAATTCTAAGGTTAATAAGCCTAGAGCAATGCCAAGGGGAAGTATGAACCTCTAATGCACAAAACGATGTAGGGGGTTGACAATAGTTGTGGCACCCCATCTATAGTTCACGCATGAAAATAGTATGTTATTCCGCCTCCACATATCATACGAAGTGCGAAGATCACAAGTCAAGCAATGTAGTCAGGCAGATGAATAAACTCCACAATCTAAAGCTGCATTGATCATGATGAGAACGTCACTTATACAAATGTAAGGGAGGTTCGAGATAAAATTGTCTCGATCACTTATATAGATCCTTCACGCCGATTATTTATGGCCTTCTATCTTCAAAGATTGTATTCTGGCCGTTCAAAAGTGCCATGAATGACATATTTATAACTGCAAACAATGCGCCCCACCAGCATCCTTACACCTAGTTATTACCGTTGCCCCATTTGATAAATGGGGCATAGATTTCATGACATGTAACCCTCACTTAGCCGGGGGGCATGGCTATATCATTGTCACCGTCGACTACTTCACTAAATGGGCCAAGGTGATGCCTACATATAATGATGACAATATCATTGTTGCTCAATTCCTCTTTAACCATGTCATAGCCCATTTTGGCATCCCTCAAGCCATTGTCACTGATAACGAATCACATTTTCGTCAGTACATGATGGAAGAGCTGACTGCTCAGTTGGGTCTTCACCATGATAACTCCACTCCTTACTACCCACAGGCCAATAGCCAAGTTGAAGCAATTAACAAAGTCTTTATTACTATGCTTCAACGAACCATTGGGAAGCATAAAAAGGATTGACATCTCATGCTATTCTCGGCTCTTTGGGCTTACTAGAAATCGACTAAGATAGCCACTGGTTTCACTCCATTCCAGCTGGTTTATGGTTTAGAGGCGACACTCCTGATCGAGTGTGAAATTCCTTCGTTAAAATTAGCTATCAAGATACTCCCCGATACCTCACCTGAAGAGGAATGGTTAATTTATCTCGAGAGACTTGATGAGACCCGTCATATTGCTACGATGGTGATCGAGGCACAGAAAAAATGAATTAAAGCTCATTTTGATCAAACTGTTTCTCCACACATTTTCGCTGAAGGTGACTTGGTCTTGTTGTATGACCAAGCCAACGATAAGTTGGGAGCTGGGAAGTTCGAACCTATGTGGCATGGGCCATATATTGTTAAACATGTCTTGCAAAAAGGTACCTATGAGCTAGTTGACTATGAAGGTAATGCATTATCACAGCCCCACAACGGGCTTTATCTGAAAAAGTATTATGCGTGAATTTTGTGTAATTACTTTTGTACATTAGTGTGTGAATTCATTGGTGTGCAATTTTGATTTTTTGGTGTGATTGTTTGCTTTGTAGACATGTTCCTTCTGCTTACCTTGTGTTCCACTCGGTTTGCAAATGTCGTCAAACCATTATGTTGGTTTTGCTGATGGTGCTTGTCATAGCACACAGAACTTATCTTCCGCAGCTTGGGCACTCTTTTCCCCTGATGGTGAGTTGATCGATTTACAAGGTATTTGCCTGGGATGAACAACTAATAATATTGTCGAGTACAGTGCAGTTATTGAACTGTTATCAGAAGAAATTTCTCTTGGCATTAGAAATTTAGTTGTTAAGTTGGATTCACAACTCATTGTGTTACAATTAAATAATCATTACTCAGTAAGAAATCCACAAATTTTTCATATGTATCTATGTGTTTGATTACTGGAAAGAAATTTTGATTATATCACATATCAACACATTCCACAGAATTTGAATACATTAATAGATGCATTAGCAAATTATGTTCTTGATAGACATTTGCGTAATTTATAAAACTGATCACATCATCATGATACATGAACACATAAGTAGAAGATAAAACATGCATATATATATATATATATATATATATATATATATATATATATATATATCGCGTCTGTCAAAGTTTGTTCATCAAAATCTCAAAAATAAGTGTTTTGGGACACATGGCTTTCAAAGCCTACAATAGTGCAAAAAAACATGACTAGAAAAGGCTATTCGCCCACATGATGCTCTCGATAGCATGAGACTGCTCTGATCACTCGACCTAAAATCCGACGCAGTCTCGTAGACACTCCTAATGTATGACTCTGGTATCGTACGCCATCTATAGTCACGTACTATGGAATCCCTCAAGTGATCACTTCCATATTTTGTTCCATATCTACCATAGGATCTGCTCCTTCCTTGTATGGAGCATCCTCTATCTGATGTGCTACTCACTGTGCTATTGGCAACATGCCTGGAGGCCTTTCTGGTCCCACATCTACACATTTATCGCAAGTAAACTCTCACATGCACTTTAACAAAAAAAAAATTATAAAACTTGAAAAAATTCCAAAAAAAAGTTTTACCTTAATCAATCCACTATTAACCCGGTGGTAGAGGTAGATCTGGATCCCATCTGAAGTTTGTGCTTGCATAGGCATAGTCATCCACAACAATCAGTTGTCGACGCAGCCAACCGAACAACTGCGGGTGGAAATGCATCTGCTGATGCCCTCCTCCACGAGGCATGATCTCACTCCATATGAGCAACCTCAGATCTTTTGGAGCAGGATCCAGCATATTTTTCCACTGATACTAAAATAGTGGTACATGCTCTAGAAATAAAATGATCAAAATCGAACCAAAGCCGAACTGCTTCAAGTTTCCCAACATGCCCTTGGTCAATTGCCTCTTCATGTTGGGCAACAGTCCCTCGCACTAGTTGAACACTGTTGGAGTAAGGCAATCCACTGCATACTGGAATTGTGATTTTGAGACCTCGTGAAAAGCCTACGACCCAGCTATATGGGCCATGGTGTGTAGAATTGTCCTCAAGGGAAGATTATCAATGGTTAGTATCTTCACCTTCCCGCTCACTGTTGTCTCTGCACCCAGGCAATTCCTTATGATTAAGGCATTAGTGCTCTCACTTCCACCACAGGATCCAAAGAGTTGGACTCTTTCCCCTCTCCTAGATAATCCAATAATGAAGTAGATATCAGCTACTTCCAACTCTATTTCTTGGTCTCCAATGATGAAAATTTGTCGATGTAGCATTTTGTTTTGAGCTCTGAGTGCTGAGGTTCGATATAATGTCAATAGCCTGCAGTTCCTCAAAGCGTTGACACATTCAGAATATTGGGCAGCCTGGTGATCTTCTACCTCATGGCCCCTTTCTTTCCATTTGATGACCATATTGTCAAAATCTCCTACAAAGCAACCATTAACAATGATTAATTTTTTTTTCATGGGACAAAAACTCAAAAATTTCACTCAAAAGAGAAGATTTCTCTTCAATTTTTCTACCCTGTGGCCAGTGTGACTATTTCAATTAATCTCGTGTTAGTAGTGCGAGAGCCTTTCAGGCTCAGGGGCGATTAACGCGGACCCGATGAGCAAACCCGCACTGATCGCCCCCAATTTAAAATTTTGAAATCCTCTCTTCTGTGTGATAGAAACCCTAAGAAATGACATTAAAGTAAGCTAAAAAGAAAGAGAAAAGGAAGAGCTCTTACCTGCAGC
The DNA here is from genome assembly GCA_031772625.1 of Pinus tabuliformis. Classification (NCBI taxonomy): domain Eukaryota; kingdom Viridiplantae; phylum Streptophyta; class Pinopsida; order Pinales; family Pinaceae; genus Pinus; species Pinus tabuliformis. The sequence goes on from CM062804.1 coordinate 1,133,803,868, forward strand.
TGACGGTTCGTGAAATGATGCCCTAGATCTCCCACACTGCTTGCTTGAAGAATCAAGGAAAATAGGGAAAAATGTGCTCTCCAATTTACTCCAAGTGAAAATGGTAAAAATGTTTTTACTTTTAGTGTATTTATAAGTTTTAAAATAAATTTTTACCAATATTTTATTATTTTCCTCGATATCAGTGATGTGTGGTTGTCTTTGTGCAGTTACAGGTTCTTTTCGATGGTTACAGTGATCATTTTTTGACTGATTCAACAAGTTTTGTTTTATCTCTTTTTCAGATTCGTTAAAAATACATGAAAAAGTAACCCCTCTGGAGTCATCTTTAAGATATTTTCTGAATCTCTAAATAAGAAAAGATTGTCGAGTACTTGTCCTATGGAACTCGTTAAATTAAATGAATTGACGTTGTCTCAGTATATGTTTACCCCTTTTTCGGGTTGGGATTGACTATTTACGAAAAAGGTACACCTTGGTCAACATGGTCAAGAGGTTCTCTCGAATATTGTTTTCTACCTTTTCGGATTCGAAAGACAAATTACGAAAAGGGACATGATGGAGTTTTATTTTTGTTGGGTGTGGAGCCTGATTATATTATTTATTCAAAGGTATTGCCGCATTGGACCCTAGTTCGTAATGGGGTGGTAACGCCGCCCGTAATATTTCTGTTGCATAGGGGGTCCAGGGGGGGCAGCTACGACCTTTGGGAGCCCCCCCTGGTGGGGGATCAGGGGCAACGCCCTCGAAGCTAAAAACAGATGTAAAATTTCCTTCTAAAATGTTGTAATTTCGTAGTCAATCTGGGCCGTTCATTAGGCAGAGATTTGACGGTAAAATTTATGTTTAATTTATGGGTTTTTGCCCTAAAAGGCAACCCCTCACTATATATGAGGGAATTGTATTGCGTCTATGCATATCGGTATTCTGAGTGAGGAAGAGAGAGGTGATTGAGAGCGAAGAGGGAATTACAACGGATCTGCTGTAGGTTGTATCTCTTCAGTTTGCTGGATAATATAAAAGGAAGGACTAGCTGTTTCTCCGTGGATGTAGCCCAAACTGGGTGAACCACGTATATCTGTGTCTCTCTTGTTTTATGCGTTTTATGTGTTTATATTTCTGCAATATTTTATGTGTTCCATTCCTCTGTAATATATAATTTTCTAACAATTTTTTGTCTCTTTTTCAAACTCTATAAATATGAAAAAGATATCGATTTATTCTTCCGTCAAACTCATTAAAAATTAAACGACAAAAGACTTGTCACCATGATGAGATCGAGTTTCTCCTTCCTAGGACTCGTAAAACTTACTAGGATGGATTCATTCGAAGAATGAACTTATATGACAAGCATATGCTATCCCCTTCAAGCTTGTGATAAAAATAATTGGGGTACTCGCTAGAGATAGTGGGGAAAAATGAATTTGAGACATCTCTTGTATAGGCATCATGTCGCTCTTGAACATGACACTCATCTACGTCTTGTGTTGGGTTTGGGATATCCTTGCTTAGTAACTTGTCTTTTCCAGTTTGGGTTATCCATTTTGCCTCTCATCTGACTATTATATTTCGTCATCATGATCCATGGTCTATGTTGAGTCAAATGTTGCCACACTATGGAGTCGTGTCACCGATATGTTCAAGAGAAGTCCTATTTGCAGTTTGTTACCTATACATTGATTGACCTTTTGCTATAGTCTTGATCATACTCATTTATTTCACTTTATTCCTTATTTCGTGTCGATGATGGGGGAATCATCATGGCCCTCCTTCGATGGGTCACTTCCTGTCGACTTCAGCTCATTATCTAGGAAGATAACCCAGAAACTCCCTTTCAGTACCTTAGAGCTTGCATGCCTTAATGGAAAGTTTTTCGCATCCGACGATAGGTTTTCACTATTGACCTTCGATCGGGTGATTCCACAAGTGTTCGACATCAGCTTCATTTTCACATTCATGGATTGTATTGTTGTACCTTGAGGACCATTGTCATTATTGGTGGTTTCTCTTAATCATGGTCCACATCATTGGCCGGTAATCAAGTGGTTTTCTAGCATGTTCGACTTCGACACATTCATTCGCATGTTAGAATTTGTACTTTGATCAGGTTGGGATGGAGTGCAAGACCCTGAGTTTTGTCTGATAACTCAGGTTGCATGGACTTATTTATTGTTCATGATTGTACACATGTTTCTTCTATATGGATTTCTATTACCATACCGTGGGACTTTATATTTATTATGATGATCTTTCTATATCGGATGGTTTCGTCCATGCCTTAGATCTTATATTTACAGATGATCCTTTTCATTTGGATGGTTGTGCCCATACCATGGATCTTTTCACATAGTCCTTTCTATCCGGATGGCTGCACCCATACTGTGGATTCATGTTTTGACATCAAAAATGTATATGTATTATAATCCTTGATTTGAAGGTCTCCTGATAGTGCTTGTTCTCGTCCTTGCCAAAGCTCGTAAAGCATCTTAGCCATCATTCCATGTTCTGCCTTCATGCTTTAGGGGGCATCCGTTACATAGTATTTTGTCACACCTCCTGCACTTCCCTATGTCATAGCACGAAGTGCCTGAAAATTGGAAATCATACAGTGTACCCATCCTGATATACATTTTAGATCCTCCCTGAGACACTGATGGAAACATGCCTTGAGCCTTCACTAAAGAAGTAAGCTCTAAAACCCTAATTTCAAGATCAACGTGACTATGACACTAGAAACTAGTTTTGATGATAAGTTACACCATAATTGCCTCGCAATGCTAACACGCTTTTTACTTGGATACTTGTTGGTACCATTCCATTACCATCTTTTTCTTCTAAAAACACCATCAATTGTCTACCTTTTCCTCCATAGATCCCTTATATTCCTTGAAATTGATTAATTAATAGCATTGTACTTGTTAGTTTGCATTAAAGTTAATTTATGAGTTTTTATGTTAGAAATTAGGAATTTTCAATAAAAAGACTACAGGAAGTCATAACATCCTGTAAATGGTTTATCATCTAACACGTGGCATGACAGGCAAGCCAAAGCAATGGATAGGAACGAAAACTGGAATGTACAAGCATGGTGAAAAATCGATTCTACAGCAAATCAAAAGCTCCTAGTTATGCGGTCCACGCTGCTCAAACCTCAACGTTTTGGTTACAAAGGCAGTAAAAACCATAGTTTCCCAAACCGGTTTCGTTTTGTTTTCTTTTTGGAAATCGGTTTAGATTAGAAATGACCAAAAATCATTCCTTTGTAAAAGCGGAAACAACTGCTCAATGAATGTACATTCGATCCTGATAGGGACAGGCAGATAAAGACTGTGTATTATTTTGTTAACGGGGACAGTTACGATTATTATCTCTGTGCATCGTTTGAGAACAGAACTTTTGTATGTGATTGCAATCTACAGCATTTGAATATAGTCACGGTTTTACTCCAGCAGTGTTTATGCGTTAATTCTCTCGTTGCTTGAGTTTACTTCAGTGTACCATTGAAACGTGGACGGGCCCTGCGTGGATTGGTATACTGTTAATTTCATTTCCTTAGCAGTTTTCAAATTTGAATAGAACGCATAATGTTTAATGTTATTTCCATGCTTATGATTTTGTCGATTTGATTTGAAATTCTCACAAATGGTATTTATGGTGATAGCTTGAAGATTTCATCGTTAAGATCATTGAACCATATCTTGTAAGAGATTTGATCTATCGTTATATTTTGAAGCATCTCCATAGACTCTGTTTTTCATGCATTTAAATTTTAGTGTGCTTTTGATTGCTTTTGATTTTCCATGAATGCTCAAGTGTTAACTAGACAGAGCTTTTGTGCATAGCATCCTTGTAAGGGGATTAAAATCTCAGTCTAGTAATACGCTGCATCTTTAGGACAGTTAGATAAGTTAGGTGATCTGAGTGTTAAGGTGAGAGGAAACATATCTTAACCTTCTGTAAAGGAGTACTGCAACCTATCACAATAAACACTTAGTTAGGAATCCTTTATGTCTATAGACCGTAGACGCATGCCTCGAAGTTTACTGACCCTGGTTGATAATAAATCTATCTAGCACCCTAGATTGGCCACTACATTTTGGCGCCGTTGCCGGGGAGGCGTAGTTAGAGGGTTTCGAAAAAATTAAAATATAAAAAAAAAAAATTAAATAAACAAAAACAAGCAAAAACATAGATTTAGAAGTCATGTTTACTTATGCCTAGATCTAGAGATAATAAAGGTAGATGCGTAAAAACCCCCCATCCAAAAACTAACCTACCATCAGGAGCAAACCCTTTAGGAAACGTTGAACACACAACATCAGCTGAGGAAGTCACCATACAAAAGTTAGAGGATAAATAAAAATCAGGGCAAAGACTCACACTAATCGAGAGGCAAATTCTATTAGCACACAAATCACAGAAGAAACATTTCCCTAAATCCTCTATAAAAGGAGAAAGTAGCACAGTAACTCAACAATATTTTCTTGAACTCCTCTTTGAAACAAGTGACACTGAACAAGAAATTAAATCAACAGAGGAACCTATCAAAATGGCTGAAGAAGGACATGGATCAGAAAGAGGACCACCAAATCAAGGTCAAGAGGAAGAGTCAACTTTTAAATTTCCTATCCAAGAACCAAAGGAGGATCATGAAATAAAAATGAAAAACATACCCCCATCCGTGCTACCAAACTTTTATGGCATGGCTTCAGAAGACCCAGATTCATTCTTGTTCGAGTTTGGCATTGTATGTCGAACATATGGTTACACGAATGATGCCCATAGGCTTAGACTCTTCCCAGCAACATTAAAAGCATCAGCATTAAGATGGTTCATGGGGCTTGGTGAACATGCGATAACTGATTGGGATGGCATGAGAAGAATATTCCTAAATAAATACCAACCTTATTGTAGATTGAAAGATTCCAAAGATGATATCTTTAGGATGAACCAACAAGAGGATGAAAATTTAGAGGAGTACTTAGAGCGGTTTGTTTACAATTTACAAAAATCAAAACATGGAACCATGCCTCTTGATCTGATTCGAACAATATTTTTGAAAGGCATTCGAGAGGAATACTTAGATGATCTTAATTTTATGGGCAAAGGTGATATTTCTACTTTACCTTTTGAAGAAATTACTGAGTTATGTGAAAAGTATTCTAGGAGCAAAGCCAAAATTGGAAAAAGAACCATATCATCCAAAGCCACAAAATCTGCTTCAGCAAGTGTCACAAGGGCTGAAATAGGGAACCTGTTAGAGGAATTCAAAACAGATCTATTAAGTACCTTAGGAACTCAAATTGACACTCTAAAAGCTAAGAAGAGACAAGAAGAGGAAGATCAAATGATGGCTATCTTTTGCCCAAAATGCCGGAAGAAACATGCCTTAAAAGACTACCCATTAGAAAACATTCAAGTTTGTGCCTTTTGTACTGAAAATCATGATATATTTCATTGCTCTAAAGTCAAGGTTTTGCAGAATTGTAATGTGGCAGCAAACACAGATATGGAAAATGTGTATTACATGGGCGCAAAGAGACCATGGCAGCCAAAACCAGCACCTCAAGGTATGTTCCCAAACCAGAATTTGCAATTTCCTGTACATGATCAGATGTATGCTCAAAATTCATGGAATGTACCCATGCCATGGCAGCACCAAAATTACCCACAACAACAATGGAGACCATCTCAGCAATACTCTCAACAATATCATTCATATCCTCAACCATACCAACCATATTCGCAACCATATCAACAATATCATCAGCCATACTCGCCATATCCTCAACCATATCAGCAATATCCTTAGCAACAAGTTGTTTACCCACATCAACCTCAACCCACTCAACAAGCATTGCCTGCTCCTCCACCAATAAATCCACCACAATTACAACTTCCATCTAACTCACAACCTCCCAGACCTACTCAAATCCCTGCTCAACCTGTACCATATCCAAATAACAGAGCAGAGAGACCAGCCTACAATGTAGATTGGGGAACCTCATATCCCACATTACCCTTACAAAATATCAATCTGAGGTCTGGTAAGGTACTTCATAAAGAATCTCCAACAGCTGATAAACAAGAAGAAAACGAAAAAAATGAAAATGAAACTTCAATTCAAAGAAAACAAAATGATGACACCAAAAATAAACAAATGCAACCGTTGCATCCACCACCTTTTCCAGACCAATTGGTCCAAACAAAACTTCCAATGTCTATACCACAGTTTGATGTTTTAGATGAGCTAAAGAATGTCTATATAAAAATTCCACTACTACAAGCCATAAAAGACATTCCCATATATACTAAAGCCATCAAAGAATTGTGCCTTAAAAAGCCTACTAGGAAAAGAGTTGATCCACAAACCATTCATGTTATTGGACATTTAGTTGGCCTTATGAGAAACACCATCTCAATGGAAAAGTATGTTGATCCTGGTATTCCCAGAGTCACTACAATCATTAACAACATACATATTCCAAACACCTTAATTGATCTTGGGGCCGCAATAAATGTCATGACTCTTGAAACCATGAAAACACTCCAGCTCACAAATTTGCAACACACAACAATTGTTCTAGAACTCACTGATAGGTCTAAAGTGATTCCTGAAGGGATTTTGGAGGACATAATTGTCTCACTGGACTCTTGGGAGTATCCAGTGGACTTTTTAGTTCTTCAACCAAAATCCAATTTAGGAGGACACCCTATCATTCTTGGTAGACCATGGTTAGCAATTGTTGATGCATTCATAGGATGTCGATCAGGTAATATGATTATTTCACGAGGAACTGAAAGAAAACAACTCACTCTTTACCCATCAACACAATCACCAGCAGTAGCACATAATTTATGGCTTGACGATAAATACAATGACAAAGAAGAAGTTCAATCTGTTTTTAACATCAACCAAATCTATGATTTTCAAGGACATAATAATGATGATTTGGTAGAGTTGTTCCTTTCTCAGCCTGATGTTTCCGAAGATTTGAGAAATGACCAATACCATGCTGCAGATGAACTTTTGGCACAAAATTTTCAGGAAACATGCACCATTCAATCTTTGCAAACAAAATTTCAAGACATTTTTCCCATTCAATCTATCACAAACACACAGAGCAAGACCATAGAGATTAGTCCAGGAAAAAATTTGAATATTGGCACTCACCTAGACTTATCTCAGGAGGAAAAATTGATTCAATTATTGAGAAAATACCAGAAAGCATTTGCTTGGGACTACACCGATATGCACGAGATTCACCCTGAAACATGCACTCACCATATTTATACCGATAGTAATATCAAACCAGTGAGGCAACCGTAGAGACGAATGAACCCCATGCTCCAGGATATTGTTAGAGAGGAATTACAAAAACTGTTGAAAGTCAATTTTATCTATCCTATCTCTGACAGTCAGTGGGTATCCCCATTGGTAGTAGTGCCCAAGAAAAATGGTAAGTGGCAGATTTGTGTTGATTACCGACAATTGAACAAAGCAACGCTCAAAGATTATTTCCCACTACCATTTATTGACCAAGTGCTAGACACATTAGCTGGGAAATCATCATTCTCTTTTCTTGATGGTTTCAGTGGCTACAACTAGATCAGGATAGCCTTAGAGGACCAGGAAAAAACCACTTTTACTTGTCCCTGGGGCACTTATGCTTATAATGTTTTGCCATTTGGACTTTGCAATGCTCCAGCTACATTTCAGAGAGCTGTATTAGCTATTTTTGCTGATTTAGTTCATGATTGTGTTGAAGTTTACATGGATGATTTTTCAGTGTATGGTGATTCATTTGAGCATGCATTAACGAATCTTGAAAAAGTTTTGAAGAGATGTATTGAAGCTAATCTGTCCCTGAGTAATGAAAAGTGTTTTATGATGCTAAATGAGGGGATAGTATTAGGCCACTATATTTCTTTTCAAGGAATTAAAGTTGATCCATCGAAAATCCAGATCATTGTCAATTTGCCAATTCCGAAGACTCAAAAAGAGGTAAGAAGTTTCCTTGGGTATGCAAGCTATTACAGAAGGTTTATTGAACATTTTAGTAAAATAGCTTCACCTCTGTTTAAACTTCTAGCAAAAGATACACCTTTCAACTGGAATGAGCATTGTTAGCAAGCATTTGAAACACTCAAAGAAAAGTTGTCAACCACACCAGTCTTAAAAGGACCTAATTGGAACCTACCATTTCACATATTTACAGATGCATCTGATACTGCAGTAGGTACCTCATTAGGCCAAAAAGAGGAGTCTTGTCATTATGCCATCTATTTCATTAGCAAAAATCTTAACACCTGCAGAATTAAACTACACAGTCACAGAAAAAGAAATGTTTGCCATCATACATGCTGTGAATAAATTCCGACATTATATAACTGGTTATGAGGTTTTTGTACATACTAACCATTCTGCCATTAAGAATTTAATGAATAAACCAGTAACTAGTGGCAGAGTTACCAGATGGTTATTATTGTTGAAGAGAGATTCCATACATGTTGGAAGAGATTTTTAATTCAATGGAAAAACCTGTGAGCAATTTATGAAACCGACGTTTCGGACTAGCTAGGTGAGTCCATCATCAGGGTAATGAGATCTGTATTTTGAGAAGAGAGAGCCAAGAAAATTGTGAACCTATTAATAGAAGGATGGAGAGATAACTAAGGGGAGGTGAGGTCGGCTAGATTTCCAAGTATTTATAGATAAATTAATTAAATTAATTTTAATTTTGATTTTAAAATTAATTTAATTAATTTATCTATAAATACTTGGAAATCTAGCCGACCTCACCTCCCCTTAGTTATCTCTCCATCCTTCTATTAATAGGTTCACAATTTTCTTGGCTCTCTCTTCTCAAAATACAGATCTCATTACCCTGATGATGGACTCACCTAGCTAGTCCGAAACGTCGGTTTCATAAATTGCTCACAGGTTTTTCCATTGAATTAAAAATCTCTTCCAACCTGTATGGAATCTCTCTTCAAGGTTATTATTGTTACAGGAATTTAACATCACAGTGTTAGATAGACCAGGTAAGGAGAATCAGGTGGCAGATTTTCTTTCTAGACTGCAAAATCAAGGTGAGGTTGTTCCGGTTGAAGATTCTTTTCCAGATGAAAATTTATTTGCAATTTCAATAGTGAATCCTTGGTATGCTGACTTGGCCAATTATTTGTCCACAGGAAGAACACCTCCATACTTTACTCCAAAGGAAAAGAAGAGGCTAGTCAAACAAAGTGCTCGATACTCATGGATTAATGGCGATTTATTTTACACTGGTTATGATATGATTATTAGACGATGTGTAAGAAATTATGAGATAATTGATATTTTAAAATCTTGCCATGATGAACCGTGTGGTGGGAATTTTGCAGCTAAACGAACAGCATTCAAGATTCTTAGTCTTGGATACTATTGGCCATCTATTTTTAAGGATTCCAAGAAGTACGTGAAAAGTTGTGATAGCTGTCAAAGAATGGGTAGGCCAACAGCTATAGATGAGATGCCACTTCAGCCTCAAGTACACCTAGAGCCATTCGAAAAATGGGCTCTAGATTTCATAGGACCCATTAATCCAACTTCCAATGGTAAGAGGTACATCCTAGTATGTACTGATTACGTAACAAAATGGGCTGAAGCTAAAGCACTAGTCCGAGCAACTGAACAAACAGTGGTAAACTTCCTTTTTGAAGAGATTTTTGTAAGGTATGGAGTACCAAGAGAGATAGTGACTGATCAAGGTACTCAGTTTACTTCAAAGTTAGTTAAGGACATCACAGAAAAATATCAAATCAAGCACAGAAGAAGTACACCTTACCATCCACAGGCCAATGGCCAGGTGGAATCCACAAATAAAACTTTGGAAGGAATTATCACTAAGATTGTGGCAATGAACAGAAAGAATTGGGAAGAGAAGCTCAAAGATGCACTCTGGGCTTATAGAATCATGTGGAAGAATACTATAGGATTTACACCATATCAGTTGGTGTATGGCAAAGAGGTAATGCTTCCTATTGAGTTTCAAATACATACTTTTAAGATGGCTGCAGATTTGGGAATTGATCTTAATGAAGCACAACAAGAAAGAATTCAACAGTTGAACCAGCTGGATGAAATGAGGCAGCAAGCAGAGGAGACAACACTCCTCATGCAAAAACAAAGGAAGCAGTGGCATGATGCACATATCAAGAAGAAGCAGTTCAAAGAAGGAGACTGGGATTTACTCTTTGATTCTAAATTCAAAGATCATAAAGCCAAATTTACCACACATTGGATGGGCCCATACAAAATCGTTCAAGTTTATGACAATGGATCAGTCAAGCTCATTACCATTGATGGAGAAGGCCACCCCTTTACTGTCAATGGCCATCGCTTGAAACTTTACAATAGGCCCATCAGCAAGCAAAATTTTCTTCAAACTGTATCTCAACAAAGAGAGGTTGAGATATTGCAGCCTTCAGCTGTAGTATCTCTGCCTTAGTTCATTTCATTTCAATTTAGAAATTCAAAAGAAATTAAAAAAAAAAAAGGTTAAAAATAAATAAAAATAAATAAATTGAATTTAAAAAAAATTAAAAAATAATGGTTTAGATGTGAAAACCAGACTCTGGCACACTCTAACCCAGAATTCTTACTTGAAAACCAATTCTTTGGCTGGTAAGAATTCCTTTTCTTTTTGTTTCCTGTTTGATTCATCGATTGAATAATGACTTGAGGACAAGTCAAAGCTTTAGTGGGGGAGAAGCATCAGCATTTTGTTCTTATCTCATCTCCTCATTGTAAATTCTTAAATAGTTTGTTTCAACACTTCAGATTTCAATAAAGAAGTTGTTTTTGTCTTTATTCTAATCAGAGGGATCTGTTTAAAAGCACTATGCAGTGGGACCTGTTCTGTTCGGAAGACCATGTTACCAGCATCAACATTAGAGGGACCTGTTCAGCAAACATAAAAGGGACCTGTTAGAGACTGATATCTCAAGCTACTTTAGCAAAGCTTCAACAAAGTTTCAACAGAGATTCAAAGGTTGCTTGTCACCAAGGCTCCATCAAACACCAAAGATCAAGGAACCTGCACATATATAGTTCTTTTCCAGATTTCAAAGAAGCTGCACACATATTCTCCAGATCTCAGAGGGACCTGTTATGGACAGCAAAGATTAGTCATATCTGAACAAGAAAGACTAGTCCTATCTATGCATGCCAACTCAACTCTTGATCAACCAATAAAAGTGTAATGTATTATTGTAATTTTTATTTTTAACATTTAAATTCTTAGATTACTTTAGTGTTAAATGTGATGACTATGACTGCTTATGATCAATTTCAAAACCACCCACATATCCATCACCCTCGTCATATTCCTAATTCCTATCATTTCCCAACACTCTAGCCTATCCCCATACTCCTCCTATGATTTTTAAATCCTCTATTATACCACCCTCACAGCCTTATTATTAACTCCTTATCGGTCATCAAACTTTACTATCGGTCCAACATCTCCTTATTCGGCCAAGTACTAATGAGCAAGGGATAGGTGGTGAACTATTACAAAGCCAAATGTTACACGGTTTCATTCATTGTTTTTTGAATTGACAGAGTTATAACATGATTGTTCGACCAAGTCGACTCATGCAAACAACTATCCGTTGTTATACTCCAGTACTCCATACATGCTTACGGCGTTCTCATGATAATATTCATACAACCCAGTACAGTCACTCCTCTATCATAGAAATATGAGTATGCTCTGTTATCATTATAGTGAAATGGGTCAAGTCGGTTGTTAAAATTCTATTTCATTTTCAGTTGTAAAAAGGGCGTTCCATACTAAGCAATTCAAGTGCTGTGATTTTAAAAACAAAGGCCGAGAACAACAAGTGCTACGAAAGGAAAGCACAGTAACCGGGCTCACAAGTTTCCACCTCCGCCATAATTCAAGGACAGTCACCCGGTCACTGCTTAAGCCATTGAAGGAGCTGGTCTCGAAGAACAGAGGGCGCTATCAGGTCAGTTGTGTGGAGCGAAAAGCAGAGGTAACAAACCAAAATACCCTTGTTAAATTAGTAAGCATAAACGAAGAGGGTTAGAGCAGGGGTTTCTCTGTCAAAATGACTAATAGGGTAGAGCCAAGCACATTTGACAGTTCTCAGTACCACGATGACTGCATTGCAATTTTAAAAGAAAAACAATGGCTACCCTTCTTGGAGAAGTTTAATGGGAGCAATGAGGAAGTAACTAAACAGTTTGCCTTTACATTTAATGGGGAGAAAGCATTGATAGACAATTTTTCATTCAGGATCTCAGAAGACACCATAGCACAATCCTTGGGGATCAGCCCGGAAGGAGAAAAATACTCCAAAACAAAACAATTCAAAGAAAAATCATGGACCCAATTCATGTCCAGGTTGAGGGTTTCATCTATTAACTGGAAGAAGGGTGTCCCTAGGAGTTGGCTGATGCATCCATGGGATGAAATGGTGTATATCATTCAAAAATTTGTTACGTGTGAGGGTCGTTACAGCATAGTCTTTTTATACCACATCAAACTCCTGTTACATCTAAAAGGGCAGTGCACCATTAGTTTACCATATTTCCTCTTGCAGAGCTTGACCAAGATGTCAAAAACTATCCAAAAGAGAAAGGGTAATGAAGACAAAAGCTTATGTCATTTTGGGTTAATTAAAATCCTCATTGAATTTGAATTACAGAGAAGGGGAAAAACGTGGAAGGAATTTCTAGCTGCCAATCAAATCAAAGATGAAGAGGATGAGCAAGAACAGCAAGAGCACTCAGGATTTATGCATGACATTGATGAAGAGATTCCTGTGCGCAAATCAAGCAATGTCCCTCCACCCATTAGTAGTTTGAGGACGAGAAAAATGAGACAAGAGGATGCCCAGAAAACGGAGCAAGACAAAATCTTTACTACATATACAAGAAGATCCAAGAGAGCACAAAAGACCCAGCCACAAGAAGACCAACCAGAATCAAATTCACATGCACCGATGGACATCGAGAGCAGTGCTCACTCACAGCCTGGACCAGAAGCCGAAATGGAGGTTGAGAGAAACAATAGGCAAGGAAAAGAGTCACCACCTGCAATTAAGAAACAAAGGAGGCTGGAAAAGCAAATTGAAAAGTTAAAAGAAGAACTGATGGAGGCCAACATGCTGGAGAAATTCATCAAGAAAGAGAATGAAATGCTGAGAGCACAGAGTAAAGAGACTCAACAGAAAAATGAGAAGTTGAAGGAGCAAATCAAAGAACTTGAGGCTGAACAAACTGACATTTGCAAGTGGGCAACCAAATGGTATACCCAAAAGAAAGCCCTCAAGGAGAAATACAAGAGTTTGAAACATGAGCTCCACATTCAGAAAGATGCCCAAGCTAAGAAGAACATAGATGCATTGTTCAAAGCAGCAGAGATACAGGCAGGGACAGAGTTTATAGGCAGCACATCAGGATTAGCATGAGGACATGCTAATTCATTAAGCTTGGGGGAGATGTTGGTACCATTCCATTACCATCTTTTTCTTCTAAAAACACCATCAATTGTCTACCTTTTCCTCCATAGATCCCTTATATTCCTTGAAATTGATTAATTAATAGCATTGTAGTTGTTAGTTTGCATTAAAGTTAATTTATGAGTTTTTATGTTAGAAATTAGGAATTTTCAATAAAAAGACTATAGGAAGTCATAACATCCTGTAAATGGTTTATCATCTGACACATGGCAGGACAGGCAAGCCAAAGAAATGGATAGGAACGAAAACTGGAATGTACAAGCATGGTGAAAAATCGATTCTACATAAAATCAAAAGCTTCTAGTTATGTGGTCCACGCTGGTCAAACCTCAGCGTTTTGGTTACAAAGGCAGTAAAATCCATAGTTTCCCAAACCGGTTTCGTTTTGTTTTCTTTTTGGAAATCGGTTTAGATTAGAAATGACCAAAAATCATTTCTTTGTAAAAGCGGAAACAACTGCTCAATGAATGTACATTCGATCCCGATAGGGACAGGCAGATAAAGACTGTGTATTATTTTGTTAACGGGGATAGTTACGATTATTATCTCTATGCATCGTTTGAGAACAGAACTTTTGTATGTGATTGCAATCTACAGCATTTGAATATAGTCACGGTTTTACTCCAGCAGTGTTTATGCATTAATTCTCTCGTTGCTTGAGTTTACTTCAGTGTACCATTGAAACGTGGACGGGCCCTGCGTGGATTGGTATACTGTTAATTTCATTTCCTTAGCAGTTTTCGAATTTGAATAGAACGCATAGTGTTTAATGTTATTTCCATGCTTATGATTTTGTCGATTTGATTTGAAATTCTCACAAATGGTATTTATGGTGATAGCTTGAAGATTTCATCGTTAAGATCATTGAACCATATCTTGTAAGAGATTTGATCTATCGTTATATTTTGAAGCATCTCCATAGACTCTGTTTTTCATGCATTTAAATTTTAGTGTGCTTTTGATTGCTTTTGATTTTCCATGAATGCTCAAGTGTTAACTAGACAGAGCTTTTGTGCATAACATCCTTGTAAGGGGATTAAAATCTCAGTCTAGTAATACGCTGCATCTTTAGGACAGTTAGATAAGTTAGGTGATCTGAGTGTTAAGGTGAGAGGAAACATATCTTAACCTTCTGTAAAGAAGTACTGCAACCTATCACAATAAACACTTAGTTAGGAATCCTTTATGTCTATAGACTGTAGACGCATGCCTCGAAGTTTACTGACCCTGGTTGATAATAAATCTAGTCTAATCTAGCACCCTAGATTGGCCACTACAATACCCACGCTGATCCCTAAAAGGAAATTTTTCCCAAAGAGGACAAGAAGCTTCGTGATCTAGAGGCTTCCAGAACGATGAGCTGGAGGTTGTTCGGTGTGGATGTGGTCGAATTCTCCCAATATTTCCTTTTGATCTTATCCCTATGAGCTACCTCCTTGACATGAGGGCCTTATCCTATCTTTGGAGAGATCCTAACTACCTTTCCCTACCTATATATTCATCCTTTGCCGTTCCCAACTCGTTGGTCTTTGGTTATTTGCACCCTTATGCTGAGATAATGCCTACATGCTACTCATTTGGCTTGGAGAAGGAGTGATTGGAGAGCTTGAGCTTGGACTTGGACATTCACTCAAGGAGATCTTATTGACATTAAGGCTTGGTTGTATGGTTCCTCCTTTATTTCATTAATATATACAAAATATGGTTCACTTTCCATAAATGTTTGTGTTAATGCATCATTTATCTTAATGCTCCTTGATCTGTTAAGTGGATTACTTTCGATTATGCTTGTTGTACTTGTATGTTTTTTTGTGTCTTTGATCTCTTGTGCAGGTATCCAAATGCTGTGAGAAGTAGATCTGAGCTTGAGGCACAAGTGATTCAAGGTCTTCAACAAAGGAGTATGTTATAGCATCAGAACGAGGTAGGCCATCTTCCTCTTCTCTCATTTTGATTGTAATTTAGGAAAGTGTCCTTGTAGATTGTCACGTAGGTTGCTAGTCCCACTCATTGGGCTAGAGGGATCATCTCTATCCGCAGAGAGGATTTTCCTAGACAACATGCATGATTGCCTCCCATATATGCACAGTTCTATCCAGCAAGCTCCCACAGCTCGATCCCGGCCTCCTTCGGAAATCTGCACAATTTTCACTCCCAATGCCTCTTGCTGCCCGCACTGCCTTCCCCAGAAAAATTATACAGTTATGCTTCCCAGTTGAGCCAAATTCCACAGATGTCACTATTGTCCTGGACTGCTCAACCCGACCTCTCAATGACCTCTGCACATTTTTTCTCGATAGTGCCCTGGAGCCTGACATCCTGACCTGACATGTGCTCTGCGCTGTTTCAGAGCCTTGTCCTCTCTCCCAGTCACCTGCATCCTGAAATGAAAGGAAATGCATCATGGTAGACTAGGGTATTTATGGATTTGATGTCGTCCCTGTTGTAGCATTTTTTGGTTTTGGTAAGTTAGAATTTATTAGTCCAAAAAATGAAAAAAATGAAAATATATTTTAAGGAAATGTTAAGTTAGGATATGGACAAAAAGAATAAAGAAACAAAATGTTAGGAATATTTTGATGAAAAAGTCCATATCAAATAAAATGTTAGAATAGATGCCCTAAAAAATGAAGGCAAAAAATAAAATGTTAGATTAGAAATAAAAGAAAAAATAATAAATTCTGAAAGTGTTGCACATCCAAATGCCACTACTCTTAGTCAATTTTATTTTTGCAAATAAAGTTGTGTGCAGATTGTTTAAATGCCACACTAGTTCATACAATCCAATCATACAATTTAATCATGATTGGATTAGATTTAAATTGTTTGTTGATAGGCAACAAATAAAATTGGCTCAACATTTTAATTTGAGCCAATGGAAGCAATAAGGGATAGAAGTAGATTAATCATTAAAAGGAAAATGTTGAGTTTCTAGTCTAAATGCACTTGGGTGACTAAGATTGCAAAAAATGTTAGGAAAGTTAAGGGTAGGTAGAGAAATAAAATGAAATTGGAGCATGATAGGATTTTTATCCTAAGTTAAAACATTGGATATATGAGCATATAACGATTGATTTTAATTAACCCTAATTTGCTAAATCTCAATGTTATTTTATAATATTCACGCTTTATCCATTGATTCGTTAAGAAACCCCACACCTGTCACATCCATCATATTTTTTCGACCCCACCATCACTTTCCGCCTCACTTCATTAAACTCACTCCATTTTCCTTTCATCCCTCGCATCTCCTTCCGATCTGACGGCCTATATTGCTCCTCAGCCCTCCCTTGTCATCCGAACGTTATCAGCAGAGGGGAGGTCTGAAGTCAGCAGTTTTAGAAACCGCCTTCTGAAACTGCCAACCCCCGCTCCTAGTTGTTTAGGACTTAAAATCCCAAACTACTTACCCCCAAACTCACCCCCGAACGTGGTTTTTTGCCTCCTCCATCATCGCCGCTCCCACGTCATTGTCTACATCAATACCCATGTCACTTCCTCTATCCCATCATCCTTACATGGACCAATCTTCCGCTTGTTTGCCCGTTATCCATTTAATTCACCACCCCTTGCAAATCAATATTCCATCAATCCGTTTCTCAGTCCCGTTGGAGAGTTAATACGAATTTAGCCGTTGATTAACAGACCCACTCCATTTTATGCCTTATAAACCATGTTCTTTCATAAAAATATTACACAGTGCATTCCCGTAACTCAATTGATCATTGGATACTTGTAGCTTACAGTAAAAACGACAAATTCACCATTCAAGCGAATTTTTTGTCCTGTTCACAAGCAAGCCAGCATCTAGGTTCACTCAATCTATTTCAATTATACTGTTTTTCTGTTATCACTGTATTTCAGCTGAATCCTTCCCATTTCTGTCACCTTCAGTTTGTAATCCAATCACCAGAATTCCTCCTAAGGGGAAGGAAGTTGCAGAAACCCCTAATCCTCTCATTCATCCACAAGTTAATTTCCATCATACTACCTTGGCTGACAGAGACTATAAAATCCATGAGTCATTGTCTAAATTTGACTTGTTTGAGATATATTGTTGAATGGAGGACCAATTCATCGATCAAACAGACGAAATTGGACTTTGGGACTCCCATATTCCTCATTACATCTTCCCTCAAACCCACAACGCACCTGATTTTTTTAGAAAATGTCATGCATCTTATGACACCAGTCAAAGAGCTATTATCTCACCTATAGGAGAAATCTTGTGCTCCATCAATGCTCAGTCCATTGACCAGATGTTGCAGGCCCCAACTATTGTGCCAAACACTCATTTTTCCCATGAAAGCCTAACAGAAGCTTATCAGAAACTAGATTTCAGTAAAAGAGCTCAAACCCTAGAACTTTTCCTAGCTGTAGATAGCCCTTTGCCTAAAATAAACCCTCCCTATGATTCATCTATATTCCCAAACAGAACCAAGAAAATTATCACCATTCTCTCTTATCTCCTTGGTTACTATTCTGATCAATATGTAGATGAAGCCATCATTGGTTTCTTGTCTATCTTTTCTGTTGGTTCCAAACCCACTGTTCTTTTTAACTTTAGTCAATTTCTAGTTAAGGCCATTCATGAACAATTTGTCTAGTTCAATACTCAAGAGGTATTCAAGTATGCTTCAGTACTTGTATATATTTTTATCTATTTTCAGGGAGACAAGTTTCCATTGACCTTGTAGAAGCTAGATGAAGAAGGGAACCAACAATCAGTCATATTTTGGACTTCTATGGGAATGAAGGAGAAAGAAGAATTTTCATATAAACAGTTCATAGAATTGTTTGTTCATCCAGCCATTAATCCTCTGAGAAGCACTCCAGAACCAAGAATTAGTGATGAAATTGTAAAAGTTTGCAGCTAGTTGACCAAGCCACAACAAGAGATTGGTACCTTTACCAAAATTATATAGAGATCAGAGTCTATGGCAGTGAGCTTCCACTTTACAAGCTGCTGAAGTACCTCCCTATGAGAATTTTTGCATTAGAATATATTAGGCAGATGCTCAATGTAGATGAAGTGCATTTTGTGGCTGCAAAGAAGAAATCACAGTTTAAGCTAAAAACTCAGGTTGGTCCATTCATCTGTAACACTAGAGCAGTAGGAGAAGAAGTAGATAGGTTATTGAAAGAAATGCAGTTTGGCCTCAGCTTTACTTAGTCTTATGACCCAATGGGAGTGATTTCAAAACTTAGAGTAGAAAATAAATTTACTCCATATCATCACACAGCCAGGCCTAAGATTGAGCAATATAAAAATCTGTTAGAATGGAAGGAAAACACCCTTCAAGAAGCTAAAGAACAGGCAATCTCTACTTCAAATATACAAACTCCACTTGCACAGGAAAATACAGCCAAATGAGGAAGGGAAGAACAATCATCCCCTACAACTGAAGTATCAAGTAAAGGCTTTAGAATTGTGCACTAGAAGAAGAGACCTAGGCTGTCTTTGAAGGTCAGTGCAACTAATGAGTCATAGAAAGGAACATTTGAAAAACTCGGAGAGACATCTGTTTTCACACAGTCTGATGGACAGTGTACTCAGTCTCCTACTCATTCCACCACATCTCATGAACAGTAGGTGATTCAGACCAGCGAAGGCAGTCAGAAGGATAAAAACCAAGAAGATGATATTTTTCATGTTTTTAGTGAAATTAAGAAGAAGAATGAGGATTTAAAGTTGAGCACTTATACTCAATTCTGGAAACATTCTTCTAGTTCTCAAGCCAGACTTCTTTCAGCTCTTGACTTTGAAAAAGGTAAAATGCAAATGGCTTTCTTACAAGCTTAGATTCCACAACCCAGAACTGCTGCACATTACCAGAAGCAAACTTCCTTTGAATTTAATGTTAAAGATGTACATCCAATTGACCAAATTGAGATGCACAAACAGACTGGCCAAATGATCTCTTCTACTTTAACTAACACTGCCATGAGTCTGTCAAAGTTGCAGGTCACCTTGGCTAATACATAGTCACAGCTCAAGCTTGAAAAAGTTTCCTCATTGGCAAAAGACACCAAGATCAAAGCTTTGGAAGATCTAGTGCTGAAGATTGGATATGATCCCTCCGATATAAATGTTGCAGAAGAAATTGGCAAGAAGAAAAATGCTGAGATTTTAGCATTAAAGAAGCAACTCAAATTTCCAGCTTCAAAGGACCCAATGACTAAAGAAATTGAAGAAACTGAGACTCAGAAATCAGACATGATGAAACTCATTATGGAACAAAATCTGCAAATAAAACAGATGGAGGAACAAATGGAAAAACTTGTCAAAGAGAAAGAGGAAGCTGTGAAAAAGGCCAATATTCCAATGGATGTAGTTCCTCTTGCAGCAGTCTCTATAACTACAGTTTCTGCCTCAGGCACAACAGCAACCACAGGTACAACAGAAGGAGCTGAACAACTTGTTGAAGCTGTTCAGAACCTGTCTATTCAGACAGAGGAGATTAAGAAATTATAGGATCAACTGAAGACACTACAACACCTTAAAGCAGTTGCAGAGAGCTCACATGCAATTGAGTTGCAGAGGGCAAGAGGTCAAATTGAGAGATTGCATAAAGAAATCAAAGACTCTTACCTCGGAAATACATTGGGTTTGGTAAAGGAGAATATATGGGGGGAGATTATTAAATCAATCAAATATATCTGGCCTTATATCAGAATATTTTTTTATTAAAAAGACTTGTTGGAAAAAGCTCAAGAAGCCATTGAAACTATCTCAAATGAACTTGAGGACAAGCCAAAAACAACTGAAATAATCAAGTTTATGAATTCTAAAGAGAGCTATGAGCTTGAAGAATTGGGTATTGATGACAGGAAAATAGCCATACTGGAAGTGAAGAAAGTTATTACAAAGAAAAATCTCATTCTTCAGTTGAAGGAAAAGTGCAGCAGTGTCAATGTCATAGTTCAACGTTTTTTCAGCAGGCTAGAACCCTTGACTAGCAAGGGTTTGCCCTCCATATTTTTGATAAATGATAAGTTAATTCCTATTGAAGACTATATCCGAAAGCTCAGAGAGGTTGCAGCCAGTGCAACTACAATTTCAAATATAAAGGGTACATCAACACCAAGTCTTGTGTTGAACACACTCCGAGACACCTTTTTCATCCTTAATGAAGTAGAGCACATATTTTTAGTAAAACCTACTTTTACTAAATATACATAAATGGTTGAGGTTTATCGAAGGGTAATTAAGTTATCTATCCCAGATGAAAAACACTGGGAATAGTTAACTGATTTACTCGACTAAAAGAAGGATCAACAACATTTAGAACTTTGGGGAACAAATCACCAATAGATCAACAACATTCAGAATTTTGGGGAACAGTCATCAACAGTTCAACAAAAAAATAGTGACAGATCGACTATCAGTTCATTTTTCTGAATTTATAT
The DNA here is from genome assembly GCA_031772625.1 of Pinus tabuliformis. NCBI lineage: Eukaryota > Viridiplantae > Streptophyta > Pinopsida > Pinales > Pinaceae > Pinus > Pinus tabuliformis. Next base: position 1,133,824,814 of record CM062804.1, read on the forward strand.
TTAGCTATTTTTGTAAATTTATTTAAGATATTTTCTTAACACTAAACTTGTATAAATAAATCTCTTTCACGAGTTATTAAGGGTTGCACCCTTGAAGAAACATTTGTAAGCACTAAATGCACTCAGCTTTTTCTGAATCACTAATAGCAAAGCAAAGGATTCTGAATTTTGATTCATACAGTTTCGTATTCCTTGTAAGTTTTTCTAGTTTTCATTCATTGTGTTTTCTTCATATTCTTAAGTTTTACAAAGATAACCAGGTAGGAGTAGTTGTGTCTCAATTACTCCTAGAAACTCTCTGAAGTGATCATATTTAAAGAGAATGGATTACAAAAACTGTTTGTTTAAGTAATCTCCTCTAAATCATAAAATTATCAGTCTCTTTGTAATCTTGGGCATATTTTGTTAAACTTTCTAAACATTGTTTGAAGGTTTTTCTTACTTATGGTTATTTGATTTTATATTTGAAAATTGAAATAGTCATATCATCTTTCTATTTCTACTCATTACCACATAAGCTTAATCACTATGTGGATTTTAATAGCAACCCTTTGTTTAAATATTAGTATTATTCAAAAAGGTTAGGCATCACTGTTTTAAATATGTTTCATACATTGGTCCTCCAAAATGAAAACAAAAATCCAAAAAAATTTAGATGCCCTGGCATGATAGTTGACCATTATCATCTCAGAGATACAATAGTCCCATCATGAGTGATTGCAGGAACAGGTACATGGATAAGACATGGCGCGATGGAGAACGAAATGAATAAGGAGCACATGCTATAAGACTTGCTCGCAGTTGGACGAACACACGAAGCATACCAAGTAGCAAGCAAAGGAGACACGTGCACATGCATGAACCATCAAGCGAACACCAAGACCATTAAAGACTCCATGCACTCTGCCATGCAGAGATGAAGCTACGATACACCATGAAGACACTCATCACTCAGCATCACCACAGCTCAACACGGACGACACAACCAGCATGTGCATACCAGCAGTGTCATGTCAAGTAGTATAATGAGTCACCTCATCCACATCACTACTTTGGATCATGCTTGTGTAATCAATGTAATGTAATGTTGAAGTGCAAGAGACCAATAGATGAAGTCAAAGAGCCATGTCAATCAAAGAGTCATGTGAGTTAAACAGTCATGAGGGAAGTCGAACAGTCACAAGGGTCAGTTTCACCCTTGGTTATATATACCCCTCATTTTTACATGCAAAGGACTTTCCACCTTGGCTCCTCACACATAGCCTTGAGAGTCTGTAGTCTTTTATTTGAGGAGCGAGTAGTGGCTCCAACGCCCCGCTATCGAGGTTAGTGATGTATGGTGTATGAATGTGTCTTGGAACTTTCGCTTAATCCAAAAGCCTATTAACAAGCCATAAAATTTTCACACATGTATTGTCTTTGTTTGTAAGACTATTATTTGGATGCTTGTAATGCATGTTGCTTTAACCTGTACTAAGATAGTTGAACTATATCGGTTGTTTTAGTGCATATGTTGTTGGAAATGTGTTGTATTAGTTGTTAACATTATCTTTCCCATGTGGAATACTCCACTGGGCACTCGACAGATTCATCCTTATAAACTTGTTATAACGATCGTCGCACTTGTGTGGAATATTCCACTGGGTGTTGTACTTTCTCTCTCTTCACTTTGTGTTTGTGACTGATGCATCCATGTGGAATACTCCGTTGGAAGCTGCGCATGTCCTGCTGTGTTGTGTGTCTCTAACTAATTTGGGACTATTCCCTTTTGACTTGAGACTCACTTTCACCCTCTCCCTCTGTAGTGAAAGAACTTAGACACAAGTTTCACTAAGCACTCACCAGGCATATGAACCTCACTGTTTGAAGAATAAGTATACCACTGTCATGTGCTAACAAGCAAGAGCTAAGGCATATCTTTAAGATAATGGAAACCAGGCCATCATACCGGATGGGACACTTACACCAAATGGTGTGAGGTCTAGAGGGGACTTCATTCCGGGGAGATCCCCTGAATGTTGGTGGGTCCAGCACCGTCCACATACCTCCCATGTGGAAGTCTTCCCTACAGATTGTCATACTCATTACAATTAATCTATGAACATATAATATAATTGAACAAAAGCATCAAAATCACCTATGATATTATACCTTATAAACTTCACTGAATCCTTCATTTGTGAAGCATGTTGTTTCTGTCAAAGTTCCCAGTTGAGTCTAAGGGAACTTTGTAATCAAAAGAGAGTTGCCCAAAATTTCCCCTTGCATCTAAATTCACAATAATATTTTTATTCAGAACGATCGAATCTGACTAAGTTCTTAAGAAATAAAAAATAAAATGGAAGAATTCAGCATGGAATTTATAAGGAAATCATATATACTAACATGTCTAACGGAGCTCTTCCATTGTACACATCAATGGAATACCAATCACAACATCACAATTACAGCTGTTCCGACGACGCTTCCCAATATTATAGACATTGTTTTCGATGTTGTTTTACCAGAAGGATGTGTCGAATTCCCAGATAACAGTGTCAAAGAGCGTGAAAATTCGTCGATTTGGGTGGCATTGTAAAATATGCTGGCGGCCCTATGAAATTCCCTGTGAAAACCCTTCATCTGGGCAGAGCTGTCAAATTGATCCTATTCAAACAAATCCAAAAGAGTCAAATAACATACATTTTATATCATGACAAAACCATAAACACATGTATTTATGATATATATATAAAAAAATTCCAACCAGGTTCTCGTTATCAGTGTAACACGAATAATTTTAGTAGTGAATAAAACAACCCCACCTAGACATGATGGCCTTCACACAAGGGAATACCAATGTGAAATTTATTCTGATCTTCTTTCAAGTATCGTCAACAATCACTAAGGATTAGGTTACGCTAACACTGAGTGAGACCATATATGAAGCCATCAGCATAATGACTATTCACAGAAGTGTTGGTTAATATTTGCATGGGAAAGGCCTTGAATTTTCAGTTGCTAGAATGTGGTTCAAATGGTGAGGTTTAAATTTTACGAGTTTTGTAATTTAATTTTATATAAAGATTATATATACCTAAAAACTATTCCATCTATAAAAAAAACAGCCTTGGGTTTTCAAGAGATATCATGTGGATTGTTGTTAGTTGTGGAGGAAAGAACAATAGCCAAAGGAAAACCCACCACTTGATCTCTAAACATAAAATCTAGAGATCTGATGGTGAAGGAAACAGCCGCGCAGAAGAATCCCAGTACCATTGTAACGTGGACAATATGCTTTTATTTCTATCACGGAAAGTGTGTTATTAATTCTATCTGCTTCCTCTTTTGTGAGTATCAGTTGGCTGTTGAGTTTCTAGTCTAAATGCACTCGAGTGACTAAGATTGCAAAAAATGTTAGGAAAGTTAAGGGTAGGTAGAGAAATAAAATGAAATTGGAGCACGATAGGATTTTTATCCTAAGTTAAAACATTGGATATATGAGCATATAACGATTGATTTTAATTAACCATAATTTTCTAAATCTCAATGTTATTTTATAATATTCACGCTTTATCCATTGATTCGTTAAGAAACTCCACACCTGCCACATCCATCATATTTTTTCGACCCCACCATCACTTTCCACCTCACTTCATTAAACTCCCTCCATTTTCCTTTCATCCCTCGCATCTCCCTCCAATCTGACGGCCTATATTGCTTCTTGGCCCTCCCTTGTTGTCTGAACGTTATTAGCAGAAGGGAGGTCCGAAGTCAGCAATTTTAGAAACTGCCTTCCGAAACTGCCAACCCCCGCTCCTAGTTGTTCGGGACTTAAAATCCCAAACTACTTACCGCCCAAACTCACCCCCGAACGCGGTTTTCGGCCTCCTCCATCACCGCCGCTCCCACGTCATTGTCTACATCAATACCCACGTCACTTCCTCTATCCCATCATCCTTACGTGGACCAATCTTCCGCTTGTTTGCCCATTATCCATTTAATTCGCCACCCCTTGCAAATCAATATTCCATCAATCCATTTCTCAGTCCTGTTGGAGAGTTAATACGAATTTAGCCATTGATTAACAGACCCACTCCATTTTATGCCTTATAAACCCTGTTCTTTCATAAAAACTGTTACACAGTGCATTCCCGTAACTCAATTGATCACTGGATACTTGTAGCTTACAGTCAAAACGACAAATTCACCATTCAAGCGAATTTTTTGTCCTGTTCACAAGCAAGCCGGCATCCAAGTTCACTCAATCTATTTCAATTATATTGTTTTTCTGTTATCACTGTATTTCAGCTGAATCCTTCCCATTTCTGTCACCTTCAGTTTGTAATCCAATCACCAGAATGCCTCCTAAGGGGAAGGAAGTTGCAGAAACCCCAAATCCTCTCATTCATCCACAAGTTGATTTCCATCATACTAGCTTGGCTGATAGAGACTGTAAAATCCATGAGTCATTGTCCGAATTTGACTTGTTTGAGATATATTGTTGGATGGAGGACCAATTCGTCGATCAAATGGACGAAATTGGACTTTGGGACTCCCATCTTCCTCATTACATCTTCCCTCAAACCCACAAAGCACTTGAATTTGTCAGAAAATGTCATGCATCTTATGACCCCAGTCAAAGAGCTATTATCTCACCTATAGGATAAATCTTGTGCTCCATCAATGCTCAGTCCATTGACCAGATGTTGCAGGCCCCAACTATTGTGCCAAACACTCCTTTTTCTCATGAAAGCCTAATAGAAGCCTATCAGAAACTGGATTTCACTAAAAGAGCTCAAACCCTAGAACTTTTCCTAGTTGTAGATAGCCCTCTGCCTAAAATAAACCCTCCCTATGATTCATCTATATTCCCAGACAGAACTAAGAAAATTATCACCATTCTCTCTTATCTCCTTGGTTACTATTCTGATCAATATGTAGATGAAGCCATCATTAGTTTCGTGTCTATCGTTTATGTTGGTTCCAAACCCACTGTTCTCTTTAACTTTAGTCAATTTATAGCTGAGGCCATTCATGAAAAATTTGTCTAGTTCAATACTCAAGAGGTATTCAAGTATGCTTCAGTACTTGTATATCTTTTTATCTATTTTCAGGGAGACAAGTTTCCATTCACTTTGCAGAAGCTAGATGAAGAAGGGAACCAACAATCAGTCATATTTTGGACTTCTATGGGAATGAAGGAGAAAGAAGAATTTTCATATAAACAGTTCATAGAATTGTTTGTTCATCCAGCCATTAATCTTCTGAGCAGCACTCCAGAACCAAGAATTAGTGATGAAATTGTAAAAGTTTTGCAGCTAGTTGACCAAGCCACAACAGGAGATTGGTACCTTTACCAAAATTATACAGAGATCAAAGTCTATGGTTGTGAGCTTCCACCTTACAAGCTGCCTAAGTACCTCCCTATGAGAATTTTTGCATTAGAATATATTAGGCAGATGCTCAATGCAGATGAAGTGCATTTTGTGGCTACAAAGAAGAAATCACAGTTTAAGCTAAAAACTCAGGTTGGTCCATTCATCTATAATGCTAGAGCAGCAGAGAAGAAGCAGATAGGTTATTGAAAGAAATGCAGTTTGGCCTCAGCTTTACTTAGTCTTATGACCCAATGGGAGTAATTTCAAAACTTAGAGTAGAAAATAAATTTACTCCATATCATCACACAGCGAGGCCTGAGATTGAGAAATATAAAAATCTGTTAGAATGGAAGGAAAACACCCTTCAAGAAGCTAAAGAACAGGCAGTCTCTACTTCAAATATACAAACTCTACTTGCACAGGAAAATACAGCCAAATGAGGAAGGGAAGAACAATCATCCCCTACAAATGAAGTATCAAGTAAAGGCATTAGAATTGTGCACTAGAAGAAGAGACCTAGGCTCTCTTTGAAGGTCAGTGCAACTAATGAGTCATAGAAATGAACATTTGACAAACTTGGAGAGACATCTGTTTTCACACAGTCTGATGGAAAGTCTACTTAGTCTCCTACTCATTCCACCACATCTCATGAACAATAGGTGATTCAGACCAGCGAAGGCAGTCAAAAAGATAAAAACCAAGAAGATGATATTTTTCATGTTTTCAGTGAAATTAAGAAGAAGAATGAGGATTTAAGGTTGAGCACTTATACTCAATTCTGGAAACATTCTTGACGCATCCTCCCTTGATGATGGACTCACTTGGTAGTCCAAAACGTTGGGTTCACAAAACTCTACAACAGGTCATTCCTCCTCTATCTAAAACTATCCTCACCTGTATGGATTCATTATTTAACAACATTCTTCTAGTTCTCAAGCCAGACTTCTTTCAGCGTTTGACTCTGAAAAGTGTAAAATGCAGATGGCTTTCTTACAAGCTTAGATTCCACAACCCAAAACTACTGCACATTACCAGAAGCAAACTTTCTTTGAATTTAATGTTAAAGATGTACATCCAATTGACCAAATTAAGATGCACAAATAGACTGGCCAAATGATCTCTTCTACTTTAACTAGCACTGCCATGAGTCTGTCAAAGTTGCAAGTTACCTTGGCTAATACAAAGTCACAGCTCAAGCTTGAAAAAATTTCCTCATTGGCAAAAGACACCAAAATCAAAGCTTTGGAATATCTAGTGCTGAAGATTGGATATGATCCCTCCGATATAAATGTTGCAGAAGAAATTGGCAAGAAGAAAAATGCTGAGATTTCAACGTTAAGGAAGCAGCTCAAATTTCTAGCTTCAGAGGACCCAATGACTAAAGAAATTGAGGAAACTGAGGCTCACAGATCAGACATGATGAAACTCATTATGGAACAAAATCTGCAAATAAAATAGATGGAGGAACAAATGGAAAAACTTGTCAAAGAGAAAGAGGAAGCTGTGAAAAAGGCCAATATTCCAATGGATGTAGTTCCTCTTGCAGCAGTCTCTATAACTACAGTTTCTGCCTCAGGCACAATAACAACCACAGGTACAACAGAAGGAGCTGAACAACTTGTTGAAGCTGTTCAGAACCTGTCTATTCAAACAGAGGAGATTAAGAAATTGTAGGATCAGCTGAAGACACTACAACACCTGAAAGTAGTTGCAGAGAGCTCACATGCAGTTGAGTTGCAGAGGGCAAGAGGTCAAATTGAGAGATTGCATAAAGAAGTCAAAGACTCTTACCTCGGAAATACACTGGGTTTAGTAAAGGAGAATATATGGGGGGAGATTATTGAATCAATCAAAGATATCTGGCCTTATATCAGAATATTTTTTTATCAAAAAGACTTGTTGGAAAAAGCTCAAGAAGCTATTGAAACTATCTCAAATGAACTTGAGGACAAGCCAGAAACAACCATTGAAATAATCAAGTTTATGAATTCTAAAGATAGCGATGAGCTTGACTAATTGGGTATTGATGATAGGAAAATAGCCATTATGGAAGTGAAGAAAGTTATTACAAAGAAAAAGTGCAGCAGTGTCAATGTCATAGTTCAACGTTTTTTCAGCAGGCTAGAACCCTTGACCAGCAAGGGTTTGCCCTCCATATTTTTGATAAATGATAAGTTAATGCCTATTGAAGACTATATCCGAAAGCTCAGAGAGGTCGCAACCAGTGCAACTAAAATTTCAAATATAAAGGGTACATCAACACCAAGTCTTGTGTTGAACGCACTCCAAGACACCTTTTTCATCCTTAATGAAGTAGAGCACATAGTTTTAGTAATACCTACTTTTACTAAATATACATAAATGGATGAGGTTTATCGAAGGGTAATTAAGTTATCTATGCCAGATGAAAAACACTGGGAATAGTTAATAGATTTACTCGACTAAAAGAAGGATCAACAACATTTAGAATTTTGGGGAACAATCATCAATAGATCAACAACATTCAGATTTTTGGGGAACAGTCATCAACAATTCAACAACAAAATAGTGACAGATCGACTATCAGTTCATTTTTCTGATTTTATATTTAGCTATCTTTGTAAATTTATTTAAGATATTTTCTTAACACTAAACTTGTATAAATAACTCTCTTTCACGAGTTATTAAGGGTTGCACCCTTGAAGAAACATTTGTAAGCACTAAATGTACTCAGCTTTTTCTGAATCACTACTAGAAAAGAAAAGGATTCTGAATTTTGATTCATACAATTTCGTATTCCTTGTAAGTTTTTCCCGTTTTCATTCATTGTGTTTTCTTCATATTCTTAAGTTTTACAAAGATAACCAGGTAGGAGTAGTTGTCTCTCAATTACTCCTAGAAACTCTCTCAAGTGATCATCTTTAAAGAGAATGGATTACAAAAATTGTTTGTTTAAGTAATCCCCTCTAAATCATAAAATTATCAGTGTCTTTGTAATCTTGGGCATATTTTGTTAAACTTTCTGAACATTGTTTGAAGGTTTTTTTTACTTATGGTTATTTTATTTTTTATTTGAAAACTGTAATAGTCATATCATCTTTCTATTTCTACTCATCACCAGATAAGCTTAATCACTGTGGATTTAATTAGCAGCCCTTTGTTTAAATATTAGTATTATTCAAAAAGGTTAGGCATCATTGTTTTAAATATGTTTCATACATTGGTCCTCCAAAATTAAAACAAAAATCCAAAACATTTTAGATGCCCTGGCATGATAGGTGACCATTATCATCTCAGAGATACAACAGTCCCATCATGAGGGATTGCAGGAATAAGTACATGGATAAGACATGGCGCGATGGTGAATGGGACGAATAAGGAGTGCATGCTAGAAGACTTGCTCGCGGTTGGACGAACACACGAAGCATACCAGGTAGCAATCAAAGGAGACACGTGCACATGCATGAACCATCAAGCGAACACCAAGACCATTAAAGACGCCACACACTCTGCCATACGAAGATGAAGCTACGATACACCATGAGCACACTCATCACTTAGCATCACAAAAGCTCAACACAGACGACACAGCCAACATGTGCATACCATCAGTGTCATGTCGAGTTGTGTAATGAGTCACCTCATCCACATCACTACTTTGGATCATACTTGTGTAATCAATGTAATGTAACGTTGAAGTGCAAGAGACCAATAGATGAAGTCAAAGTGCCATGTCAGTCAAAGAGTCATGTAAGTTAAACAGTCATGAGGGAAGTCGAACAGTCACAAGGGTCAGTTTCACCCTTGGCTATATATACCCCTCATTTTTACATGCAAAGGACTTTTCACCTTGGCTCCTCCCACATAGCCTTGAGAGTCTGTAGTCTTTTATTTGAGGAGCGAGCAGTGGCTCCAACGCCCCACTATCGGGGTTAGTGATGTATGGTGTATGAATGTGTCTTGGAACTTTCGCTTAATTTAGAAGCCTATTAACAAGCCATAAAATTTTCACACATGTATTGTATTCGTTTGTAAGACTATTCTTTGGATGCTTGTAATGCATGTTGCTTTAACCTGTACTAAGATAGTTGAACTATTTCGGTTGTTTTAGTGCATATGTTGTTGGAAATGTGTTGTATCAGTTGTTAACATTGTCTTGCCCATGTGGAATACTCCACTGGACACTCGACAGATTCATCCTTATAAACTTGTTAAAACGATCATCGCACTCGTGTGGAATATTCCACTGGGTGTTGTACTTGCTCCTCTTCACTTTGTGTTTGTGGCTGATGCATCCATGTGGACTACTCCACTGGAAGCTGCACATGTCCTGCTGTGTTGTGTGTCTCTAACTAATTTGGGACTATTCCCTTTTGACTTGAGACTCACTCTCATCCTCTCCCTCTGTAGTGAAAGAACTTAGACACAAGTTTCACTAAGCACTCACTAAGCACATGAACCTCACTGTTTGAAGATTAAGTATACCACTATCATGTGCTAACAAGCAAGAGCTAAGGCATATCTTTAAGATAATGGAAACCAGGCCATCATATCGGATGGGACTCCTACACCAAATGGTGTGAGGTCTAGAGGGTACTTCATTTCGGAGAGATCCCCTGAATGTTGGTGGGTCCAGCACCGTCAACATAATGGCAACATACTTCCCATGTGGAAGTCTTCCCTACAAATTGTCATACTCATTACAATTAATCTATGAACATATAATATAATTGAACAAAAGCATCAAAATCACCTATGATATTATACCTTATAAACTTCATTGAATCCTTCCTTTGTGAAGCATGTTGTTTCTGTCAAAGTTCCCAGTTGAGTCTCTGGGAACTTTGTAATCAAAAGAGAGTTGCCCAAAATTTCCCCTTGCATCTAAATTCACAACAATATTTTTATTCAGAACAATCGAATCTGACTAAGTTATTAAAATATAAAAAATAAAATGGAAGAATTCAGCATGGAATCTATAAGGAAATCATATATATACTAACATGTCTAATAGAGCTCTTCCACTGTACACATCAATGGAATACCAAGCACAACATCACAATTAGAGTTGTTCCAACAACGCTTCCCAATATTATAGACATTGTTTTCGATGTTGTTTTACCGAAAGGATGTGTCGAATTCCCAGATAACGGTGTCAAAGAGCATGAAAATTCGTTGATTTGGGTGCATTGTAAAATATGTTGGCGGCCCTGTGAAATTCCCTGTGACAATCCTTCATCCGGGCAGAGCTGTCAAATTGATCCCATTCAAACAAATCCAAAAGAGTCAAATAACATACATTTTTTTTTTTTTTTTTCAAAAGGTGGAAAAACCTATCAAACTCAGTTTGTCAAACCAACAGTGATGACAGCCATCTCTGGCTGCTATTCGCGAATGTCAGTTGACACATCACTGTTATCAAGGAAAACCACGCCACCTGAAATAACCCGCTGGTGGTCCGTAGGGAGCAGGCTTTCACTCCTGCCAGATGCCTCTGGGTCTTGGGCCGTTAACCTGTTTCCTTACGTCCGAGGAAGACGAGCTCTTAGCCAAGCAGAAGCAGTTTTAGGGCATACTCCAGGCCCAAATAACATACATTTTATATCATGACAAAACCATAAACACATGTATTTATGATATATATATATATAAAAAAAAACTCCAACTAGGTTCTCGTTATCAGTGAAACGCGAATAATTTGAGTAGTGAATAAAACAACCCCACCTAGACACGATGGCCTTCGCGCAAGGGAATACCGATGTGAAATTTATTCTGATCTTCTTTCAAGTATCGTCAACAATCACTAAGGATTAGGTTAGGCTAACACTGAGTGAGACCATATATGAAGCCATCCGCATAATGACTATTCGCAGAAGTGTTGGTTAATATTTGCATGGGAAAGGCCTTGAATTTTCAGTTGCTAGAATGTGGTTCAAATGGTGAGGTTTAAATTTTACGAGTTTTGTAATTTAATTTTAGATAAAGATTATATATACCTAAAAGCTATTCCATCTATAAAAAAACAGCCTTGGCTTTTCAAGAGATATCATGTGGATTGTTGTTAGTTGTGGAGGAAAGAACAATAGCCAGAGGAAAACCCACCACCCGATCTCTAAACATAGAATCTAAAGATCTGATGGTGAAGAAAACAGCCGTGCAGAAGAATCCTAGTACCATTATAACGTGGACAATATGCTTTTATTTCTATCGCGGAAAGTGTGTTATTAATTCTATCTGCTTCCTCTTTTGTGAGCATTAGTTGGCTGTTATTAATGGGCTAAGTTTTTTTTTTTTTCATTCAGTGACATAAAGAAATTGTGCAAACTTGAGGGTTAGTGGTTATTTTTTTTTTAAAACTGGGTTAGGGGTGTGTTCATTTATAGATATTATAATAATAACTGTGAAAATGAATTCATAAATAGAAAAATAAAATAAAATCAATGAAAGTAAAGTTATAATATTTAGAAATTTGTGAAATAAAATTATATAAATAATTTTAATTAGTTTAAAATAAATAATTATTTAATAAAATTTTATGATAAAGGTATAATAGGATAATTTCAATATTTGGAGTATGCTCTAAAACTGCTTTTGATTGGCTAAGAGTCCATTTTCTTAAAGCATATAAAAACAAGTTAACCACTTAAAATAAGCATTTCACAAGAGTGAAAGGTATCCCTTATGGACCACCAACAACAGATAATTCCAAAACAGTAATATATCAGCCTGCATTAGTGAATTGCAGCGAGAGATAACTTTCCACGCTACCAGTTAATAACTAAATTATGATAAATTTTCCTATTAATTTAATAACTAAATTATAATAAATTATTCTATTATCTAACATTAATAATAACACAATTTAAAAAATAATCCTAGGAAATTTCGGTCAACAACATTGCCAAAGTCATTGACCTTGAGGGGAATAAGGCCAGAGATAAAATCTCATCCCTTACCTTTTAAACTTTTTGGCAAAGATAAGGCGCTCCGAAAAGTAAGGAATAAGCGCCTATCCTTGGCCTTTACATCATTTATCATGAAGAGATAATTATCAATACAAATGTTATATTTGATATAAAATATGGGTGAATATATTGAAGATACATAGATTAATCCAAGTCATTTTTGACATTTTCCCTTGTCTAGTTAGCCGACATTAAATATTTTACAACATACTCCTTTAAGCAGATACAATGATATATAATTTTTCTATAATCTAGAAACCAAATGTAGACAATTTATAGATCTTCTATCTGACAGAGAATTCATAATAAAACGTTCGTGGAAGGCGATCGACAAGACGATTTATTTACTGACCTTTTTCATATGGTCGCATTTCAACATAATTACTAGGTGGGTCATAGTCACACACAACAAAATTCCAATAGTAAGTACATTGAATTTTAGCGCAACCGAGCCTCCGCGTATTACTCCACACAACCTGAGTATAGTGCCCGCACACTTTGCCTTCAGCGTAGGAAAGCAATGAAAGCAAAGAAGAAGGAAAGGAGGAAGGGCGATATACATTTTTTCCCCTAACTAATTGTATACAGTTTCCAGTCTTAATTATTATTAGTTTTAAGCTTTTTAACTATTAGTTTTTGTTTTAATTACTAATTATCAATCTAATGGTCTAAAAATTTTCAATCATCTAACATTTGATTTGATGGTACAAACTTGTACAAAATGGAAATTGGGAGATTTTTTTCAAAGGGGAATGCCTTACGGCGTAAATATGAAAACAAGCCATAGATATATAATATGGAATGTATGTTAAAGTTGAAAACTTCTTTGAAACATGAAATTTCAGAATATAGATAGACTAAATTGAATGTTCAATTACTTGTTTACTTTATTGTAACATGTAGATATGCATCTAGATAAAGTAAAATTGAATGAAAATATTAGTTTAGTTTATTGTAATTTATAAATATACTAAAATTAATCTAAATTTAAATTTAACTTATATTATATATATTTTTTAATTTATTTGAAATTTTAAATTTAACATAAATTTAACTTATATTATATATATTTTTTAATTTATTTGAAATTTTAAATTTAACATATAATTGTGTAATGATTTTAATTTTTTTTTAAATATTAAATATTTAAAATTATAATTTTAATATTTTTTAAAAAATTTATTGAATTTTAATAAATAAAAAATGTAAATAACTATTATCAAATTTTTTTATTATTATTTTTTTTTTCCAATCAAAAATATTTTTATATTTTATAGGATAGAAATATACATATATTTATATCAAAATTTATTGAAAATCAATAACAAAATTTAAAACTATTACAACAGAATACATTTGTAATAACAAAATTTAAAACTATTACAACAGAATACATTTGTAAAAATGAAATTTAAATAAAAAAGATAACTTATTATTTTCAACCATCTAAAACAAATCCAATTCGTTTTATTAAATATTTTCTCTCTTTACTTATTTATTTATTTTAAATTATTGAGAAAAAAATAAATTTATTTATTATAAATGATTGAGAAATATATATATATATATATATATAAAACTAACATAGTTGAAAAATTAATATATAAATAGCTTAATGTAATAAGTTGAGAAGCGGGGATTGTTATTGTTTTAAAAAGTACCACCCACGGTCTAATCGTAAATAGCATAACTAGCGAGGATTAGGATCCTTTTGCGTCGAAACTTGCATTAACAAGGTTTTTTTCCATTTTTTAAAATTTATTTTTATGAGTTGCTTTGAAAATTTTAATTTAATGGTTTATCACTGGTTCTTATCGGGGAGGGTTTTGGGAAAGCAATTACGTGGGTAAACATAAAGAATAAAAATAAATTAATTTCTATTATATATTTTATCTTTTAAAAAAAACAAAAAATTTATTTGTTCTCATTAACAAAGATTTTGGGAAAATATCTATGAGTGTAGGCCTACATTAAAAATAAATAAATTTAAATATTTTTTATTGGTTTTTTTGAAAATTTTAATTTAATAGTTTTTTCATCAACCAAAATTGTGGGAAAATATCCATGTAGGTAGACATAAAAATCAAATATATGTATTTTGCATGTTTTTTTGGGTTTTCATTTACTTCTAAGGTGTTTTTGCATCAATTATGTTTTTGGTGATCCAATTCAAATCATGCTAGATCATTACTCATGTTAAAAGATTGGAAATATTGACATTTTTCTTCCTTTTTTTGGCATGCATTATGCTTGAAATTTAGTTTTTCTAGGAATCATGTAAACTTCCCCTCATATTCTGCAATTTGGCACATTTTACCATTTTTTTGGCTCATGCCATTATAGATAAATTAATAAAGAGTTCTATAATTTCATATAAACAATAACTCATTAGTTTTGTGTAGCATGGACAACACTATTAAACTATATTTATGGTGTGCACATTATGTTTAATTATTTTAGTAAGGATTATTTCAATTTATACATATGATGTCACATGTTCACCATCAAACTAATAACTTAATTGTTAACTTGCACATAGAAAACTACATTGCATTTGTTGAGTTTGGGGTGGATCTTGGCTAGATAGGAGCTTCAAAGTTGTGGATTGGAGCTAGTACTGGGTCAACCGCTTCTGTCTAGATTCACTGGCTTTTTTTTAGCATATACAAGAACATGTATGCAAATTTGTCTCATTTTTCTTACAATGGTGATCATATTCTTTTTAATAATTTTTCAAATCTAGTTCTATATTG
Source organism: Pinus tabuliformis (assembly GCA_031772625.1). NCBI lineage: Eukaryota > Viridiplantae > Streptophyta > Pinopsida > Pinales > Pinaceae > Pinus > Pinus tabuliformis. The sequence continues at coordinate 1,133,839,871 of CM062804.1, forward strand.
CTTGCATTCAGGTTCCTGAATAGAAACATTCTCCATATTTGTTTTCCTTTGAATGTTGCACTTCCATTAAAAAACATTGTAAAATTAACTAATATGAATATTTAAACTAAATTCTTTTAAAAAAACTTTAGTATTAATTTCATATAGCATAGACAACACTACTAAACTATACTCATGTTTTGCACATTATGTCTAATTAAGCTATTACAGAGTCTTGTTATAGTGGAATTAGAACCATGCCCCTTGATTCACAGTTGTTGTCAACAACATTATTGCTCTTCTCGATAGTTTGCTAAATTCTATGGCTTTTGTGGTTTTCTAAGATTCCACTTTATTGTGCATACATATATGGATATTAGTACAAGTAATGGAAAAATACAACTAACAATTATCAAGAGAAGAGAAAAGAGTTATGCCATAAATAACCCTAAATTTCCTAATAATCTTGTAATGTATGGAAACAATTTTCCTAAGATTTGGAATTTATGGTCCATTGTTTATTGACCTGCACCATCCGTTTCCATCATAATGATGGCCAATGAAACAATTCTTGATCCTTTGGTACCCAATAATATGTTTTTATAGATGCAATAAGAGGTTGCAAATAAGCATTGATCTCTTTTATTGCAATTGCAACTTGCATTTTCCTATTTCAAAGTTATATATCATCCTCTTCATTGTTATGAAAAGGTAAAACAATATAGATTAGTCTACTAGGCAACACAAACTGGAGAAAGCATGTCAAGTTTAATCCATTCATTGGTCATTATTATCATTTCTCGAAGTTTCCTCCTATTTTCGTTGTATGCCATAAGTTGTTAGTTCCACTGATAGAAACTCATATGACAACTTCATTGTCTTATTTTGCATAGTTGTATTGCAAATACGTGGGAGTAACAACGTCAATTTAGTTTCACGTTGCATTATACTGTGCTCCTAGTTCTGTTTCATTACAAATACAATTTTTCTACCATGTTGCAAATTTCCCAATCTTGCAACAACAAGACAATTGCATTTAGCTAGCCAATTTCAACAAAAACCTTCACCAAACAACTATACAAAGATGGCTGAAATAATTGATGTTGACAGTTACGAATCGAAAAAATAACGCACCAAAGATTCCACTATTGATGATGTCTTGAACACCAATAATCTTTTTAGACTTCAAGCATTTTCATACACTCCAGGAGATTGTCTTTTCAATGCAATTGAAGTCCTTTGGCATTTTCGTTATACATCCACTGAATTGCGAAATGGAACAATATACCACTTCTTGAGCTAGCCCCTGATTTCTTGTACAATCTTCATGGAATTCATGACGTCGAAACATATCTACATAGAATGTGTCTTCCTACTTCAAATGGTCCTACTAAGAATGAAGGAGGACCATGGGGAGACACATTTTGCATACGCTGGCTGACCAAATGGTTGAAGCTATCAATAGGAATGTGGTCAATCACAAAAAAATGTATTTTCTCTTCAATTCAAACAAAACAACAAATCCATTGAATATATTTTTCCATGATGAGAACCCTCTTAATGGGCACTATGAACCATTGTTGTACAAAATAATAGATCGATCAATTGTAACATGCAATCAATACTTTTCTTCTTCCTGCAAATATCTACAAAGCTATTGGAAAGTAATGAATGATAAAATACAAGTCCATAGATTTCATAAAGGAACAAATATTGTTCATTTGTGGAGATAGCATGTTCTATGCACTTTGTCATTTGATAGCACCTAACTTTGATATAGAATCCTTAAGACTTTACATTGTGCAATCATTCTACAATTCGATCATGTGCAATGCACAAGATGCATTGCATTGTCTACAAAAATATCTATCAAATGATGTCATAAAAACTCAAAAAAGAGTTGCAAATTGGCAAGCATACCTTATTAATATGGAAATGCCATATGAAAAATTTGAGGTTGAAGGGGGACCATTTTGTTTGCAATGGGAAACAATAATATTCAAAGTAAACATACAAGAATGGTCCTTTGTAACTAGGGGTGTTGTCAATTATCACCAATGCAACAACTTTTCAAATCAAACATACAATATAGTGTCATTTGAAATAGATCCATTGCACACCCATTATGCACCTTTGTCAATAGATGAACATAGAAATAGAAACAATGTATATTGTCAAATGCTACCAATAGAAACAACCTTGCACATACAACATGGACCGATGTCAACAAATGCGCATACACATCAAGACAAACTGCAACATGGTATTATAATGGCAATGAAAAAATATAGAAACAATAGGAAAATGTCCATATATTAAAACAACTATTGTGTTTAGAAACAAAAACCATAAAAATTCATGCAAACAAAAGTTGTAGAATCAACATCGTTGCTTCTCCAAGAAAAATCCTTTAATAGTTTATGATCTGAATTGGAGCAGATTAGTAATGTTGTGCTAATTCCCCATTCACAATATAAAAATGTGCTTGAGGATTGTACTCCAAAATAACAAGTAAAAGCATGAATTTTATGTGTTTTTCAAAAGTTAGTTTCATGAAGAAAACTTAAAACATGAAACTAAAACACTGAATGGAAGCATGTATCAAACAGTAATACACCAGCCATTGATAAAGGAGTTCACCCCTCCTGGGCTACATCTCCTTGGATCACTTATAAAGGCATGACCCCTTCTCATTATGCTCAATATCGAGAAAAAAGAGTACATAAGTTGTTGAAATGGAATGACTATTTTCTCCTTCAAAGAAACAACTTCTTACAAAATATCTCACTCCATACACATGTTAACCTACAATTAAACATGTAAATTTTTAGCAAACATAGACATCTTACCCCAAGACCCCATACTCCAACTTCCAAGAACATAAACATTACTGCAATCCACTTGAAGTACTTAAACAATTCTCTTTCTCCATACACATGTAGAGCAAAGAAGAAATAAAGCTACAACACTTCTGTAATGGCTACTACAAAAAGCACATGGAGACTGGAATACCCCTACAAGGTCATCTCCATCTTCAAAGTCCTGCATAAACTGAATCAACACTTTGGTTGACCAGGGCACCCATAGGCTTCAATTTACAAAAATCCTATCCAGAAGTGCTCCTTTGATCCTGAAACCTATTTCAATGAGTTTAGAATACCCAAAAATGGCAATCTAGTGTCTTTTTACCACCCATTTGGTCGAAAATTGCCTTAGTTATGACTTCTATAAGTCTCTCCACAATTTTCTCCTCCAAGTCTGTCTTACTACCAGTTAAATTCAATATCCACAGTTAAAACTGGCAGTTTCGCTGAAATCAATGGTTCCGCCATCATTCTCGCCTATCTCGTGGTTAAGGGCTGAGTGGTCACATGCGGAGTGGTGGTCCGACGGTTAAGGCTATGGTTCTGCAACCCTGTCGGATATCGCAATCGCAATCGGCTATCGGTGGAGAGACGAACATCAACACTCCTTCAGAAACTGTGATTGTCGATCTAGCAGACCTGACGAGTTATAAATTACAACTCTGAAAACATATCGCATCTGGGACTTATCACAATCGGAACTCATCGCATTTCGCTATCGGTGTTATTGGCGGTAACATATATATATATATATATATATATATATATATATATATATATCTATATATATATATATATATATATATATATATATATATATATATATATCGGCGGGTACCGGGTGCGATATGCGATTATCGCAAATCACAACTCGATTGTTCTGAGGGCTGATTACCATAACTTTAAGTGACGTGCAATTGTAATCGCATCGCAACCTGCTCTGTGCTAGGGGCCGATTCTTCAGTACTCGTCCACCTTCGATATGCAATATGCGAAATCGCATTGCAACTCTGGGGATTTATCGCATCACACCTAAACTTTGTCGGGGGCCGATTCTTTAATGGAAACCTATGTTTTTCTCCGATATGTGATATGCAGGGGCCAATGGCAACCTGCCACTTGGCACTTCCCCATTCACTGGGACCTTTGCCATGTCATCCAATCCTACCATGTGAGCAAGTCAAACCTAAACTTTGATTGGCTCTAACTTCTGCATATGAGCTCAGATTTGAGTCCTGTTCACACCATTGGATTTAGAATGACGAGCTCTTCGATCTGAATCTAAGCTTATCAAGATTCTGACACTTTGAATTTTTGACAAATTTTGAGCTTGTGATCACTCTTCCCCATTGAAAAAATTTTGGTCTCCAAAAGTTTAAATAATATGCAATTGCTCTGTACTTTGTCTACATCGCAAGTGTCCTACAGGTCATCCTTCCTTATCCTTCACCTTTATTCTTTGGATCCATAAGCGATGAGCCAACACCTGTCTATGTCACTATGGCCATCTATAGCAACATCCTTCCCAAGAAGAATTTCAAGAAGATGAGCACCTTGGAATTGCTTATCTGCAAAATCCTTATCAAGGATAATATCCTAAAAGACTTTGCCAAATGAACCTAAACAAGATTCACATAGTGAATACTTGTATAACTTGAGTGCTACACACATTTGGAACATACTAAATGTGCTGCAACTACTCATACAACAGTTTTAAAATGCCTTTTTTTTTTTTGAACAAAATGGGATAAACTTGACTCCCACATTTTCCATTCAAATTGACTATCAACGAGCCAAATTAGCATTGTAATTGCTTAAAGAAAACATTGTTGCATATAAGTGATTTAATTATGAACATCACTTTTACAAATTACCCAACTATGGGGATATGCAACTAGTGCAAAATATAAATTTACAAACTTCATTTGGACAAATATTTTGCCCATTTCTTACCCAACCAGGTAAATGAACCCTCTATTTGAAATTTCTCTTCTTCTAAATCTGCTGCAGGGATGGTCGCATCTTGCGCCACTTTTTCTATTGTTGCTTCCTCTTCTGGTGCTTGCATGATTTTCTTGCCCTTACTAGGATGAAGTTGTGGAAACAATTCCCAACACTTCTCGACCCAATGCCCACTGATATTGCAGTGATTACAGAAGTTCTTTTGAGCTCCTCTCGACTCACTTGCCTTTAACCTTGGATGAGATTTTCTCCTTTCGATCTCAATTCCATTAGACATAAACATCTTCCTAGTGATTGCTTTCCTTTTATTGCATTTATCTACACAATCATTAGATGAAAGGCAAAAGGTGCATGGAAATATTTTCCTCAACACATTATTCAAATCCGCATGTTGTTTTCCATCATGAAAATCATTCTAATTAACAACATTTGAATTAATAGAACGATTATACCTTTGTTTGTTGTCCTTTGGCTTACGGTACCTGCGTGAGGAACTTATGTGGCAAAAAGAACTCAGCTTTCTTTCTTCTTCAGCTTTTACATCTCTCTTTGGATATGTTCTTCACTGTAAGTCCTCCTTACGCTTGAGGAACCAAGCGATAACCATTTATGGATGCAACTCCCAACATCTTTCCTCCTCGTGTCCTTTCTTACAGCAAAAGGAACACGATATCCATGAACTGTCGCTAGAAGACCACTCTTCTCTTGCAACATAGCCTAAGCCTTCGTATTTAGGCCTCTCCTTGGCCGTAATTAGATTTTTAATGCCTTTATGTTTTATGCCAAGGCCTCCTCCCTTGTAACCCATCTTGGTCAAGAGCTTGGATCTAATTCCTTTAATGCATTTTTCAAAGGCTACAAATGAATTTACGTCAATACTTTCACATAAGGAAGAAGCATGTGAATTCTTACCATTTCCTTAATCTTTCAATTGACACGAAGATGTTTTCGATTTCCCTTGTGATTCGAGATTTGTCCTCTTGGAATCTTTGGCTCTCTTATTTCAGCTCCTCGGATTTGGGTGTTGGTAGAACCTCATCTTCCACATCATGTGGACAAAAGGTCCAAACTTGTCCATCTACCTTCTCTGTAGGACTTTCTACACTAGCATATTGCATAATAGTTGTAGAAAAACATGAAGATTGTGGAGGAAGATGGTGGTTTATCACCATTCTTGTTACCTTCTTCCCTTGGAGAACATTTTTCTCTTGGAGGTCTAAAGCTTTCACCTTACAATTTGGTATTCCTCTCTTCATATAGGACTTTCAACATTTCTGCCATGTCTAAGATAGCCTTTCTAAAATCCTTCACATCCTTTGACATTCTTGTAGGCTCTCCTCCTTGAGACATGCTTTGCTTGAAGCTTCTACTGCAATTTGAGGTAGAACTTGGTGGTAGATATTGTAACAATCTTGCTCTCCTTTCCAAAACCTTCTCCTCAATGAGCTTCAAAACACATTCACTTGCAAACATCAGTCAATTCCTCCCTACACAATGCAAACCATAGCTATGATACTAACTTGATATGAATTGGAGTAGATTAGTAATGTTGTGCTAATTCCCCATTCAGAATATAAAAATGCGCTTAAGGATTGTACTCCAAAATAGTGAGTAAAAGCATGAATGTTATGTGTTTTTCAAAAGTTAGTTTCATGAAGAAAACTTAAAACATGAAACTAAAATAATGAATGGAAGCATGTATCAAACAGTAATACACCAGCCATTGATAAAGGAGTTCACCCCTCCTGGGCTACATCTCCTTTGATCACCTCTAAAGGCATGACCCCTTCTCATTATGCTCAATAGCAAGAAAAGAAGAGTACATAAGCTTCTGAAATGGAATGACTAGTTTCTCCTTCAAAGAAACAACTTCCTACAAAGGTTCTCACTCCATACACATGTTAACCTACAGTTAAACATGTAAATCTTCAACAAACACAGGCATCTTACACCAAGACCCCATACTCCAACTTCCAAGAACATAAACAATACTACAATCCACTTGAAGTACTTAAACAATTATCTTTCTCCATACACATTTATAGCAAAGAAGAAATAAATTTATAGCATTGTTGTAATGGCTGTTGCAGAAATCACATGGAGACTGGAATACCCCTACAAGGTCATCTCCATCTTCAATCACCTGCATAAACTGAATCAACACTCTGGTTGACCAAGGCACCCATAGGCTTCACTTTACAAAAAGCCTATTCAGAAGTGCTCCTTTGATCCTGAAACTTGTTCCAATGAGTTAAGAATTCCCAAAAATGGCAATCTAGCCTCTTTTTTCCACCCATTTGGTTGAAAATTGACTTATTTATGACTTCTTCCAGTCTCTCCACAATTTTCTCCTCCAAATCTGGCTTACTGCTAGTTAAAATCAATATCTGCAGTTAAAATTGGTAGTTCCACCGAAATCAATGGTTTTTCCATCATTCCTGCCTATCTCGTGGTTAAGAGCTGAGTGGTCACATGTGGAGTGGTGGTCCGACGGTTAAGGCTACGGTTCCATTGCCCTGTTGGATATCGCAATCACAATCGGCTATCGGCAGAGAGACGGACGTCAACACTCCTTCAAAAATTGTGATCGTTGACCTAGCAGACTCGACGAGTTATAAATTACAACTTTGAAAACATATCGCGTCTGAGACTTATCGCAATCGGAACTCATCACATTTCCCTATCGGCGTTATCGACTGTAATATATATATATATATATATATATATATATATATATATATATATATATATATATATATATATATATATTGGTGGGCATCAGGTGTGATATGTGACTATCGAAAATCGCAATCCGACTGTTCCGGGGGCCGATTACCATAACTTTAAGCGATGTGTGATTGTGATCACATCGCAACCTTCTCTATGCAGGGGGTTGATTCTTTAGTTCTCGTCCACCTCTGATATGTGATATGCAAAATCGCATTGCAAATCCGGGGATTTATCGCATCACACATAAACTTTGCTGGGGGCCAATTCTTTAACGCCGACCTGCCTTTTGCTCCAATATGCGATATGTAAGGGCTAATGGCAACCTGCCACTTTGCACTTCCCCATTTGCTAGGACCTTTGCCATGTCATCCAATCCTGCCATGTGAGCAAGTCAAACCTAAAATTTGACTAGCTCTAACTTCTGCATACGAGCTTGGATTTGAGTCTCGTTCACACCTTTGGATTTAGAATGATGAGATATTTGATTTGAAGCTAAGCTTATAAAAATTCTAACACTTTGAATTTTTGACAAATTTTTAGCTCTTGATTAGTTTACCTAGCCAAGATAGAAGAGACACCTGACAAGAAATGTCCAATTTGTAAACAATTGTAGTTTCAAAAGAATATGGAGGGAATTGGACAAGACTTGTAACAAATTCATGTAAATTTATCTGAAAACCATAGAAATCTGCCCAGGAAAGTAATATGCAAGGTTTGCAGAAGAACACTTCAAAACGGAAAATTTCCACAATTTGTTAGACCTGAGAACATTAGGTGAAACAAACCATTTCCAGTTGTAGCCACACTCTCAGAACTTGAAGAACGTCTTGTAGTGTTAAGATTTTCATTTGGACAAATAAGACAATAGGGACACAAATGATCACAAATGTGTTTAACAAGATTGATTATCAATGCTCCTATCCAAATAGACATTGTTCAAACTACATTGCCACAATCTATGGAAGACACAACAACAATCATTGTTGCATTGAAAATATGTCTGAATATAAAAATGAATTTCAAACAGGAAAAGTTCGTGTGCAAAATGTCATGAAAGCATTAAAAGAACTATGTTCTCAACACCTTTATAGGGCTAAAAACATATGCATAAATAGAAATTGGAATAACATCCTACAATCAACTTCTTAAAATTCTCCAATTGAAAATGCTAACATTAAAGAAAAAAATGTAACAAGTAGCAATTCAGAAAATGAAACACCAACTGAAACATTGGTACACATATACATAGGATCAAAATGCATCCATGATTTGCAAGACAAGTTGATTGAACTTGCTCCAACTGAAGGGCAACACCCCCTTGGAATTTTCAGAGACAAATATGCAGAGGAAATGAACTTCCCAACCCTTTTCTTTGGAGACACGTGTGATAGTGACATTGTAGAAAGATATTGCTACCAAAAAATTGCGCAATGGGAGTTAATGCACTATAGTGGTGACTTCTCTTACCACACAACTGATTTGTTTTTCAAAACATTGCGAATAATAATTGAGAAACTCCTTGCGTGCATTTCAATAAGAATAAAAGAAAGGAAATTAAAAAGAAGAAAGTAATTGGGAAAAGACATTAAATACAAACCAAAATTGGACAACATGCTTAAGAGTGACATTGGTTACATGGATTTCAAAGCACATAACAATTTCTCTTGATTTCCTACAACAAATGAAGAAAAATACATTTGCCATGATACGTCAACAAGGCCCATCGACTTTCTTCATCACATTTGCAAGCATTGAACATCGATGGACTCCATTGGTCAACACATTGACCAAATTACATGACAAAAGGAAAAAAAAAAACATATTGAAACAATAGAAGACTGTAACATTGACTATATCATAAGAAAGAATCCAGTAAATTGTACTCATTATTATAGGCATAGAATTAATTCCTTCAAGCAAATGATATTTGAAGAAAAAAAATCTTTGAAGAGATATTGGATTACTACTTCATAATTGAATTCCAAAATAGAGGAAGAGAACATGAACATGTATTATTGTGGGTAGAAAATGCACCAATATATGGAGTCCATAGTGACACTGACATTGAAAACATTGCCGACAATTATTTGACTTGTAGCATAGATCACCTTGATCTAGAGCTTGAAAAAATACATGAACACCATTATACAAAAAGTTGTAAAAAGAGAAAAAGCCGCACATTGTAGATACAATTTTCCAATGCCACCCATGAGAAGCACGAAACTTCTAGAACCAATTGGCTTGGTAGATGACACATTAAATGAAAAAGTGAAATTGTTATATAACATCTTGGAAAGGAAACAATATGACAACAACAATACTTTTGACCAATACAAAGTACAAAGTACATTGAAGTAACCAATGATTTTATTGGAACGAAAACCCTCTCACATTTGGAACAATAGCTTTGCAAAGAATATGTTGCAATTGTGGAATACAAATATTGATGCCCAATGTGTCCTTAACGCATATCAGTTGCATCATATTGCACTTCTTACATCACAAAAGTTGACAAATCAATGAAAAATGCATTTAAAAGGATAAGAAGAGAACATGAAAGGAGAAAACTAAATGTTATTGAAATGATACGTTCATTGGGAAATGCTTTGCTTAATCTCCAGCAGACCTCAGCTCATCATGCATTCCATATAAAACTTTCTCTTCCATTGAATCATAGTTCACGAGAATGCATATCTATAAAAACAACACTAATGGATGAACATACATTTATCCGCAAACCATCTTTCATGTTAAAAGAAGAAGATGATAACTCCGAAAATGTGATGTGTAATTTCATTATTGATTATTACATTAGTCAAGATAGTGTTATTAAGCATATATGCCTTTCCGAATTTTCCTCAATGTATAACAAAAATGGCACACCCATTTCAAAAAAAATAAAATAAAGGTCATAAGATTCATCAAATAAAAAAATCACATTTACTATGAAAACTATTGTAGGGAAAAGATTTTTCTATATGTCCATTTTGAAAAAAGTGAAAGTGAATTGAAAGAAAACTTGCTATCATGGGAAGCCACTTATATCTTACATGAAAACACAATAAAAATAAATGAATCTAATTTCACATCTAATATGTAGAAATTAGGTTGTACATTTACAACTTCTCATGAAGTTTTAGTCAAAATCATAAGACACAAACCTACACTACTACTTTGCAAACATTATTTCACAATTTAAAACAAAAATCTCAGACATGCAAGAAGAAATAACACACATGAAACAAGTATTTTTATCTGGGGAAAGAAATCTACTAAAAACCCCAACGCCACTTTTATTAATCAAATAAATAGAGATGTATCACAATTGGTTTGCTCAACTTAGCTCACCTTGCAAGTGCACAACCTATCTCTCTGCTCACTGAAGGCCTTTGACCTGGACTTGTCAAATTTTGCCTCGGCTTGAGCTCCTATTTTCTTGCATTGTTCCTTGAGGAATTAGCCTCTATTATTTATGAAATTCCCTCAATTAAATTGCGCAATTCGTTTAGGTTGATCATCTGACTGCATGCAACACTTGTATACCCAAGAATAGTCTACAACTGATGTTACATTGCTTTGGAATCTCCACCTCAACTGGGTAACTCGAATTCTCTACATGCACTAGATATTTTGGATTGATTGACCAGTTAATTGAATGATCACTGAGTTTGGCTGAAGTCCCACTGCTTAACTGACCTTCCAGTAGTTCCTCCAAAAGTTGAAACTAGTTTAACTAAAAACAACTTGAGATAAATGACCTTGATTGCTACAAATTAGAAATCACACATGCAAAACTGAACTTTAAATCCTCCAGCTTGAATTTATTGAGTAAATTGGGTGACACAAGCCATTTCACATAATTTAACATCATCCAAGTTGTTTATTGATGTGGAAATTCAAATTTTCTCAATTTAATCAAGGCAAAATCAAATTGAGAATTTCTTGTTGCATTTTTCAACACTCCCTCTCAGTAATAAAGGGATTATCAACCACCCCTATCCTACACCTGTGGAACTCAAACTTCCCTCTTGACAAGGCCTTTGTCAAAATTTCAGCATCTTGTTCCTTTGTCGGAATGTACCGCAACAACTTTTTCGGCCTCTGCACATAGTCCCGTAAATGGTGATACCAGATATCTATATGCTTGGATCGATTGTGAAAAATAGGATTTTCAGAGAGCTGATGCAACTCTCATTATCATAGTAGATCACAGTGGGATCTACCATCTGACCAAAAAAACCAACAAACATCTTTGTTATCCAGATCGCCTCACATGCTACTTGACTGGCAGCCATGTATTATGCTTTTGTTGAGCTAAGTGCCATAGATCATTGCTTCCTTTTGTACCAAGAAACCATTGCGGACCTTGTTATCACTTAGAGGGTTTTCTTGGTTGTAACAAAAAATTCCCTAAGGTAACCTTTTCAAACCAATCTTGCAGATTGAAAGCTAGCCCCTTCAATCTAAAGAGGGCTCTCTCTGACAACATGATCACTAAATTTAGCAATTGAATGTACATTCACACATTGGCTAGATCTTCAGTTGAATTATGTTGAGCTAGGGTTTGGTTGGGCATGAGGAAGATAGTCCATTGGGAAATGGAGTTAACAAGCTAGGGTTTATGGCAACTTACCAAGATATTGGATGTCTGATCAGGATTGAAAAAGGAAAGGTAGATGACACATCCAAGACATTTCAAATCATCGTTGTAGCTGAAAGAGGAAAATAGAAAAATAATCCACTACAGTAGGGCATATGAAATGAATCCTAAAGTAGCTTTAGAAGATAGGAGTGCAAATATTTGAATCTATGAGACAGAGCATAAAAAACAAGGATGAATTATGTAACATTTATTCTCATTCAAATATCAGAAGACATTACATTCAAATGATATTACAAAGAGGGAAACACTGAAACATGTAGAAATTACAGACTAAGAGATACCATCACATGAATCTTTGTGTCACTGATCAAAATCTATTGATCTTGGCAAACTGTAGATTAATAAAGCCTTCAACGCATAGAAAATAGATATATTTTCATCAAAAACTAACCTTTTTTCCTTCTTTCTCATGTAATATATAAGAAAAATACAATAAAGATTAGATCCACAAAGTCTAGTAGTAATAACTGCATAATATTTACAATATATGAAAGTTTAATTAACAAAAAATAACAAGAATCCTATCATTTTAGCTATTCGTATCTATATCTGGCACATAACATTTGTTAAAGTATATTGTGGAATTGTTGTCTGTATCTCCTATTATTTTTCTGGAAGAAGGATGAGTCTTCGCAACATTGTATGATCTGGAACTATTCACTCCTTTGTAGGCTTGAGATCTGGAACTGCAACTCATCTTCCCTCTTGGTAGAAAAACTGGTGGATGAACCTGTAAACTATGTTGAAATTGTGCAACTTCCCTTTGTAACTGCTACTTCTTTTAAGGCTCTTTTTCCTTATGTTGACTTGTATTCTCTGCACTCCCTCATCCACAAAAACCCTACCTCAACACAACTCAACTGAATATCTAACCACTGTGTGAATGTGCAGTGAATTGCTAAATTTAGTGATTAGGTTGTCAGAGAGAAACCTCTCTGGATTGAAGGGGCTAGCCTTCAATCTGCAAGATTGGTTTGAAAAGGTTACCTTAGGGAGTTTTTTGTTACAGCTAAGAAAACCCTATGAGTGATAACATACCCAACACTGAAAATTCCACCTGATGTACTATTTCAGTCTAATGGACTCCCCGCCCAATTTGCATTTGTGAAGCCACATAGCTTCACCCCCTCTGTCCATTTGTACCATATTCCAAATTGGGCAGTGCCTCTGAGGTACCATAGAACATGTTTAGTTTCCCTCCAAAATAGTTTGGTCAACCCAACCATAGCTTGGCTTAGCTGTTTGACTGCATAGCACATATCTGGTCATGTGTTCACAAGATACATTAGTGAACCCACCAACTATTGATAAACTATAGCATCTACTTCCTCACCTAAAGTGGAATCCTCTTTCCTCCAATTGGTCACTAGAGGTGTCTCCATGGGTTTACAACTGTCCATGCGGAACCTTTGAAGTATCTCGTTGGCATACTTTCCATGAGAGACAAATAATTACCCATCACCTTTCCATGCTTCCAAACCGAGGAAGTAGTACATGAGACCCATGTCCTTGATTTCAAAATCTCTTGCAAGGTCCTCCTTGCAAGATCTCATCAACATCTCATCACTAGTTAAAATCAAGTCAAAAACATATAAGACAATAAACAACAATTTACCTTCTACCAAGATATGATAGAGGTTTGCATCTGCTTCACTTTTGGTGAAGCCCAAACTAGTGAGATAGCTATCGATCTTGGTGTACCAATCATAGGGTAATTGCTTGAGACCATACAATGATCGCTTGAGTCTGCACACATGAGACTCCCGATCAAAATTCTTGAAGCCTTCTCGTTGCTCGATATACACATACTCCTCAATAATTCCTTTGAGAAATGTTGTTTTCACATCCATTTGGTGGATCTTCCACCCCATCTGTGGAGCTAGAGCAAGAATTGATCTCATGGATGAGTACCTTACTACAAGGCAAAATGTCTCCTCATAGTAAATCCCCTCAACTTGAGAGTACCCCTTGGCCACAAATATGGCCTTGTACTTTTCTATGCTTCCATATGCTGCATGCTTTACCTTGAATATCCATCTCGAGCCCACAACTGATTTATCTGATCTTCTTGGGACCACTTCCCTTACACTACTCTTTACAATGGATTTGTATTCCTCCACCATTGCATCAACCCACACGGGTTGCTCTACTTCTTCCTTGAAATAGGATGGCTCAGTCTCCATATTCTCAGTCATTAGAGCCATGTATCCAGTGTACCGATCTGGTGACCTTCTCTGCCTGCACTAATTTGAAGGAACACCCACATTCTCCCTTGCATCTTGCACAAATCTCTCAGCTTCCCTGGTCCTTTTCCTACCTCCTCTGGATGGTTATGCTTGAGTGGTTGTCTCCACTCTTTGATCCTCAACTTGTTGATGCTCCACAACTTCTTGAGGTTCCTCCTTTCGAGCTAAAATCTCTTCTTCTCATGGGATCTGAAGCTCCCTCTCAAGAGAGCACTGCATTGTTTTGTCTTCATCAAATTTTACACCCTTCATACAACTTTCATTTTGAGGGATGGTAATTACACACGCTAGTTGTGGGGAGTATTTTTGTAATCCACAAATACCCCTAATTTTGTTGTTAGCTCTAGCTTATTCCTTGATTCTTTGGAGACATGGAAGTAAATAGAGGCTCCAAAAATCCTAAAGTGCGACACATCCGACTTTCTCCCCAAGAAATATTCCTCCAATGTAATCATACCAAGATCTGATGAGGACTCTAGTTCTGCAAATACACTGTTGTGTTGCATGCCTCGACCCATAAATGAAAAGGTAGACCCTGATCATGCAACACCACCCTTACTGCTCCCACGATGCTACAGTTCTTCCTCTCAACCACCCCATTCTATTGTGGGTTGTGGGGTGTTGTCAACTCTCGTTGAAGTCATTCTTTTGCACGATTTTTTTAAAATTCATTAGACATTTACTCACCTTCATTATTTCTCCTGAGGGTCTTCACCTTCTTGCCTGTTTCTTTCTCAACTAGTGCCTTGAATTCTGCGAACTTGGAGAATGTCTCATCCTTCTTCCGCATGAAGAAGGTCCAACATTTTTGGGAGAAGTCATCAATAAAAATGACAAAATATATGTGCCTGGCAGTAGAGGTTGTCGAGAAAGGTCCATAGACATTATAGTGGATCTTTTCAAGAACTGCATGTGCTTTGTTGTCCCAATCATGGAATGTGGATTTTGTGTACTTCCCCAAAGTACATCCTTTGCATACATCTTGTTTCTCAAGTGCTCCTTTAGGGAGGCATGTGGTTATTTGTTGCATGATCTTCAAAGCACCATGATGCAAATGGCCAAGTCTTCTATGCCAAAGTTCACCGACATTGCGGCTCTGCACCTTCTCCACCTTTGTGCTCAATGCAGCACAATCCTCCACATCTAGCTTGTACAGGTTCTTCACACAAACCTCGATCTGCTTCACCTGTCCTATGGCTATGTGTCTCAGGAATGCCTTTCCTTTTCTAGAAGATCACATCATAACCACGGTCTTCCAAAACTGCAACAGAGACGAGATTTTTATTTAGGCCCATAATGAACATGACATTCTTGAGCCTAAGGAGGGATATTGATTCCCTCTAAAAGGTGATTGTACCAATACTAGTCATGCTTTACCTTCCTTTGTCCCCCATCTCGATGTGCATCTACAAATATTTCTCCTCTAGGTCACTGAAAAAATCTCGATTTCCTGTCATATGGAATGATGCACCTGAGTCCAAGTACCACATGCTCCCCATCACTGTGTTGGTCATGCATCCAATGAGGGTAAAGTTAAGCTCGAACTGTGAAGTTAAAGCTTCACCTACTACTCCTCTTGAGGTCTTCGTGCTTTCCTTCTTGTGTGGACACTTTGTGGCATAGTGCCCGAATTCATGACAATGGAAGCATTTAATTTTTTAAAAATCTTTCTTCTTGCCCCCTTGACTGGATTCTTGTTTGGATTGGGATTTCTTCCCTTTTCCCTTCTTTATCTTTCCATCCAATGCAAAGTTTTATTCATCCTCTCACTTGGATGAAGTCCCATCTCTGGTATTCCACCTTATTTCCTCCTGTGCCAAATCAGACCATAAGCGCTCCCAACTTGGTAATTTCTCCCTCCCATTCACCAAAACTTAATAGTTATGCCAGCTCTTGGGAAGGCCTAGAAGGGATATGGTTACCAAGTCTTCTTCAAGAAAATTAACACCGACCCCAATAAGTTCATCACGAAACTGTGCAAACTTCGCAGATACTGTGGAATTATGTCATTCTTATACATCTTGATACTTCAAAGTTTATCATTGAGCTCCAACTTCTTGCAGTCACTACTATTCTCAAACAATTCTGTCAGTGATTTCCACATTGCAAACGAAGTTTTTTTTCCTTGGAGATTCAAGACAATATGATCTCGTACTCCCTCCAAGATTATTCTCCTCGCCTTGGCTACATCTTTCTTCCACTGAGAAAGGTTATGGGCATCAGATGTTTTAGGTTTTGCAACATCTCTCTTGATGTATTCTAGCAATTCATTGTCATCCAATATTGCCTCCATGCAACCCTTCCATGCAACAAAATTAGAGGTTCTTTCCAAGGCATACTCTAGCTTTAGTCCATTGAAGGCCATCTTCTCAACTCTAAATAAATCTTGCTACATTGATCTTCAAATTCGAAGATTTGAGAAACAACTTTGAATTTCCTGCTCTAATATGAATCTAGCTCTGATACCATGTAGAAACTAGGTCGTAGATTTGCAACTGCTCATGAAGTTTTAGTCAAAATCACAACACACAAACCTATACTACTGCTTTGTGGACATTATTTCACAATTTAGAACAAAAATCTCAGACATGCAAGAAGAAATAACACACATGCAACAAGTATTTTTATCAGGGGAAAGAAATATGTTAAAAACCCCAATGCTTCTTGCATTAATCAAATGAACAGATATGTATTTCAATTTCATTTCTCAATTGAGCTCACCCTACAAGTGCACAACCTATCTCTCTGCTTAGGGAAGGCCTTTGACCCAGACTTAGTCAAATTCTGCCTCGGCTTGAGCTCCGATTTCCTTGCATTGTTCCTTTAGGAATTAGCCCCTATTATTTAGGAAATTCCCTCAATTGAATTGCACAATTTATTTAGGCTGAACATCTAATTGCATGAAACACATGTCCACTCAAGACTAGTCTACAACTGATGTTACACTGCCTTGGAATCTCCACCTCAACTAGGTAACTCAAATTCTCTGCATGCACTAGCTATTTTGGGTTGATTGATTAGTTAAATGGATGATCACTGAGTTTCACTGAAGCCCCACTGCTCAACTAACCTTCCATTAGTTCCTTGAAAATTTGGAACTACTTTAACTGAAAACAAATTGAGATAATTAACCTTGATTGCTACAAATTAGCAATCACACATGCATAACTGAACTCTAACTCCTCCAACTCGAATTTACTGAGTAAATTGGGTGACACAAGTTAACATCATCCAAGTTGTTTTTTGATATGGAAATTCGAATTTTCTCAATTTAATCAAGGCAAAATCAAATTGAGAATTTCTTGCTTCATTTGTCAACATAATATCAACGCACTATGGGGTGATCTAGAAAATTCCATTCAAGAGATTGAAAATAGCTCCATAGATCCCACTGATACAATGAAGAAACAAAGAATCATTGAACACCTTAGCAAACAATATGATTTGGAAATAGACTTGCAGCATTCTCATCACCATGAAAGAAAAAGAAAATTAAATATCAGATTCCATTTGTTAGAGCATCCATTCCTCCTTGAAAATACAGAATATCATAGATTAAGAAGAGTGATCAATAGAGAACAACACGCAATTATGAAAGACATTGAAATAAAAAAATGTATGAACATGGACAAACCACTGTATTTATTCATAACATGAGGAGTCAGAACTGGGAAAACATTCATGACAAAAGTAGCATTCCAAATGCTCATGCGGTTTTATGATGCACATCATTCAATTGATCCTTTGAAACCAAAGGAGTTGATACTAGCATACACAGGAAAAGTTCCATATAATGCAAGTGGTACAAAGATCCACTTTGGATTGCTTATGTCTTTTAACAATTCTTTCCCCACATCGCTTAGCAATGAAACATTGGATGTGCTCAGAAAAATTTGACAAAAATTGAGACTATTTTCATTGATGAGTTTTCCCTACTCAGAATTCGTTTCTTGTTTTACATTGATGATCGATTAAGAAACATAAAAAATGTCCAAACAAAATATTTTGGAAATTTTGATATCATATTTTTTGGTGATCTCTATCAAGCACAACCTATACAAGATTCCTTGATATTTGAACAACCTATTCTCAACAAACAACCAGTCCCATATGACTTCTGGCAAGAAAATGTAAAGTGCTATGAATTGCATATTACAATGTGCTAAACAGACGAGAAATTAATCTCAATATTGAATAGAATGTGAACAAACACTCAAACAGAAGATGATTTGGCATATTTGAACAAAAATTGTGTTAGACCTGCGCATATTGGCTCCACTTTCCCATATCGTTCTTATAAAAATAAAGATGTTGCTTTGCACAACAAGAAAATGTTCTCAATTGTTCTCGGGGACAAAATTGTCATCAATTTAATTGATCAAGAAAAATAAAACCATGGCGATTTCCATTCCCATTTACATACAACAATGTTGCCTTCACATATATTCATAAAATTAAATATATTAATTGATATATATGTTGGAAATAACAATTCACAAGATGGCCTTTTTAATGGAGCAAATGAAATCGTTAAAGCCTATATAAAAACAAAAGAAATTAATGTCATATTGATGCAAACGATTTATGGGGTATGTATTTTTCAATCTTTTTACTGGTTCAACCCTGAGACCTGTGAGTTATGATTCCAAAAACCCAACTCATCCTCGCTTCTGCTGCAAAAAATGAATAACCCTGTTGTCATGCGGAAAGAGTCAATTTTGCAGACAAAACCGACCTCCCTAGAAACTAAGGCGTTTCTAGTGACAAACAAAACAATCAAGCACTATCTTTCCCTAAATATGCATTTAAAATATAAGCAACCAGGTGTTTAAGGCTTACCTTTAGTCCAACGTTGTTTGTAGGGGCCAAGCCTCTTGGATCCAGATGAGCTCCTCTCCTTGAAGCCTGCATACACAAACAAGCAAACGATTACATAACACCTGAATAACTCATATAATAAAACATATTCATCATAAAGACCAAGGAGTTTATGAAACAAATTATATATAACAACTTGTTGAGAAAAATGAACTTAATTGTATTAATTGGAAACAAAAGAAACCTTACAACCAATGTCTTGGTGTTGTGTAGGTCCCTCCCAAGGTCCAGCAAGAGTTCTCCTCTACTTTGATCAGCGAGGATAGTTTTTTCCTGTATCAACCTCGTTAAAAAATGAAACAGGCTAGTATGAGGACAGTTCTTTTCCTGTGTCAACCTCGTTAAAAAATGAATCAGGTTCGAGGAAAGTTCCTATTACTGAGTCAACCTCGTTAAAAAATGAATCAGGTCAGAGGATAGTTCCTGTTATTGAGTCAACCTCATTAAAAAATGAATCAGGTTTGAGGACAGTTCTTTTCTTGTGTCAACCTCGTTAAAAAATGAATCAAGGCAGAGGAAAGTTCCTGTTACTGAGTCAACCTCGTTAAAAAATGAATCAGGTATGAGGATAGTTCTTTTCTTGTGTCAACCTCCTTAAAAAATGAAACAACTCCCTTTTCAAGTTAAATCTTGAAAGTAAACCTTCATTCCATCCAACTGGTTGAATGCAATGAAGCTTGGGGGGCATGTACCTCGCTTTGCATCATTATGCTGGGGGCATGCGAACTTCTAGAGCATAGTTCCTTGTCTTGTGTCAAGCTCGTTAAAAAATGAAACAAGAAGTCTTGAGCATAGTTCCTTGTCTTGTGTCAAGCTCCTTAAAAAATGAAACAAAGGGTCATAGGTTATATAGGTAGATTGTAGAGAGTAGAAGCGAGGATAGTTTGTTCCTCTCTCAACCTCGTTAAAAAATGAAATTGGATGTTTTGAGGAAAGTTCCTGTTACTGAGTCAACCTCGTTAAAAAATGAATCAGGTTCGAGGATAGTTCCTTGTCTTGTGTCAACCTCGTTAAAAGATGAAACAAGGTTAGGTTATGTAGGTAGGTTGTAGAGAGTAGTTATGAGCATAGTTCCTTATCTTGTGTCAAGCTCATTTAAAAAATGAAACAAGGGTTTTGAGGATAGTTCTTTTCCTGTGTCAACCTCACTAAAAAATGAAACAACTCCCACGAGTCTTTCCAAGATTTCGAAAGTAAACCTTCATTTCATCCACCTGGTTGAATGCAATGAAGCTTGGGGGGCATGTACCTTGATTTGCATCATTATGCTGGGGGCATGCGAACTTATAACAAGCATAGTTTTTCGTTTCAAGCTTGCGTAAACATGAAACCGAATCCGAGCATAGTTCTTTTCCTGTGTCAAGCTCGTTAAAAAATGAAACAAATCCTCCTCTAATTGAGTCGAGAGTTTGACTAGATCTCATAAATGTTAAGTTGTATATTTAGGTTAGTTATTTTAGTTTTTGCATAATTTTCTTACAGTTTTAGGTCGAGTCTTACAAATGATCTCGTAACTGAACCTTCATTCCATCCAGCTTGTACTTAGTTGAATGAAATGAAGCTGGGGGGCATGCGCTCTAGCAGTTATGCTTAGGGGGCATCAAGCACAGTTTTCTCTCTATTTCAATCTTGTGTAAAAATGAAATTACTTTGAAGCATAGTTTTTCTCTGTTTCAAGCTTTTGTAAAAATGAAACCTGTCTCGAGTCAATTTCAGTTATTTTCTAGACTCGTTAAACTCATGAAAATCTCGAGATTATTTTGCTATCTTTCATTCTCGTAAAACAAATGAAAATGCCGAGTTCTTTTCGTCTTTTCCTGCTCGTAAATTAAATTGAAAGTCGGCCATATGAGTACATTTTTATCCCTTTTTCGAACTCATTAAAATTTACGAAAAAGTGAAAACCATGAGTACATTTTTATCATTTTTTCGAACTCATGAAAACTTACGTAAAAGTGAAACCTTAGAGTCATCTTTAAGCCCTTTTCTGACTCCTAAAACATGAAAATATTGCCGAGCGTTTCTTTTACACTCGTTAAAACGGAATTAAAAGACGGTCCTCTTACATCCCTTTTCTGACCGTAAAAACATGAAAAGATTGCCGGATTTTTGTCATTTCAAATTCGATATTGGAAATAAAACGACGTGTCCTTGATCGCTTTCTACTTTTCAAATCAGAGACACTAATCATGAAAGTACTCCTTGGTCGTAAAGATCAAGCGGTTCTCTCAAGTATTATTTTATACTTTTTTGGGCTTGGTAGACACAAATTTACGAAAAAGGTCAACCCTGGAGTCTTCTTAAGTTTTTTCAGACTCTCTAAAATTGAAAAACGCTGAGTTTCTCCTATACTGGACTCGTTAAAATTTCACAATAAAGGACCTGTTCGATTATTAACAGGAACGGACCACTCCTTCTTAGGGTTCGAATCTAAACTAAGTTGGACTCATCCGAAAGATGAGCTTATAATCAAGCAAATGTTATCCTCCTCAAGCTTGTAAAAAATAAAGAGGTACTTGCCAGAAATGGTGGGGGAAAAGAGAGAAAAATGAGCCTATTTGTTATACTCTGTCTCAGAAAAACCTTATCACCACTCTTGAACACGACACTTTTCATTCACCTGGGTTGGGAAATCCTTTGCCTAACAGTTGATCAAACCACATTGAAAGTCTTCAGCCGGTTTCTGGGTATTAACTTTGGGTCAATTGTCACCAAGCCATCTGTTGTGTCGTTATGTGTTCAAGAGGTCACTGCAAATAAACCATTCATCTGCAAAATATCTGTCATCCATCTTGACCATCCCTGAGTCAGTCCTTACAGCTACATTTCTTCAACTTGATCTATGATTTCGTGTTGTGGGCTTGCCTGCAACGGATTGCTTTCTATCGACATCAACACATTACCTAGAAAGATGATCTAGAAATCATCAGTACCTTGGGATCTGCATGCCTCAATGGCAAGTTTCTCGCCTTTGACGACAGGTTACATCAATGACCTCCGATCAAGGGATTCTGTGACATGTTCGACATCAACACATTCATTCACATCTCATGGATTGTACTGGGTACTTTGAGAACCATTGACATCACTGGTGGTCTCTCTCACACTTGTTAACAGTTTACATCATTGACTGGTAATCAAGTGGTTTCTACCATGTTCGACATCAACTCATTTATTCGCATGGATAGAATCGTACTATTTCGGGAAGCAGAAATGAAGACCCTGGATCTAGTTTCCGCCATCCAGGCTGCAAGGAGTTTTGTATTCATTATACAGTAGACTAATCATAAACAGATGGTTGCGTCCATACTGTGTCTACATGCGTCTATGATTATGATGTATTGCGAAATCATTCCTATATCAAAGTAGTAGTTAGTTTGTTAGTTAAGTTTTTGATCTGAGTATGGGAATGCCTACCTCAGCGATGATATGATCTCATATATGTATTTTGTGTTGAATATTTGCAGGTTCCGACTGGGCTCTCCACAAGATAATCCTCGAAATGATAAAGTGCTTCACCCTTCCTAGATGATATAAAACCCTGATCTACTACAGACCTCACACTTTAGGGGGCAATCTGTTACACTAAAATTTGTCACCATGACTATTTGCAGTCAGTATGGCTCCATCAATAACCATACTGTCCTCCTTGGCAAGTCTTATACCTCTGCTCCTCATGTCAAACTCCAAAAAAGAGAGAAAGCCTTTAAAAAATCAATATAACTTTGGTTCCGCACTTTCTCTTACTCTTACCTGCGGGCCCGCACCTCAAGTAGATAATACCTGCGTACTTGTACGCTCTGTCTGTAAAGGGGTGGGTGCGTACCCCTGTAAAAGTCAAAAGGCGCAAGTTTTACTTCAAAAAACTTACTTGCGGTCGATTCTAGAGCATTCTAGAAGATGGTTTGACGTGGATTGAGCGCCTCCAGATGGTTCATGCATCCCAATGAAAGAGGAACTTATCCCATGAAGAGGGGAGCTATCCCTTTGAAAGGGGGGCTTATCCCATTGATGGTGGACCTGTTTAACTTCCTCCAAAGCATTATAAATACAGGCATTGGGCCAAAGGCAAAAGAGGTTGAAAGCTGAACATTCCTAAGGGTAGATGCTGCTGAAATTAGGACTCCCTTATAGAGCTTGAGAGGAGAGATCACATTCCTTTCTTAGCTTCATTTGGAAGTGGGTGAGCTGATCAAAGTAGAGGAGAACTCTTGCTGGACCCTGGGAGGGACCTGCACAACACCAAGGCATTGGTTGTAAGGTTTCTTTTGTTTCCAATTAATACAATTAAGTTCATTTTTCTCAACAAGTTGTTATATATAATTTGTTTCATAAACTCCTTGGTCTTTATGATGAATATGTTTTATTATATGAGTTATTCAGGTGCTATGTAATCGTTTTCTTGTTTGTGTATGCAGGCTTCAAGGAGAGGAGCTCATATGGATCTAAGAGGCTTGGCCCCTACAAACAGCGTTGGACTAAAGGTAAGCCTTAAACACCTAGTTGCGTATATTTTAAATGCATATTTAGGGAAAGATAGTGCGTGATTGTTTTGATTGGAAACAAAAGAAACCTTACAACCAATGCCTTGGTGTTGTGCAGGTCCCTCCCAGGGTCCAGCAAGAGTTCTCCTCTACTTTGATCAGCTCACCCACTTCCAAATGAAGCTAAGAAAGGAATGTGATCTCTCCTCTCAAGCTCTATAAGGGAGTCCTAATTTCAGCAGCATCTACCCTTAGGAATGTTCAGCTTTCAACCTCCTTTGCCTCTGTCCCAATGCCTGTATTTATAATGCTTTGGAGGAAGTTAAACAGGTCCACCATCAATGGGATAAGCCCCTCTTTCAAAGGGATAGCTCCCCTCTTCATGGGATAAGTTCCTCTTTCATTGGGATGCATGAACCATCTGGAGGCGCTCAATCCACGTCAAACCATCTTCTAGAATGCTCTAGAATCGATCGCAAGTAAGTTTTTTGAAGTAAAACTTGCGCCTTTTGACTTTTACAGGGGTACGCACCCACCCCTTTACAAACAAAGCGTACAAGTACCCAAGTATTATGTACTTGAGGTGCGGGCCCGCAGGTAAGAGTAAGAGAAAGTGCGGAACCAGAGTTATATTGATTTTTTAAAGGCTTTCTCTCTTTTTTGGAGTTTGACATGAGGAGCAGAGGTATAAGACTTGCCAAGGAGGACAGTATGGTTATTGATGGAGCCATACTGACTGCAAATAGTCATGGTGACAAATTTTAGTGTAACACCTGTGGTCTACATGTAACATTAATTCATCAAATAAAGTCAACAGATCTATGCATCAAGCCATCAATGCATTAAATCACCATGCACACAAACAAAATTACATAAACTAGGCCTTAAAATTAATTTAATTTCTATGTTATTTCATGGCGCCTTGGTGGGTCTAATATTCATTCAATTGACCGCATCTTTTCAATGCCCACAAGCTACAATTTATAGAGGAAATTACAATATTATGGATCATTTCAATATCCATGATCTTTTCCATAAATCTCTCAACATGATCATCTCCACAAAGTTCTCAACATGGATTTTTTTCATAAAGCTCTCAACATGGATTTTTTTCACAAAGCTCTCAACAAATTTCTAAGATCCCTCATGGATTTGATTTTTCAAGATTTTTAACAAATCCCTTACCTTTTGATGTGGTTTTTCTCATTTTTTCCTTCTAGAAGTGGTTCTTGCTAATTTTTGATAAGATGGGTTGATGCTCCTGCATCAAACTCCCAAAGTACGAAAATTTATGACCTCCTAGTCATATTATTTCTAGTCTTCTTGTAGCATATTCAACTCATAAGTTGAAACACGCCTCTGTAGTAACAAGTCTTCACCTTGCTACACAATACCTCACCAAACATTCTCATAAGTTTGTGCTCTTGGCATCTCCCTGGTTCTTTCCTCTAGAACCAATTGAGCACTCTTTGCTCCAGGCTGCTACAAATATTCTCACCTTCTTTCGTTGTCACATGCATAGAGAATTTTTTTTTTTACCAGATATTTAATCAATTTGTACCTTCTTCTATTGCTTCTCCTCCACACTACACACAAAAATATTTTGTGCTCTGATACCACTTGATGCAAATGATTTATGAGGTCTGTCCTTTTCAATCTTTTTAATGGTTCATTCTTGGGACATGTGGGTTATGATTACACAAAATCAACTCATCATCATTTCTGCTACGAAAAATGAAAAACTTTGTGGTCTACATGTAACATTAATTCATCAAATAAAGTCAACGGATCTATGCATCAAACCATCAACGCATTAAATCACCATACAAACAAAAAAAATTACATAAACTAGGCCTTAAAATTAATTTGATTTCTATGCTATTACATGGAGCCTCGGCAGGTCTAATATTCATTCAATTGAACGCATATTTTCAATGCCCAAAGGCTACAATTTATAGAGGAAATTACAATATTGTGGATCATTTCAAGATCCATGATCTTCTCCATAAAACTCTCAACATGATCCTCTCCACAAATCTCTCAACATGGATTTTTTTCACAAAGCTCTCAACAAATTTCTAATATCCCTCATGGATTTTATTTTTCAAGAATTTTAACAAATACCTTGCCTTCTAGAAGTGGTTCTTGTTTATTTTTCATAAGATGGGTCGATGCTCCTTCATCACATATGGATCAAGTTCTTTGATGCAAACATAGGGCATTGCCAAGCAAGAAAGTTGGATCACTTATATAGTGAAGTAATTTTCCAAGATTGAATCCCCATATTACGAATAGATAAACCAATAACAACACCAACAAAAACAGGCTATATCAAAATACGAAAATAATTTCCTGTTCAATTGGCATGTGCAGGCACAATCCATAGATCATAAGGCCTCACACTAGTCAACCTTGCATTTGATCCTATTGGAATACAAACTCATAGATTAGTTTATACAACTTTGTCTTGTATTATGAACATGTAAGGGCCTTGTTCTTGTTAAAACCTATAAAGAAAGAAAACTTCAAAGTTAAGCAGAAAATAACAGTTGAAATGGACCGTCTACGACATGTTACAAAATGGGAACTAGATTATAATTATCAATATTTTTATAGACATTCATGCACATCAGTTCTCTCTCTAAACACTCACAACCTAGAATCCAATATCGACGATGTCCTCAATGACTATGATCTAATGGAAACTAACATTCTGTGTTTATCAGAGACACATTTGAAACAAGACATGTTGCAACAAAATTTCAAAGCCTTCAATTGCATATCAAGTCATAACAAATATGGATTACTCATGTTTCAAAGAAAACATAAGAATTATTGAACATATGCAGTTTCAAGAACACAATGTAGAAGCATTGAAAGAAAATATCGTTTTACATGGAATGCATATTACAATTGTTAATGCTTATCCAACACCCTATGCCACAATGCCCAGTATACTAGATATTCTTGAAAAAACATTTTGCAACATATCTATTGGTAAATCAATACTCATCATAGGAGATTCCAATGTTAACATGCGTTAAAGTAACAATAGAACAAAAATGCTAAAAGACTATATGCATAGCCACAACCTTAATTTCCTTCTAGATACAAAATACCTATGTGCACACATCACTCATTGATTATGTATGGTCTAACATAACAAACAACTACAAGATTTACAATCTAAATACATATTGGTTATATCATGACACAATTTGTCCCATAATGGACAATATATATGCAAATGAATCATAAAACATCTCGAACTCTTTCCATATTTGCAAATAATATCATTTTTTTTCCCTTTTTGTTGCCATTGAAACTTAACTATTTATTAGTGTTCTTTTGCAAGCATCCATTGCATCCATATCCAAATAAGCTCCAAATGCAATTCCCTTTCTATTATAGAGCCAAAATTGATCAATGTTGCAACGACTAAACACGCAAAACGAAAGTATTTACAAATATTGTTTCTACGTCTCTTTGGTTCCTTCCTTTCATATATATACATATGTTGTTAATAACATCATAAAAATAAAAAACCACTCTATTCCCAATTGAACATATCCATTCACGAGACAAATATGACATTGGTTTCCTTGTTTCCACTGTCACTAATTACATTTTACGCTCATTATCATTTGCAATGCAACAAGTACCTTGGAGCCTTGAGCAGCAAATTAAGTGACAACATCAGAACAAGAAAAATAACTAACAAAAGAAGCAACAAGGCAAGTCAATCCATGCCCATCTATTATTTGCATCTGTCACATCTGTAATATACAGATCAACATAATTTCCTTATAACTGACTCTAATTTTCTTGATCTGTGCACAACCCAAATGCATCATCAACCATTCCAATATCAGTTGAAGACTTGAACATCCACAAAACTCGAATTGTTCCACGGCGATGACATGGTTGTCTACATCACATTTCTGGACAAAGCGCAAAAAACTCATCAAACACTGCATGCATATCTGACTGATCAACATGGACTGATGAAAATCACATTGGTTGTTCCAAATGACCTCATCAAAAAAAACCATCAAAATAATTTTCCAGGAAAAGGAATTGCAGTGACAAATTTCTAGATCCTACTAAAAATAAATTACGATTGTGGTAGCCATGATTGTATTCTATTGTTAGACAGCACAAGCATTGTAGAAAACATCAACCCAATTTGTACATAATACAAATTTGTTCCCAATGAAAAAATAAAATATTTGAGAGAAATCATAGAAACATTCCCAATAAAAATAGTTGTAGCACATATAATAGCAACTCAAAAGGTTGGCATGCAATATACATTGGAAATTAGAGACAAAAGTTCTGAAGATCATAAAGCATTAGTAACATGTTCACCCTTGCACTATTCACCCATCAACCTTATGAATTTCAATTTATTGTGTATATGCAATGACAAAAATTACATTTTTGGTCCTTTATGTCATAGTTACAAGTATTTGAATACTTTGTGCCTATCTACAATGAAATGGAGCAAAAATTGCAAAATGGAGATATGTTGATTATGCTCTTCAAAAACATAACAAAAATAAAATACCTCAAGGAAAAAAATTTCCATACAACACAAGCCACATTCATCAACATTTGAACACTGAAAAATAAAAAATAAAAATAAAAATAAAAAAATTAACAAATCCCTTGCCTTTTGATGTGATTATTCTCATTTTTGCCTTCTAGAAGTGGTTCTTGTTGATTTTTCATAAGATGGGTCAATGCTTTTGCATCACATATGGATCAATTTCTTCAATGCAAACATAGGGCATTGCCAAGCAAGAAAGTTGGCTCACTTATATAGTGAAGTAATTTTCCAAGATTGAATCCCCATATTACGAATAGCAAAACCAATAACAACACCAAAAAAAATAGGCTATATCAAAATACGAAAACAATTTCTTGTTCAATTGGCATGTGCACGCACAATCCATAGATCGTAAGGCCTCACACTAGTCAACCTTGCATATGATCCTATTGGAATACAAACTCATAGATTAGTTTATACAACTTTGTCTCATATTATGAACATGTAAGGGCCTTGTTCTTGTTAAAAATTATAAAGAGAGAAAACTTTAAAGTTAAGCAGAAAATAGCAGTTGAAATGGACCGTCTACGACATATTGCAAAATAGGAACTAGATTATAATTATCAATCTTTTTATAGACATTCATGCATATCAGTTATCTCTCTAAACACTCGCAAACTAGAAGCCTGTATCGACAATGTCCTCAATGACTATGACCTAATGGACGTTGACATTCTGTGTTTATCGGAGACACATTTGAAACAAGACATGTTGTAACAAAAGTTCAAAACCTTCAATTGCATATCAAGTCATAACAAATATGGATTATTCATGTTTCAAAGAAAACATAAGAATTGTTAAACATATGCAGTTTCAAGAACACAATGTAGAAGCACTGAAGGAAAATATCATTTTACATGGAATGCATATTACAATTGTTAATGCTTATGCAACACACTATGCCACAATGCCCAATATACTAGATATTCTTGAAAAAACATTTTGCAACATATCTATTGGTAAACCAATACTCATCATAGATATTTCAATGTTAACATGCGTCAAAGTAACAATAGAACAAAGAGGCTAAAAAACTATATGCATAGCCACAACCTTCATTTCCTTCTAGATACAAAATACCTATGTGCACACTCATTGATCATGTATGGTCTAACATAATAAACAACTACAAGATTTACAATCTAAATACATTTTGGTTAGATCATGACACAATCTATCTCACAATGGACCATATATATGCAAATGAATCATAAAACATCTCGAACTCTTTCCATATTTGGAAAATTATATCATTTTCTTTTCCCTTTTTGTTGCCATTGAAACTTAACTATATATTAGTGTTCTTTTGCAAGCATCCATTGCATCCATATCCAAATAAGCTCCAAATGTGATTCCCTTTCTATTATAGAGCCAAAATAGATCAATGTTGCAACGACAAAACACGCAAAAGGCAAGTATTTACAAATATTGTTTCTACTTCTCTTTGGTTCCTTCTTTTCATATATATACATATGTTGTTAATAAAATCATAAAAATAAAAAACTACTCTATTCCCAATTGAACATATCCATTCATGAGACAAATATGACATTGGTTTCCATGTTTCCATTGTCACTAGTTACATTTTATGCTCATTATCATTTGCAATGCAACAAAAATACCTTGCAGCCTTGAGCAACAAATTAAGTGACAACATTAGAACAAGAAAAATAACTAACAAAAGAAGCAACAAGTAGGTCAATCCATGCCCATCTCTTATTTGCATCTGTCACATCTGAAATATACACATATGTTGACCTAGGTTGTCATTGAAGTCAATATGGCAATATTCTAGATACTAGAGGATGACATGAAGCCAAGGGGAAGCCGAGCAGATCCATGAAGAGACACGAGCAAGGCCATCAAAATAGCCAAGCCATAAGCAAGAGGAGTTACCAAAGGAGGTCTTTGAAAGACACTGCCAAGCCAGAGGAGCCATATCAAAGGAGCATTGCATGTAATACATGCCCAAGAAGAACCAAGAGGAGCTACAGGAGGAGCCACATATATATATAATATATATATGCCAAAACAGATTTAGCGGAGCTACAGGAGCAAACAGAGCAAGCAGAACATAGCATATATATATGCCATATATATGCCAAAGAAGAACAGAGCAAACAGAGGACGAAAACAGAACCATCGGGAGCTATCGGAGCAACAATGCCAAAGGAAGAACTATCGAAGGAGTAGAGCTATCGCATATGCCAAGAGTAAGGTGCATAAGCGAAGGAGCATATAAACAGAGTTAAAACAACGAAACAATATATATAAACAAAGTTAAAGGAGTAGAGCTATCGCATATGCCAAGAGTAAGGTGCATAAGCGAAGGAGCATATAAACAGAGTTAAAACAACGAAACAATATATATAAACAAAGTTAAAGGATCGGAGTATATTGATGCGATAATACACGGATCCGAATGTAACATTATAACACTGCCCTATTGTTATATCGCATCTACCTATCGCAAATTTCAAAAGGGTTGTCACCCCCGAAACCCTCTGATTGTGATAATATATGCACGGACCCGTGGGACCATTGCAATACCTTGCAATTTAATATCGCGTCGGGATTATGTATCGCAAGTGGTTAAGGCCCTGCCACATTAAAACCTCCGATTGCGATAAAGTATGTGGACTCGCTGCGACATTGTAATATGACTTAATATATTATCGCATTCATTGCATATCGCAAGCCGTAAAGCCTTGCCACATTGGAAGCGCCAACTGCAATAAGGTTGTGGACCCGATGGGTATATTAACTATGGTTTAATACCATATCGCATCTGGTCCATCAGAGCAGGAGAATCAGCCATTGGCCATCGGCTATGCAATAGGGCATGACTTATTAAAGACCTTCAGGAATGCATGATTGCGATTGCAATTGTGACGTGGCGTATGGGACCTCCATGTCAGTACAACCACTCCAATGAAATCCTTCGAAAAATATAAAAGTCGAGTGTATAAATATTATTATTCAAAAAGGCCTTCTCTGGTATAGTTTTGTTCTAATATGCAACATTCTCTTTGTATTTCGGTTGCTCTTCCTCTTGAACATGTCCATGGAGTATCGGGAAGCCGAAGAGATAGAGGAAGCAGAAAGCCGGGAAACCGAAGAGGCTAAATGAGCACAGTGGAAACTACAGTGGCTAAAGAGTGAGCGTTGAGAAAGCCCGAAGGATAAAGTGAGCGTTGAGGAAGCCGAAAAGCCAGCGGAAGGAAGCCAAAGGTCAAGCGCATCAGGCACATAAAAATAGAGAACAAGGAAAGTTTAAGGTTGTTGAAAAACTAGAAGAAACAGGGGCAACCGCAGGTCCAGTTGAACAGAAGGAAGCTGAAGGTCCAGCAGGACAGAAGGACGACAAAGGACCAACAATGAATTAATCAGGTGCAAAATGCACTTTGAAGAACAATTATGTTATGCAATAAGTAAAGTTTTATCTGAAAACATTTGAAAGGAGCGGTAGCTAGCACTGGTATTAAAGCATATGTGAATGTATTTTTGGGAAGTAAGATTGCAATAGCAGAGAACAGTGAGAAGCAGCCACACCTGCAGCATTTACTGTGACTGGTAGAACAGAGGCTTGAAATAGAGAAGTGGTTCTTGTGTAGAGCTTAGTGCAGCTAATAGTAGACTCACTAAAGCTATGTGGAGACATTATTAGAGTAGACTCTGTGTGGATAGCATGAAGAGTTGTAAGGACTCCTTCATAAGAAGACTGGTTGCCATTGGTTGTCATTGATGTTGTAGCATGGAGACTACAGTGAAGCTGTAAACAGACAGAACTCAATAATGAAGAGTTCTGAGAGCAGAACATCACTATCAAATGTGCCTTAACAAGATTGGGTCAGAACCCTTGGGGCTGGTGCCTCAGAAGCAAGAAGGATTGGAGTCCTTGGGGCTAGTGCCTCAGAAGCAAGAAGGATTGGAGTCCTTGGGGCTTGGTGCCTCAGAAGTAAGAAGGATTGGAGTCCTTGGGGCTGGTGCCTCAGAAGTAAGAAGGATTGGAGTCCTTGGGGTTGATACCTCAGAAGTAGGAAGGATAGGTGTCTCTTGGAACTGGTGTCTCAGGAACTAGAAAGGTTGAAGTTCTTGGTAGTTGGTGCTCCTAAGTCCAAGACTGGTGTCTTGGAAAAATAGAGTTGGAGCTCTGGAGGTTGGAGCCTCACAAAAGTCCAAGTTGGTGCTTGGCAACCGATTGCAACCACTTATATATTGTATCTATTTTACTACAAAGATTATATTAATAAAAGCATTTATTATTGTTGTTCATCTTGTGTTCTAAATATAAATGTTTTAACTGGTAAAACAATAGTCGGAAAAAGAAATACTGATTCACCCCCCCTCTCAGTATTTCCAACAATTGGTATCAGAGCCAGTACCTTCATTCAAAGCCTAACAGCTTGAAGGTTGATCTTTAGAACACAAATGGCGAAGTCAAGGAAGAAAGTCTCCAATCCTCCTAAGGATGTGTCTCCCTCTACTACTAAAATAGAAGACAATCAATTTGAGGAGGCTCCAAGGCTCAATGGGAACTTTAATATATGGGAATCAAGAATGAGGAATTTCCTATAGACTCAAGGCATTGAAATCTAGAAATCAGTGATTGCTGATAGCAGGATGGATGAAGAATCCAAGGAGTATAATGAAAAAACAATGAAGGCAATCTTGAATGGGCTACCTGATTCTGTAAAGAACAATCTAGGAAAATATTCATCAGCAAAGGGTATATGGGACAAACTTCATGACCTTCACTCAAAAGGAGCATTGACCATGACCATCAGTCAAGAAGATGATGGAAATCTAGAAGGAAATCCAGATCCCATCATAGAAGCTGAACATGAGAATGATGACATCACGGCTAAAGCAGACCTAGAAGATGAAGAGAATGAAAAAGATTTTGTAGAAGATCTCCTCGCTCAACTTATGGCTGCCATGGAAGAGATTAACAATCTGAAAAAGGAAAATAAGGAACTTAAGAAGATAGCACTAGCTGATGACCAAGATCAAACAAGGAACAAAGTTGATCTCATCAAGCTTCAAGTATAAGAAAGGGATGAAGATCTTGCCAAGCTTAAGAAGGAATTTCATCAAAGAAAAAGAAAGCATCATGAAGAATTCATATCCATGACAAATCAGTTGAATAAAGCAAAGAATGAAGAAATCTTCAAAATGAAGTCAGATATCATCTCCCTTAAACTAGAAGTAGATGAAGATACTTGTATCAATGAAGAAACTGAGAAACAACTTGCTAAGAAGAATAATGAGTGTGAAAGATTGGAAGAAGAGATTGTCTCCCTCAGAACAAAGGTTGAAGGGATGAACAAAATCTTGAAGAGCTCTCAGGCCTTGGATGACATGCTCAACTATCACAAATGTACATTTGATAAATTAGGTCTCAGGTATGGAGGTGAATCCTCAAACAAGAATGAAAATTCCTTAAACAAAAGGGATGTGAAGAAGCCAAAAAGAAATGGTGATGCTCCCAGTTCCAACAAAGGCAAGGAGAAAAATCAAGGCTACAATAGAAGAAATCCTACCCCAAAAAGAAATATAGATGATGTCAAAGATGCGAGAGGCAATGGTTATCATCAAAGGGTCTCAAGGCAGAAAGGCTTCAGAAGTACATCAAGGAAATCTCCATCTCCCAGGTACCAAAGCTCATTTTTTGGTTATTGTTATTCTTGTACAAACTTTGGTCACATGGAAAAAGACTGTAAAGCATATCATAAAGATAGATATTATAGTCCCCAACAATCTCCAAGAAACAATTTTGCAGGAATAAATCATGAATTCTTATTCACGAACAATGTAGAATGCTTCAAGTGTCATAACATTGGTCATATGGCACGTGATTGTAACTTAACTTGGGCTCTTACACAAGCTAGAACCATGCTAAAGAAGAAAGTTACACAAGTATGGAGAAGGAAGCAAATACAGTCTGAAAGTCCCTTGAGCTCTCCAGCCAACAACATATGTCATTGGCCTGAATTTTGACAATCTAAGCATTTGATGGGAAAACTCTGCCAAAAGAGATGATGCCTACAGTTAGGGGGAGCCTGTGATTCTTGATCATTATTGCAAAAGCTATTAGTGAAAGGGTCCCTATGAAATCCTTGTTGAGCTATATTAACAGTCATTCTTTGATAAAGATCATTTCTCAGGGGTACTCCACTGAAGAACATGATCCTGTAACCATTCTTTGGACTGTTGTTAAAGAAATAGGGCAAACAACTATGGTGTTGTTATCACAGAAGTTTATGTATTGACTCAGGGATTTAATGTGAGAACAGATAAATTATAGACACTAATAAAGGAAATCTTCAAAAAAACAGATGTAAATCTTCAAACAAACAGATACATCTGCAATGGAGTTTGAAGTAAGAGTAGCTGGCAGCATATGAAAAAACTGAAGCAATGCATGAAGATGCAAATCAGCAATTGTATTTAAAAGATAGTCATAGACTGGATATTTGAATCTTCTAGGGAAATAACATGCAGAGATGTGTACAAGAACACAAGGACAAGATGGCTCATAGAAAGGAGAGTGTGGTGCAGTCAAATATAACTTATGCTAAGACTGGTCACTGAGAAAATATAGCAACAATAAGGCACAACCTCTCACCTTTTCATCCAAATGCAGTGAAGTTGAATACTGGATGGCAGTCACTCAAGGAGAAGCACAGTGACACAAAGGAACTCAGATCTGAAGAAAGACAGCAAGAAAGACAATCTCAGTGGCAGTCTCTCTAGATTTGGACTATGAAGGTCTCTCAATTCTGCCTGTGGAGACAACAATATGGATTGAAGCATAAAAGCCTAGACTTGGACACTTGGTGTATAGCTATTTGAAATCTGATTGTAAGCATTGAAGTAGAGCACCTTTAAGTATTGTAGAAGCCATGATAAGGTAGTTCTGAGACATGAAGAGGGAATAATGTGCAAATTGATGATAAAGCATCAATCCTTCTATCTTGAGTAAAAAGAAGAAGATCACTATGACAGGGGGAGTCACAGACCCATGTGTTGGAAATAATACTGAGAAGGGGGGGGTGAATTAGTATTATCAAGCCAAATATTTCCTTTTTAAATTCTAGATGATATACGCGACTTCAGTTAATAAAAACTGCGTATATACGCAACTACATACAAAGAAAACTGCGTATATAGAGCAGACTTATAATTTGATTTATCTTTCAGGTGTCAGTTATTAATTTGTGATTCAGAAGCAAATAAACAGTACCAGAAACAGTGAAACAGAGCAGAAGATATTCACACACAAGAACACAAGATATAAGGAGGAAACCCAATGTGGGTGAAAACCCCCTGCTGCAATTCGTCTCTATCTTCCTTTTAATTAGAAATTTCTCTTTACAATGTTTTGTACTGGTGCAGTCTTTACCAGTACGCAGGCTGCAACCTGCAGAGAGCTACAACTCTCTCTCATTCTCCAGCTTTCCTGGAAGGGAGCTCCAACCCCCTAAGTTCTTGTACTAGCTTGAGATACTAGTACGCAGGCTCCTACCTGCAGAAGGTTGCAACCTTCTTTGCTTTCAGGGACCTCGTTTCATTAATTTTCAGACTGGATCCACATCAATCAAACATCAAGAATAACCCAAACTCCTTTTCATCAATCAAAAGCTGAAACAAATAAACACTTCTCTGATCGCTGTACCCAGAACACAGTAACTGTAATCAAACACCAATTCTGGACCCAGAATACTGCAGCAATAAAACAAAAGCAGCTAGAACATAAATCAAGATATATACGCTACTTCATTGTTCAGCAACCTGTGAGTATACACTTCTGTACCATAACCAACCTACGTATACGCTTCTTTCATTCACAGAAAAAGCGTGTATACGCACCTGCAATTCACTAAACCTGCGTACAGATCTATAAAGGATAATTTATTCCTTTAAACATTCAGACATTAGATAACCCAGATTTATAGATCAAGAGTGCGCCACATATAACAGATCAAAATCAAACAGAGATACCAATGTTCAAGCCTTGAGATCTTGATCCATCAATAGTCCTTATCCTTCTTGCGCTCAGGTTCTTCCTTCATTCAGATCTAGATCTGCACCATAACCCAATCACCAGTATTCCAGATCTATCAAAATATCAGATATTCAACAATTCGAATAGTTATTTGCTACATGATCTCCTTCCTCTTTTATAGTTATAGGCCTTCCACAGTGCCACGGTCCAAAACCATAATAAACAATACCAAGGGCCCAAAACCTGGGGTCAACTCTTCTGACGAGATACCATGGTCCACAACCATAGGTTCAAATTCCAAGGACTAACAACCATGGACCAAAAATAAGTTTCCCACCATGTACGTGCTTTTATGTGCATAAAAGTGCGTGTATACGCATACGCGACTTCTGAACGTATAACCCGCGTGTATACGCGTCTTCTGCAAGATATACCTACGTATACAAGATTTCCTTCATTCTGAGCTCCTGAACTGAGATCTATCATCAAAGTGAGTTGCCATCAAGGACAACACCTGTACCATAGCGCCACACCTGTGCCAAAATGCCAACAATCTCCCCCTTTGGACTTGATGGCAACCCCAAGATCCTTAAAGTCATTCTCCCCCTTTGTCATCAAGGGCAAAGGGTTGTGCTCCCCCTGAGTACATGCTGATATCTCTGCTCTGTTGTGCTGAACATGCTCCCCCTGACTGTAGGCAAGATCTGCAAAAAGATGTTCTTCAAGAAGAACCATGTCTTATACATCATAAAAGACCTTCCTATGACCAAAAGACTCAATACATACAACCATCACCCAACCAAGTGGGGATACATCAGAAATTTACATATGACAACCAATCACATCAATCATCCCAGGCATAGTGGGGAAACCAAAATAGGCCGTTACATGACCTTGATAAAAATATACATGACATAGAGACGAAATATCAAGACTA
The DNA here is from genome assembly GCA_031772625.1 of Pinus tabuliformis. Taxonomy (NCBI): domain Eukaryota; kingdom Viridiplantae; phylum Streptophyta; class Pinopsida; order Pinales; family Pinaceae; genus Pinus; species Pinus tabuliformis. The sequence goes on from CM062804.1 coordinate 1,133,877,231, forward strand.
TTCAAATCACCAATAAGCAGCATCTGATAATCACTGTATATATCAGCAATCATGTTCTCCTTCTGATCTTCTTTCTGCAGCTGATCCACCTGAACAGCTTGAGTACTCTAACCAAGAGCTTCTAAGGTAATGCCAACAATGCATTATTAGAAGATTATCTGCTCCCCCTGTGCCAGATGGTCTCTGTCAGACCCATATCAGACTCTCTTCAACCAGAGTCTGTCCTTGCTGATTTTCTTCAGAACTCCATATACGCGACTGCACCTGCATAAATCGGCGTATGTACGCGGATTCCCCTTATCCAACACGCGTACACCAACTTTTCTTTGAAAACAGACAAGCTTCAACAACAGGATGAAGCATCAACTACTCCCAGCTTCTGTCTGAGATACTCAAAAGTTTCCCTGGGCAGTGGTTTGGTGAGTATATCAGCAATTTGTTCCTTAGAAGGAACATACTCCAACTTGACTTTTTGCTCAAGCACTTGTTCCCGAAGAAAATGATATTTGATAGGTATGTGCTTGGTCTTTGAATGCATGACATGATTCTTTGAAATGCTTATTGCACTTATATTATCACATAAGATAGAGACAGGTGGAGTACAAGTGATTTGAAAATCGTGCAAGGTTTGCATCATCCAAAGAAGTTGAGTGCAACAAGATGCAGCAGTCACATATTCCGCTTCAGCTGTAGATAAAGCAATTGAACTATGTTGATTGCTGAACCAAGATACTAATATGGAACCCATAAATAATGCACCACCACTTCTGCTTTTCCTGTCATCCACGCTTCCGGCCCAATCTGCATCGGTGTAAGCATGAAGTGTCAGATCTGTATCTCTAGGGTACCATAAGCCATAGTCTTGAGTTCCTTGAAGGTACTTGAAGATTCTCTTGACTGCCTGAAGATGAGTTTCCTTTGGGTTTGCTTGAAACCTTCCAACTATTCCCACTGCATGCATAATATCTAGTCGGGTACCTGTCAAATAAAGCAAACTCCCAATCATGGATCTATAGGTTGGTTGATGCACTGCTGCTGATTCATCATTTGCATTGAGGCTGCATCCTGTAACCATGGGGGTACATACTAGTTTTGAATCTTCCATGCCATACTTCTTCAGAATCTGCTTGAGATACTTGGTTTGAGACAAGAAGATACCGCCTTCATTTTGTTGGATTTGCAATCCAAGAAAGTATGTCAGTTCTCCAAGCAAGGACATTTCGAATTCTTTCTGCATCACCAAGGCGAAGCTTTGACTCATAGCTTCTTCATTGCTGCCAAAGATAATATCATCTACATACACAACAAGTATTAGCAATTTGTCATTTTCAATCTTTATATAAAGATTGCTATCTGCTGATCCTTTTGAAAAACCTTGTAGATGAAGATATTTGTCCAAGCGGTAGTACCAAGCCCTTGGAGCCTGTTTAAGACCATAGAGAGCCTTTTTCAGTCTACATACAAGATTTGGATCATTCCCAAGAATGAAACCATCTGGCTGCTCAATGTATACTTCTTCTTCTAAGTCTCCATCCAGAAATGTTGATTTTACGTCCATTTGAAATACCTTGAATTTTTGAAAGCTTGAGAGAGCAAGGAACATTCGGATGGCCTCAAGTCTAGCAACAGGAGCAAAGGTTTCTTCAAAGTCTATTCCTTCTTGTTGAGCATACCCTTTACACACAAGTCTGACCTTTTTTCTAATTACTTCTCCATTTTCATTCAACTTATTTTTAAAGACCCATTTTGTCCCTATGACATTCTTATCTTTTGGTCTAGGCACCAACTCCCAAGTGTTTTTATTTTTGATTTGTTCAAGTTCTTCATCCATTGCCTTGACCCAGCATTCATCTTTGCATGCCTCTTTTACACTTTGTGGCTCAGTGGAGGAGAGCAATGCCAAATAGCTTGAGGCTTCTGCAACTGTTCTTCTTGTTTGTACACCTGCCTCTTTCTGCCCCAAAATCTGAGATTCTGGATGATTCTTCTGCACATACCTGGATGGAGTCTTCTCTTCTATCCTTATCTATTCCACTGGTGCCTCTTGAGGTTCTTCTTCATCATCAGTCTGATTTGGAGGGTAGTCTTCATCTTCTTCGATATTTTCATAATTTACTTGCCTAGGAACGTTTCCCTTTTCATCAATCACAACATCAATGCTGTCAACAATTCTTCCAAGTCTTTTATTGTAACATATATATGCTTTGTTGTGGGGAGAATAACCAAGAAGAATGCCTTCATCAGCTCTAGGTTCAAACTTGCCAAGATGTTCATCATTATTCTTAATGTAGCATTTGCTTCCAAAAATTTTGAAATGTTTTACTGAGGGAGTCTCACCATACCAAAGCTCATGAGGAGTTTGAGTGCTATTTACCCGGACATTTGTTTTGTTGAGAATAACCACCGCAGCATAAGCCGCTTCACCCCAGAAGGTTGCGGGAGTTCTAGACTCATCAAGCATAACACGAGCCATTTGTTGAACTGTTTTGTTCATTCTTTCCACTACTCCATTTTGTTGAGGAGTCCTAGCTGTAGAGAATTCCCTTCTTATTCCATGCTCTTCACAGAAATCAAAAAATTCATTTGAGGTAAACTCCCCACCTCTATCAGACCTGAGGCATTTAATTTTGCAATCTGATTCGTTTTCAACCAATGCTTTGAAAGATTTGAATTTTTCGAATGCTTCATCTTTGTGCTTCATCAATCCTATCCAAACCATCCTGGAAAAGTCACCAATGAATAATATAAAGTATTCTTCTCCTCGAGGTGACCTTTTTCTAGATGGACCACATACATCTATATGAACTAGCTCAAGAGGCCTGCTAGTTGATCCTTCTTTCTCAGGAAAGTTAGTTCTGGTTTGCTTACCAAACTGACATGATTTGCATATGGCGTTGTTTGGAATTTTGATATCTGGAAGACCACAAACTTCCTGGTATTTGCATGCTTTCCTTATTTGTGAAAATCTTAGATGCCCCAACCTCCGGTGCCATAACCAGTGTTCATCATCCTTGCTCAAATAGCATTGTTGTTGTCCTTCTTCAAATATGTATAGATTATTTGGAGTTCTTCTACCTTTGATCACTGTTTCACCTGTATCAAGATCACGAACACGACATCCATTTGATCTAAATATTACCTCGGTTCCTTGATCGCACATCTGACTGACACTCAGAAGATTATGCTTCAATCCATCAACATACAAAACATTTCCAGCTTTGACCTTTTCTTTCAACTGAGCAGTACCTTTTCCTTTTATGGCTGCAGGGGAATCGTTTCCAAAAGAAACCTTCTTCCCTTTTTCTAATGCAGTATATGATTCAAGTTTTTCTTTATCCCCTGTCATATGCTTCGAACATCCGTTGTCTATATACCAGAGATTTTCCTATCCTTCTGCATAAAAAGCTATCCCACATCTTTCTGGTTGTGGTTCCTTCATTCTCCATGTTCTGGCACTTGAGGTTTGTTCCTTCTGAGTTGTCTTCCAAAACCTGCTCCTGCATTCAGAATCTTCATGACCAAAGTTATTAAAAATAGAACATTCAACTTCATTTTCAAGGGCCGAAAAGTTGTTATAAGTCCTTTTCATGATCCCAGTCATATTCCTTTGTTTTTGAGCTTCTCTAGTCATGATTGTCTTATAGGCAACACATTGAGCTGCTTTGTGACCAAAATTATGGCAAGAGAAACATTGGCCATTGAAGAAACTCCTGCGATTATCAAATCTATCATCCAACCGATCCATTCTTGAGGCAAATTGGGAAGATTTTACCTGTGGCTGATTGTAGCTTCTGTTTGTCCTTAAGGTAGCTTGTCCCCGTTTTTCTTGATAGTCTTTATTCGTTCTTGAAGTAAACTGTCCCTGATTTACCTGATGATTTCTATTAGGCCTTTGCTCGCTCCTCCTTGCTACATCAAGATAACTTTTAGAGGTAGAAGCTTGAGATGTTTCTCCATTATATCCCAGACCTGTCTTGATTAGTGGAGAACGGTACACATTGATAATCTTATCCAGAGTTTCAGATCCTTTAACAAATTTGAGATTAATAGCTTTTGTTTTCTCAATCTCCTTTCTAAGACAAACAATTTCACATTCCAATTTTTCAAGATGTTTTTCTCTTTCAGCCAGTTGATATTGCAGAGAATCAATAATTGCATTTTTCTCTTCTAAGCAAACTTTGAGATCAGACATTTCATTATAAAAACCCTCTACATCTATAGCATCCATGTAATCATCATCTTCAAAAGCCATTAAAAGTTTATACTCATTACCTCGTTCATCTTCGTCACTATTTGAGAGACCATCACTATCTTCATGAGTGTAATAGCTCTTTTTATTTGGATTCTGTTTCTTGTTCCATCTAACAGGTTCCTTTCCCTTGTCAATCTTATCTTTATGAGGACACTTGGCAGCATAGTGACCTACTCTTCCACAAGCAAAGCACTTGAAAGGTAACTTACCTCGGAATCGTCCAGCACCCCTTTGAAGATTTTTGACAAAATTTGATTCTTCTTCTTCTTCTGATATGTGTCCTGACTCATAGTGGTCTCCTTTGCCGGAAGCCTTGAAGGCAGCTTCTCTCCTGTCTGAAGGTCCTCCTTTCCTCATTTCATAAGCAGTTAGAATTCCATGCAACTGTGACATTTTAAGGTTTTGAAGATTCTCCTTTTCTTCTATTGCAGAAACTTTAGACTCAAACCTAGGGGACAAAGATCTTAGAACTTTTTCAACTACAACAGCCTCTTTTACTTCTTCACCCAGATTTTTCATACAATTAACAATCTCATCTACACGAAGAAAATAGTTAGCCACACTTTCATCATTATACATTCTGAGATTTTCGTACTGAATTCTGAGGGTTTGAAGTTTTGCTCTTTTTACCTGATCATCTCCTTCATAGCTCAGAACAATCTTGTCCCATATTTCTTTTGCAGATTTATACTGCATAACCTTGACAAATTCAGATTGCGATAGACATCCCAATAGAGTATTGACTGCCTTAGCATTTGTCTCATATTTCTTCTTCTCAGCCGGATCTGTAGGAGTTGCTGAAGGAAAAGCATACCCTGTTTCTATGATATTCCAGACTTCTGTACCAAGAGATTGAAGATAGGCAGTAACTCTTACCTTCCAATAATTGAAGTTTGTCCCATCAAAAATTGGTGGCCTGATTGATGCTTCCCTCTCGTAGTTGCTCATGATGAACGATCTTCCTTCAAGCGATCAAGCTTCTTCAGAAGGACCTGCTCTGATACCAATTGTTGGAAATAATACTGAGAGGGGGGGGGGTGAATCAGTATTATCAAGCCAAATATTTCCTTTTTAAATTCCAGATGATATACGCGACTTCAGTTAATAAAAACTACGTATATACGCAACTACATACAAAGAAAACTGCGTATATAGAGCAGACTTATAATTTGATTTATCTTTCAGGTGTCAGTTATTAATATGTGATTCAGAAGCAAATAAACAGTACCAGAAACAGTGAAACAGAGCAGAAGATAGTCACACACAAGAACACAAGATATAAGGAGGAAACCCAATGTGGGTGAAAACCCCCTGCTGCAATTCGTCTCTATCTTCCTTTTAATTAGAAATTTCTCTTTACAATGTTTTGTACTGGTGCAGTCTTTACCAGTACGCAGGCTGCAACCTGCAGAGAGCTACAACTCTCTCTCGTTCTCCGGCTTTCCTGGAAGGGAGCTCCAACCCCCTAAGTTCTTGTACTAGCTTGAGATACTAGTACGCAGGCTCCTACCTGCAGAAGGCTGCAACCTTCTTTGCTTTCAGGGACCTCGTTTCATTAATTTTCAGACTGGATCCACATCAATCAAACATCAAGAATAACCCAAACTCCTTTTCACCAATCAAAAGATGAAACAAATAAACACTTCTCTGATCGCTGTACCCAGAACACAGTAACTGTAATCAAACACCAATTCTGGACCCAGAATACTGCAGCAATAAAACAGAAGCAGCTAGAACATAAATCAAGATATATACGCTACTTCACTGTTCAGCAACCTGCGAGTATACGCTTCTGTACCATAACCAACCTGCGTATACGCTTCTTTCATTCACAGAAAAAGCATGTATATGCACCTGCAATTCACTGAACCTGCGTACAGATCTATAAAGGATAATTTATTCTTTTAAACATTCAGACATTAGATAACCCAGATTTATAGATCAAGAGTGCGCCACATATAACAGATCAAAATCATACAGAGATACCAATGTTCAAGCCTTGAGATCTTGATCCATCAATAGTCCTTATCCTTCTTGCGCTCAGGTTCTTCCTTCATTCAGATCTAGATCTGCACCATAACCCAATCACCAGTATTCCAGATCTATCACAATATCAGATATTCAACAATTCGAATAGTTATTTGCCACATGATCTCCTTCCTCTTTTATAGTTATAGGCCTTCCACAATACCACGGTCCAAAACCATAATAAACAATACCAAGGGCCCAAAACCTGGGGTCAACTCTTCTGACGAGATACCATGGTCCACAACCATAGGTTCAAATTCCAAGGACTAACAACCATGGACCAAAAATAAGTTTCCCACCATGTACGCACTTTTATGTGCATAAAAGTGCGTGTATACGCATACGCGACTTCTGAGCGTATAACCTGCGTGTATATGCGTCTTCTGCAAGATATACCTACGTATACAAGATTTCCTTCATTTTGAGCTCCTGAACTGAGATCTATCATCAAAGTGAGTTGCCATCAAGGACAACACCTGTACCATAGCGCCACACCTGTGCCAAAATGCCAACACCATGAAGATCTACCATTCATGAAGAACATAAGCAGTTTGATAAGGGGAGTCCCAGAGCACTCCTTTGCCATTGATGTCAAAGGGGGAGAGAAGAAGAATATTGTTATCAATAACAAAGGGGGATATTGTTGACCTAGGTTGTCATTAATGTCAATATGGAAATATTCTAGATACTAGAGGATGACATGAAGCCAAGGGGAAGCTGAGCAGATCCATGAAGAGACAGGAGTAAGGCCATCAAGATAGCCAAGCCATAAGCAAGAGGAGTTACCAAAGGAGGTCTTTGAAAGACAGTGCCAAGCCAGAGGAGCCACATTGGAGCAAGAGGAGCCATATTGAAGGAGAATTGCATGTAATACATGCCCAAGAAGAACCAAGAGGAGCTACAGGAGGAGCCACACACACACACACACACACACACACACACACACACACACACACACACATATATATATGCCAAAACAGAGTTAGCGGAGCTACAGGAGCAAACAGAGCAAGCAGAACAGAGCATATATATATGCCATATATATGCCAAAGAAGAACAAAGCAAACAGAGGATGAAAACAGAACCATCGGGAGCTATCAGAGCAACAATGCCAAAGGAAGAACTATCGAAGGAGTAGAGCTATCGCATATGCCAAGAGTAAGGTGCATAAGCAGAGGAGCATATAAAAAGAGTTAAAACAGTGGAGCAATATATATACAAACAAAGTTAAAGGAGTGGAGTATATTGATGTGATAATACACGGACCTGAATGTAACATTATAACACTGCCCTATTGCTATATCGCATCCGCCTATCGCAAAGTTCAAAAGGGTTGTCACCCCCGAAACCCTCTGATTGCAATAATATATGCGTGGACCCATGGGACCATTGCAATCTGTTGTAATTTAATATCGCGTCCGCCACGTCGGGATTATGTATCGCAAGTGGTTAAGGCCCTGCCACATTAAAACCTCCGATTGCGATAAAGTATGTGGACCCGCTGCGACATTGTAATATGACTTAATATATTATCGCATCCGTCGCATATCGCAAGCCATAAAGCCTTGCCACATTAGAAGCGCTGACTGTGATAAGGTTGTGGACCTAACGGGTATATTAACTATGGTTTAATACCATATCGAATCCGGTCCATCAGAGCAGGGGAATCGGCCATCGGCCATTGGCTATGCAATAGGGCATGACTTATTAAAGACCTTCAGGAATGCGCGATTGCAATTGCGATTACAATTGTGACGTGGCGTATGGGACCTCCCTGTCAATACAGCTGCTCCAATGAAATCCTTTGCAAAATATAAAAGTCGAGTGTATAAATATTATTATTCAAAAAGGCCTTCTCTGGTATAGTTTTTTTTTAATATGCAACATTCTCTTTGTATTTCGGCTGCTCTTCCTCTTGAACGTGTTCGTGGAGTATCGGGAAGCCGAAGAGACAGAGGAAGTAGAAAGCTGGGAAACCGAAGACGCTAAGTGAGCGCAGTGGAAACTACAGCGGCTAAAGAGTGAGCGTTGAGAAAGCCCGAAGGATCAAGTGAGCGTTGAGGAAGCCGAAAAGCCAACGGAAGGAAGCCAAAGGTCAGGGGCATTAGGCACATAAAAACAGAGAACAAGGAAAGTTTACTATTGTTGAAAAACTGGAAGAAACAGGGGCAACTGCAGGTCCATTTGAACAGAAGGAAGCTGAAGGTCCAGCAGGACAGAAGGATGACAAAGGACCAGCGATGAATTAATCATGTACAAAATGCACTCTGAAGAACAATTCTGTTATGTAATAAGTAAAGTTTTATCTGACATCATTTGAAAGGAGCAGTTGCCAGCACTAGTATTAAAGCATATGTGAATGTATTTCTGGGAAGTAAGATTGGAATAACAGAGAACAATGAGAAGCAGCCACACCTTCAACATTTACAGTGACTGGTAGAACAGAGGCTTGAAACAGAGAAGTGGTTCTTGTGTAGAGTTTAGTGCAGCTAATAGTAGACTCACTAAAACTGTGTGGAGACATTATTAGAGCAGACTTTGTGTGGATAGCATGAAGAGTTGTAAGGACTCCTTCATAAGAAGACTGGTTGCCATTGGTTGTCATTGATGTTGTAGCATGGAGAATACAGTGAAGTTGTAAACAGATAGAACTCAATAAAGACGAGTTATGAGAGCAGAACATCACTATGAAATGTGCCTTGACAATATTGGGTCAGAACCCTTAGGGTTGGTGCCTCAGAAGCAAGAAGGATTAGAGTCCTTGGGGTTGGTGCCTCAGAAGTAAGAAGGATTGGAGTCCTTGGGGTTGGTGCCTCAGAAGTAAACAGGATTGGAGCCTTTGGGGTTGGTGCCTCAGAAGTAAGAAGGATTGGAGTCCTTGGGGTTGATACCTCAGAAGTAGGAAGGATAGGAGTCTCTTGGAACTGGTGTCTCAGGAACTGGAAGGGTTGAAGTTCTTGGGAGTTGGTGCTCCTAAGTCCAAGACTGGTGTCTTGGAAAAATAGAGTTGGAGCTCTGGAGGTTGGAGCCTCACAAAAGTCCAAGTTGGTGGTTGGCAACCGATTGCAACCACCTATATATTGTATCTATTTTACTACAAAGATTATATTAATAAAATCATTTATTATTGTTGTTCATCTTGTGTTCTGAATATAAATGTTTTAACTGGTAAAACAATAGTTGGAAAAAGAAATACTTATTCACCCCCCTCTCAGTATTTCCAACAACATCAACATTATTTCCTTATAATTGACTCTAATTTTCTTGATCTGTGCACAACCCAAATACATCATCAACCATTTCAATATCAATTGAAGAATTGAACATCCACAAAACTTGAAAATTGTTCCATGGTGATGACATGGTTTTCTACATCAAATTTCTGGACAAAGCGCAAAAAACTCGTCAAACACTGATGCATATCTGACTGATCAACATGGATTAATGAAAATCACATTGGTTGTTCCAAATGACTTCATCAGAAAACACCATCAAATGATTTTGCCAGGAAAAGGAATTGCAGTGACAAATTTCCAGATTCTACAAAAAATAAATTATGATTGTGGCAACCACAACTGTATTCTATTGCTAGACAACACAAGCATTGTAGAAAACATCAACCTAGTTTGTACATAATACAAATTTGTTCCCAATGCAAAAATAAAATATTTGAGAGAAATCATAGAAACATTCCCAATAAAAACAGTTGTAGCACTTATAATAGCAACTCAAAAGGTTGGCATGCAATATACATTGGAAATTAGAGACAAAAGTTCTGAAGATCATAAGCCATTAGTAACATGTTCACCCTTGCACCATTCACCCATCAACCTTAAGAATTTCAATTTATTGTGTATATGCAATGACAAAAATTACATTTTTGGTCATTTATGTCATAGTTACAACTATTTGAATACTTTGTGCCTATCTATAATGAAATGGAGCAGGAATTGCAAAATGGAGATATGTCGATTATGCTCTTCAAGAACATAACAAAAATAAAATACCTCAAGGAAAAAAAATCCATACAACACAAGCCACATTCATCAAACATTTGAACAATGATATAAACAAAACAAAACAAAAAATCCCTACCTTCTGATGTGATTATTCTCATTTTTGCCTTCTAGAAGTGGTTCTTGTTGATTTTTCATAAGATGGGTTGATGCTCCTGCATCACATATGGATCAAGTTCTTCGATGCAAACATAGGGCATTGCCAAGTAAGAAAGTTGGCTCACTTATATAGTGAAATAATTTTCCAAGACTGAATCCCCATATTACGAATAGCAAAACCAATAACAACACCAACAAAAATGGGCTATATCAAAATACAAAAACAATTTCCTGTTCAATTGGCATGTGCACGCACAATCCATATAGATCATAAGGCCTCACACTAGTCAACCTTGTAATTGATCCTATTGGAATACAAACTCATAGATTAGTTTATGCAACTTTGTCTCGTATTATGAACATGTAAGGGCCTTGTTCTTGTTAAAACCTATAAAGAAAGAAAACTTCAAAGTTAAGCAGAAAACAACAGTTGAAATGGACCGTCTACGACATGTAGAAAAATTGGAACTAGATTATAATTATCAATCTTTTTATAGACATTCATGCACATCAGTTCTCTCTAAACACTTGCAACCTAGAAGCCTATATCGACGATGTCCTCAATGACTATGATCTAATGGACGCTGACATTATGTGTTTATTGGAGACACATTTGAAACAAGACATGTTGCAACAAAAGTTCAAAACCTTCAATTTCATATCAAGTCATAACAAATATGGATTACTCATGTTTCAAATAAAACATAAGAATTGTTGAACATATGTAGTTTCAAGAACACAATGTAGAAGCACTGAAGGAAAATATCGTTTTACATGGAATGCATATTACAATTGTTAATGCTTATGCAACACCCTATTCCACAATGTCCAGTATACTAGATATTCTTGAAAAAACATTTTGAAACATATCTATTGGTAAATCAATACTCATCATAAGAGATTTCAATGTTAACATGTGTCAAAGTAACAATAGAACAAAGACGCTAAAAGACTATATGCATAGCCACAACCTTCATTTCCTTCTACATACAAAATACCTATGTGCACACATCGCTCATTGATCATGTATGGTCTAACATAACAAACAACTACAAGATTTGCAAGCTAAATACATATTGGTTAGATCATGACACAATATGTCTCATAATGGACCATATATATCCAAATGAATCATAAAACATCTCGAACTCTTTCCATATTTGCAAATAATATCATTTTCTTTTCCCTTTTTCTTGCCATTGAAACTTAACTATTTATTAGTGTTATTTTGCAAGCATCCATTGCATCCATATCCAAAGAAGCTCCTAATGCAATTCCCTTTCTACTGTAGAGCCAAAATGGATCAATGCTGCAACGGCCAAACACACAGAAGGAAAGTATTTACAAATATTGTTTCTACTTATGTTTGGTTCCTTCCTTTCATATATATACATATGTTGTTAATAACATCATAAAAATAAAAAACCACTCTATTCCCAACTGACCATACCCATTCACGAGACAAATATGACATTGGTTTCCATGTTTCCACTGTCAATAATTACATTTTATGCTCATTATCATTTGCAATGCAACAAATAACTTGCAGCCTTGAGCAGCAAATTAAGTGACAATATCAGAACAAGAAAAATAACTAACAAAAGAAGCAACAAGGCAAGTCAATCCATGTCCGTCACTTATTTGCACATGTCACATCTTTAATATACACATCAACATTGTTTCCTTATAATTGACTCTAATTTTCTTGATCTGTGCACAACCCAAATGCATTATCAACCATTCTAATATCAATTGAAGAATTGAACATCCACAAAACTCGAAAATTGTTCCATGGCGATGACATGGTTGTCTACATCACATTTCTGGACAAAGCAAAAAAACTCGTCAAATAGTGCGTGCATATCTGACTGATCAACAAGGATTGATGAAAATCACATTGGTTGTTCCAAATGACCTCATAAAAAAACACCATCAAAAGATTTTGCGAGGAAAAGGAATTGCAGTGACAAATTTCTAGATTCTACCAAAATTAAATTACGATTGTGGCAACCGTGACTGTATTCTATTGTTAGACAACACAAGCATTGTAGAAAACATCAACCCAATTTGTACATAATACAAATTTGCTCCGAATGCAACAATAAAATATTTGAGAGAAATCATAGAAACATTCCCAATAAAAACAGTTGTAGCACTTATAATAGCAACTCAAAAGGTTGGCATGCAATACACATTGGAAATTAGAGACAAAAGTTCTGAAGATGATAAGGCATTAATAATATGTTCACCCTTGCACCATTCACCCATAAACCTTATGAATTTCAATATATTGTCAATATGCAATGACAAAAATTACATTTTTGGTCCTTTATGTCATAGTTACAACTATTTGAATACTTTGTGCCTATCTACAATGAAATGGAGTAGAAATTGCAAAATGGAGATATGTTGATTATGCTCTTTAAAAACATAACAAAAAGAAAATACTTCATGGAAAAAACATTCCATACAACACAAGCCACACTCATCACACATTTGAATGCTGATAAAAAAAAAGAAAAAAAAAGAAGATCTCGAAAAAATAATTGACAGACATATCCAAGTAAGTACATATCCAATAATCTACTTATTTTTTATTACAGAGTTATTTATTATTGACTAGTTTTCTTTTCTAACAGGTGCAAGGAACACTTATGGTTGCAAATGTATACTCTACATTGTTAGAACATGTCTGTGCAGTTTGCAGTTGCCCAATGTCATCATCTACAATGATAGAAGATATGTCAATATTTTGAGTTAAACGCAAACAGAAAACATAAAACATGTTTTCTCTTTCTAAAATTTATCAACTGCATTATAAGAACTATTGATAACAACACATTGCAATGTTGCCTTACAAACACACTAGTTCTAAAGTAGTTATTGCCTGCATTAGTTCAAATGTCTTACCAAGAATATCAGTAGACCAAAAAAAAAAAACAACAACAACAACAATTGCTAAGTTACTCAATCTCCAAATTCATAGTCTTTTGACTCTTAATGGAGACAATGAGATTTTGGATGCTAACAGCAAAAACAAACAAAATAAAGCCAATCAGAGCTTCAAATACAACTTTGTCTTGTCTCCTTAGGTATCATCCTCATTCTTTGACCTTTAGTTTTTATTCATATAACAAAATTCTTCAGTTTTCTATTTATGCAATCATAATAAGCATTTTGTATTATTTTTCCTCTTGCGGGGCTAGCCAAATTTCATAAACAATACTCCAGAATATCACAGATCTTAAGTGTCAATGCTGAAAGGAAAATAAATATGATAATGAACAATTTCAAATTTTCTGTTTGAAACTTGATCAAGAATATAAATGCTTTCTTTGTTGCTATGTCAATGAGAAGGATTTACTATTTGAGGATAGTGATATTACTATAACAATATTTTTACCTTTTTAATTACATTTTTGAAAATTGTAACTCTCAAGTGGGTATTTTTATACGGGAGTTGTCTAGAATTTTTTGTTTTTTGTTATTTTTTAATTTGGATTTCTATCAATAAACATGGTCTCCTACATTCTTACAAGTAGAAGTGTCAACCATAAATTCTCATTTATCACATCTCTACACAACCTTCACGCCATTAAGGAGAATAAGAGAACTCAAATAAATCTATTGATTTGAGTCAAAGCATTCTCATTGAACTTGCATATGTTATCAAGCTTTCTTTGAAGCACCTGTAATGCAAGCAAGCTTCTGCTATACTTAGTAAATAATTAAAAAAGAAAAAAGAAAGAAAGAGAGGCTTTTATCTATTGGAATAATATTGTTGGCATAAAGAACATCTTATGTTTAATTCCTTTTTGAAATATGGGACTCTTGGAAATGTTTAGGATAGACAAATTATATTGATGTGACCTACCTCAAAATTTAGCTAAAAAGACAAGATGTCTATGCAAGGAATGCCTTCCTTCATTCTCTAAACCTGCACAGTAAAAGGTCCTACTTTTGTTGCCTCTGACACATTGCTCACTTTGCTCACTACCTATTTCCATTTTCCATATTTTGGCATCTTTTTCTCAAAGTGACCTGAAGTTATGGAATTTAGATGTTGTCTCCACACGTTTTAGATTAGTTTCACATTCTTGCTTTATGCATTCTATTTTTCCAATAGCTACTTCAGTGCTACCACTCTGTATTGACATCATTGTACCCAACAATCCCTTTAACTTACTTTAGTCACTTGTTAAATGTCAATCAACATTCTAACAAGTAAAAATTATCAATCTAGACTAGCCTTTTTGCCAACCAATGTTTACTGTACAAATGCTACGAAAATTTTTGAGTAACTAGTATCAAAGTAAACCTCAAATTGGGGAATGCATCATGCTCATCGCTTTTCATTGATTGATGTCAGTTTGTTTATGTGGGAATTCACCCATGCCCCAAGATGTCAATATTTCCGTTGTTGCCTTCCTCATAGGTATTCACATTGGCTTGTGGAGGGACCCAGACACTCATCAACCAGTAAATCGTAGCTTTTACCTTCATGTACTTTATGATGTTTGAAATGGAAGACATCAATTGATGAATGGCACATGTTGGCTGTTATACTAAACTTACATTGTGTTTCCCCTGTCATTCCATTTATGTGAGACTTGATAAATCCATTATATTGTTTTTCAATGTAAAAAATTTAATGTGTTTAAAAACTAGTATAAATCTCCCACAAGCCACTAAAGAAGAACCATATATTCTTTAACATCAATAAGAACAATATATTCTTTATCATCAATACACCAAAAAAAATATATTCTTTAACATCAATATATGCACAAAAATATTGTTTTACTTTGACATCAATCGTTTAAGGTCAGTCCTAGAAATGCATAGTTAAATAGAAGAGAACTCGTATAAACTGTCTCAATTGAATCAGTCCTTCCAAGTTTCAAGATGGGATATGCATATTAGCATTGACGTGGCTGTTACTAGTATGATGTTTTTCCTTTCTTTGAAATGCCTTTAAAATTTAACTGCATTAGATTTGGAACATGGGTCTAAGTAGATGGCTTGATATCCTTTTTGGTTTTGGGCCAATCCATGTCGCCCTGCTTAAAGTTTATAACAAAGATATGGATTTCTAAATTGAGTTTTCAAGTCTGTTGGTATCACTGGATAGGCTTTTTGGTTCGACTATTCTTCCATTTGTTTTTAACGCAATATTAATTCCTTTCTTTGAAATGCCTTTAAAATTTAACGCCTTTATTTTTAAATTTAGCTGCATTAGATTTGCAACATGGGTCTAAGTAGATGGCTTGATATCCTTTTTGGTTTTGGGCCAATCCATGTCGCCCTACTAAGAGTTTATAACAAAGATATGGATTTCTAAATTGAGTTTTCAAGTCTGTTGGTAGCACTGGATAGGATTTTTGGTTCGACTATTCTTTTATTAAATTTATTATTATTGTTTTTTTATTTTCCACGTTTTTAAAAATAAGAAAATGATTTTTTAATTATTATTTTTCTAATTATTTATTTGTAAATTTTCAGATATATTTGTGATATTCAAATATATTTGTGCAAATGTAATCTTATATAAAAATACAATTTCATGAGAGGTAATATATATATTAGTTCTAATTGGCATATTTTCAATGTAGGATAATAATATTTTTTCACCATTTTCTCAATAATAAGGTAGAAACATTTTTTGGTTTGGAAATATGATTTTAGTATTTTGATTCTAACGCCAGCATACTTTAAGCCACAGGTCATTAGCAGTACTATATGGCTACTGAGAAGCACATTGTTAATCCATTAATATATGTTTTTATTGAGTTCTACTCTAATTAAACTATATTTAAACTAAACTAAAATAGCTACAATGTAGCCCTTATTCAAATGTACAAATTACCTTATACCTTATTCAATAAGTAAACTAAATGACAAAGCTAGCTATACTGCCTTGTTAAATATAAAATATATAAAACACAAAAACAAGCTCAACAATTTACTACTTTCATTAAATAACATTATAATTAAACTCACCTGACTGAACTTAATTTAGTTTAAACACACTATACATACAACTCATAAAACTTGAACTGACATAATGTAAGCAGTCCATAAGATCAATACTTACAGCATCTGGAAACTAATAACTGTCATTTATAACCAGCCAAAAGTATAATGTGAATACAATGTGTATCATCCTTACCTCTCCATTGTGAGATCTGGACTTGCAGAACTCAACTTGAAATATGTTTCAGAAGGATCCATTATTCCCATCTTCAATGGGGTTTAGAGTGCGATTTTTCATTTCCTTTGAGGCTTCCACGAAGCACTTGCACAGCATATGTGCATCGAAATAATCCTTGTGTGCATGAACTTGCAGCACGACAGATCCCATATAACTCACAGTGAAAACTCCAAGCACCTGCATTAACAAATACCAGAATCATATGAAGCCCAGAAAGAGACATGCAGAGAGTGCTCTTAATACCGGTGGGAGGAGTTGAAGAGGCCTGCTTAATCACCTGAGGTTGACCTGATACGAAGAAGGTAAAGTTGTTAACCGGATTCCCGGCCATTGCTATCTTCTCCATTGGGCCAATCATATTTGACATAGCAATCGTTGTACTGGCGAAAATATTGTATAGACATCTAGAAAGAGCCTGTATCAACCTGACAATTAGGAGCTTTTTTTCCCAAATCCATAATTTTGGGGTAAGGTTATAGTTTTTTTGTTTTGTTTAAATGGATTAACACTTCTTAAAAAAACTATTTATCATTAAAAATATGTAAATTTTCAGAATTCAAATCAAACAACAAATCATTACTGAGTTTTAAACAAAAATAATTAAAAAATTTACCAAGCACAAGTAAAACATAAAAATTCAAACTACCACCGGTTGAATTTAAGTTTTCCTAACCAAACCAATAAACATACCTGTGGTCCTTTCCTCATTGCTAGCCATCTTTCCAGTCGGAAATTGATATATGTTCCCAGAGACATTTTAGTTCTGTCTATGATACGCTTTGTCCTCTTCAGAAACTCCAGAGGATTCTCCAACTTTACCATCTTAGGTACCAGTAAAGTTAAAATACCAACGCGATTTCCCCATGGTACTTGACCTTTTGGTTTCAACATCTCCTCTATATTCTACAAAGTTTATTACAGTCACAAGGTGTCGATTTGCACCTCTAAGTTAGATTAAAGTATAATGTAGGGCTATTGTTAACTAGATAATAAATTTTGGAATATTTAATATTTTGAAAATTTGATAAATATAAGTAACGATCAATGATTTCAATAGATAAAAATAGTTTAATGCAGCACCTGTAGTCCAGCCAATGGTCTCATATTCATCATACATAGTGCTGTGAGTCTTGAATTCTTCATTTGTTTGATTACAGTGTCTCTGGGTTGCTCCAGTCTCTTTTCATAAGCATCTGGTAAACTATGCTCTCCATCTGAACCAAAGGGGCAATTCATGAACGGTTAATTGTTGGTCTTTATAAATACAATTTAGATGGAATAGAAATAAAATAGGGTAGATAATAGTGAAATTATATAAATAAATAGTTGATAAATATTTAGTAGAAAGTTTTTATTTCAATTTTATTTTTTAATTGATTCTCAAGGAATATGTTCAGCATATTCTTGGTCTACATGCTTATCAGCTGTTGTAGTTTGTTAAGTTGTATTGACTTTTAATAAATTTAATAAATTTGATGCTGGAAACCAATTTCTTAAGAATTTTCAAAACATATCTAATTTTAGAAAAATTGTCTTATGTATTTGGTTTTAAATGATAGAAACCCTCGTGGGGTTTCAGTCATACCCTTAATTTACTACATATTGGAAAATCCTTCTAAAAATCACATTTTTTTAACCCCTTACCAATATGAACCCAATACAGCTTCCCAATTTAAAAAACCCCTACTTTCACTAGAAATTGTAGGTATCCATTTTTTCATTAACATTTTTAATACCCCGTTATATTTTTTTATCAAATTTAAACTCCATTTTTATATTTGACAATATAAAAAGCCTTTACCCCCTATATATCCCACAATATATTATGTCATTTTTTCCTCAATATATATCCCCCAATATGAACCACCTGGTATGCCCCCTATGGAAACTCTTCAATACTTTTATTTTTATTCAAAGCTTGGGATTCTTAAGTAAAATCAAAATTAATAATAATATTTATGTTGCAATAATTTTTTTGTTATATATTTATCAATGATAGGTACAAATAAATCTTTCAGTTATATCAACACATTAATATTAAGAAAAGTGTTTGGTAGAAATTACATAAGAGAAATTTATTAAGATAAGTGTTTGTAGAAATTCCATAAGAGAATTTTTTAGTGGATTATAACAAAAGCTTAAATAGAACGCAATATAGAAAACATAATTTCAAGTAACATTTATATTTAAACAATAATTGTAATATTTATTTTTTTTTAACCACATGGTGAATCGGTAACTATCAAGTTTAATCCACGGGAGACCCACGGTCAGGGGGTCCGCCCCTCTAGCCGCCACCACAGCAGGTCACTGTACTCAATGAGATTTGAACTTTGGTCTCCCGAGCTTCGCCCGTTTGACTTACGGTTAAACCACACATCACTGTACAACAATAATTGTAATATTAATATATTAAAAACAAATATTACTAGTACACTACAATTTCTATATGGAATGAAAATACCCTATATGGAATGAAAATACCCTATGAAAATGAAAAGGACCTTCCATAAAATTTAACAGACATACGCTATGAAAATAAGGAGGAGCTTCCATAAAGTTCAACAGAAAATAGGACTGAATACAGTATTAAAAATCAGCCATGGCCGGCTTGACTAGCATACCCGCTGATAGGCGAATCTGCAAGTAGCGTTGAATGCCGTAGAATGTTATTCCTGTTATCACATCATTAACTGTCTGCAATTCAAGTCAAAGCTCTGTAAGTATACATATCAATTACAGCGGAGAAAATATGAATTAGTGCTCAGAAAATATTGTGATTACATACTCCTCCTACAGAATTCTTAATTTGTTTGATATCCTCCAGCAGAAACGTAGCAGAAGAAAGAGCAACGGGCACGTGTTCGATTCCAGGAGGTCCTCTAATAGGCAGCGGGCTATCATCAAGCCAACCTATCAATCTCAGTGCAGTGCTTGTCAAATCAACCAATGAGTACCACACAACCAGCATCATATACCATAGTTTCTGAAAAAAGTTAGCTACTGCAATGCCGGTCCAACTGGGTTTAACACGACGCTTGTGCGCAGTTGGAAAGGTGGGTGGGAGCTCAGGATTGTCAACTCTCCTGGCAATAGAAAACAGCGTCGCCATGAAAGAAACCCCATCTCCCAGGGAATGATGGAGCTTAATAACCATGGTGGCTCTGGCCTTGCTCGTTTTGTAATTCAAAAAGTGGATTTCCCACAGAGGGTGTGACGGATCGAGGGGAGTGAGGGACAATTTAGAAATATAGTCATCAACCCAGGAGTCGTATGACTCTTGGCCAGGGGGCAACTCTGCAATAAATGTGATGTCATCGGTGTTCACTTTTGTTTTCTTCCATCGCCATGATCCTCGATCATCCTCCTTCTGCCAAACAAACCTTCAAGTTATGAAAATGAAACACATTCATTGGTTTGAAATGTTCTACAAAACAAATTTCCAAATTATGAAAATGAACCACACTAATTGGTTCAAAATATATGATAAAATTTTTCTAATATGATTTTTCCCAAAATATTGCTATCATATAGAAATTCACAATTCCAATTCAAAATGTTAATGAAATTTTCTATATTTCTAGTGCTTTTAAAGAAGCAAGAAAGTAAAGGAAGGGATTATATCAGGAGGAGAAAAATCACCATTATGCAGGAGTACAGCGGGTTCGTCGACATGATCATCTCAGCAACAGCATTCATGTACTTGGGGATTTCTGTAACGGACTCCTGTAATTCGAAGATGACGTGTACACACAGAGAAAAGAGCCGGCTCTTGAAACACTGACTTACTGGGCTTACTGGTTGTCCTTCCTCTTCTATTTCTTGGCGACCTTTGGGCACATTCATTTGCAATTTGTTGTCCATGATCTGAATTTTATCAGAATGACAGGATGGAGCTGCTGGTCAAATTAGATTTTTCCTGTGTCTGTGCCCACCTCTATATACATTGAGTGCTGTCTCTGTATCGCTGACACCTGTAGTTGCTGGCAGGTTGCCAAGTACCATTACAGTATCATTTATTATAAAGTGGGGAAAGTGAAAAGAGTTGTTGAGTTAAAACCTGCTCACAATATGCCACCTTTACATCCCCATTGATTGTTAAGTGGGAAATAAAAGGACGACTTAAAACCAACCGACAGTATCAATTCTGAGTACCCATTGCAATCATGCAAGTCACTGGGTGATCCATGAGCTAAACGCAACATAAATAGCTGGCAACATAAATAGAAAGTAGATGGCAACATAAATGTCATCGTCAGCCTAGTCTGACTACTACCAAAGAAGTCTAGTAGCATCCATAGCTTCCTCCATGCGAGGACTTTCTCTTTGCCTCTTCAGATGTGTACAGTGTTTCTCGAATTTAAGTCTCTGAACATCCATGGCTCTGTAGAATAACTACTCTGGTGTAAATGACTTTTGAACTGGTTTTTAAAATAATTAACAAACTTCCATTGATCACTATTAAATACAGTGTGAATATAAATTTTTAAAATTATAATTTATAATTATAATTAATTATATATATATTTATTAGTTAAAGCAAGCATATAATGATAAGTGAATTGGGAACAACACTTTTTTCACTTCATTTTAATTTAAAAAAAAATAATTAATTTTTTACTTTTAGATATAAATTTTTGTGGACTTTAATTATTATAGATATATTTTAGTAAATAGTTTAATTTTATATATACATATATATATTAAAAGAATCAACAATTAGATAAATTTTCATACTCTAGTGACATGGTGTTTAATGAGGATAGTGTCAGCAAATATCCCTAAGTGAACCATACAGCTTACAATAACTAGCTATTGGTAAACTCTGGAATCTGGAATTTGAATCTAAAATCTAGTAGTAAAAATTATTAAATATACAAAACTAAAAAGATATTAAATATTTAAATTCCTTTTAATTTAAATATTTTTAAGTATTAATATAAATTTGTTCAAATACTAATAAAAATGTCTACATATTTTATAAATTAACATATTGAAATTATATCTTAATATTATTTATTTATATAAGCATTTAATAAATCAAAACCAAAATCAATTTATTGAATATAACATTTATAGAACACATAGACATGCTCACTAATTTATTATTTTTAATAATAAATAACATTATACTTAAACTCATTTCACTGAATTTATTCTAATTTTACTAATAGAGTATAAATACAACTCATTATGTCCATCCAAAAACATTATCTCAAGACAATGTGGATCATCCTTATCTCTCCATTGTGAGTTTGGACATGCATAATTCAACCTTCAATCCACTATTCTCATCTTCAATGGGGTTTAGAGTGGGATTTTTCATTTGCTTCGAAGCTTCCATGAAGCACTTGCACAACATATGTGCATTGACATAATCTTTGTGTGCATGCACTTGTCAGGGCTGCGGGGGAGTGCCTGCCTCCTCAAACACGATCCTTGGGCATGCTCCCTTAAAAAAAATTGGCCCTGGTTTTTTGAGAGCAACCAAGGGAGCGGTCGATGAGCGTCCGCTCCCTGACCACTCACATTCGCTACCTAATTGCTCCTGTTCGCTATTGGAATAATTTTTTTAGGTGGGAGCGATGACTCCGGCCGAAAAAAATCGCTCCACATAGGCGAAAAAGACGTGTCCGCGCGAAGGGGTTTTTGGAGGTTGGGGAGTGACAAAAGAATTAATAGGCCTCCTCCACTCCCATAATTTACCATTTGCATATGAGAGAGAAAGGATAGGGCTTTTGGAATTGGAGCAAGAGTCGAGGAGGAAGATTGGGAGGAAGATTGAGAGGGTTGCTTGGGAGCTTGCTAGGGAGATTGGAGCTTGGGATTGAAGGCCAAAGAGGTGGGATCTAGACTCTAGTCTAACATTTATGTTTTTATCTGTTCATTGTTAAATGAAAATGTTTTCTTCTCTCTTTCAAGTTTCCCATTCCTATTCATCCATTTTATTGCATGAAAGAAACTATAACTCCACCAAAGTTCAAAGAATCAAAACTTCAAAGATTATGACTATATGACTTGGCATTTTCTTGATGTTGGTTCATTTTTTTGTTATTATGGTGTTGGAGAGTAGAAGGAGGAGGGTTGAGGAAGAGGATGAAGAGGATGAAGAAGTGGGTAGTGGTGGATTTGAAAACATTGGAGAGGAGTACCTTGGTGAGGAGGAGGAGGAGGAGGAGAGTGGAGATGATGAGGGCACAAAAACCAAATCAGACCAAACCCCATTGTGGAAATATGTTTCTAGGTCTGAAGGAGAGAAAGGGGGTGGAACCACTAAATTTACATGGCTCCATTGCAAAAAGACTTACACAGGTTTATACACATGTGCCAGGAAACATCTTTGTGGGTAAATCTCATGGGATGGAAATAAACAAATAGGAACCAAAACTTGTGGAAGTATGTCACAACGTCAAAGAGCCAAATACATAAGGGAAGAGGAGGAAGCCCAATACAAATATAAAAGATCAAAGGGTGACTTTGAACATGACACCACTAGCCCACATTCACATAGAATAAGAACTCCATCAAAATCCTCCCATGGCAGTGGATATGAAGGCACGGGAACAAACATCCCTTTAAGGCGTAGAACCATATCATATTTCCTTGACGAAGGATGTAGTAATGATGTGGATTCAGAAAATTTACTAGTTTCTTTGTACATGTGGGATACCATTCAATGTTCTTTGCTTGCCTTATTGGCATGAAATCATTTCCGCCATTAATGATGCCCCCAAAGGATACAAGATCCCTAGGTATGACAAAGCTAGAATCATGGGACTTGATCATGAAAAAGCAAAAATATCACATGCTTTGGGTAATATGACAAGTTCTTGGAATGATCATGGGGTATCCATTGTATCTAATGGCTGGAAAAATGTAAAAAGAAAGCCATTGATAAGCGTTCTTGTTGTGTCTACCAGTGGTGCAATCTTCCTTTCAGCATATGGTTACTCAGAAAAGTTCAAGACGATAGACAACATTAAAGGAACATTACTTCAAACAATTGAAAGAATTGGGCCATAAAATTTCCTCCAAGTCATCAATGATAATGCTTCTAATTGTAAGGTAGCAGGAGCGATTATTGAGGATAGATAGCCCAACATATTTTGGTCTCGGTGTTTGGTTCACACAATGAACCTTTTGATGCATGATATTATTAAGAACAAACACCCTTAATACAAATGGATTGGTGATTTGTACAACAGAGGCAAGAGAACAATAAAATTTATTACCAATCATAGCAATACCCATGGGATTTTCTGTAGTCACTCAAGTTTGGAGTTGTTGAAGATTGTGAAGACTAGATTTTCTAGCTATTACCTCACCTCCAAGATCCTTTTGAAGGTAAGAGAGTCATTAGCTAGCATAGTATCAAGTCAACACTAGCAGGTATTAAAGGATAGGGCTCCAACCACAGTTGACAAGCAAGGTTTGGAAGAGGTGGAGAACATCACTCTTGATGGTCTATTTTGGGCACATGTGAGGGAAGTTTTGCAATTCACCAAACCCATTTATAACATGACCCATTTTGTAGATATATATGCACTAGTGATTGGGGAGGTGTGTGAGCAAATGGATAACATGTTGGGGCAATAAAAGATATTGTTCAGGAAAAATATTCCAACTTGTATGACATTATTCACAAATTTGTGTGTGCTCGGTGGGATAAACTTAATGTTCCACTACATGCCTTAGCATATATCATTACGCTAAAATAATACTCTCCATATTGGTTGGGAAAATCTACACCTAGGGGTGGGGTTAGGGCCAAACCCTATACAGATTCAGAGGTACAAAATGGGTATAACAACATTAGGCAAGTTGGTTCCTGATAGGAAAGAGTGTGCTAGATTGCATCTTGAATTATGCAGATACTTCACTAACATTGGAGTGTTTGGTTCTTTGCATGTAATGGAAGATAGGGACATATTTGATGTTATCACATGGTGGGACACATGGCGGCCAGAGACTTTTGCAAAAATTGACAAAAAATGTCCTTTCATAGGTTGTAAAGACTTCTTTTATAGAGAGATGTTGGAGCACTTATTGCTTCATCCATAATGTGAGAAGAAACATACTCAATGAAAATCGGGCAAAAAGTTTGGTTTATGTGCACTACAACTTGAGGTTGTTGAGTCATTTTTGTGATCGGGCTCAAGATGATACATCATACACCACTTGGGACAACAACCCATAGGAAGATAATTTGGAGGATAGTTCTCTACATTTAGAAGAATTGGAAACAAAACTTTTGAAATATGATGAAGAAGCAAGAACAACCATGCCACCCCCATCATCCAATAGCAATGCTCGAGTTCCACTAACTTTGACTTTTCTTCCGCCACCTCCATCTACATCTACATCCTCACGTAGGTCATGTGCCTACATCCTCATGTGGAGGTAATGTGCCTTATGGTTCTAATCATCTGACTATGCAAGAGGGGACTCCCAATAGACCACCATGACCTTCTCAGAAATTAGACATTTCTTGTGGCAAGAGGCCTAAGCATTAGCAGTAGATAATGAATTTATTTGTCTTTTCTAGTTTCTAGTTTCTAGTTGTTTGATTACAGTGCCCTGGGTTGCTCTAGTCTCTTTTCTCTAGCATCTTGTAAACTATGCTCTCCATCTGAACCCAAGGGTCAATTCATGAATGGTTAAATGTTGTTTTTTAAAAATACAATAAGATATTACAGTGTCCTTCAATTGCTCCAGTCTCTTTTCTCCAGCATCTTGTAAACTATGCTCTCCATCTGAACCCAAGGGTCAATTCATGAACGGTTAAATGTTGTTTTTTATAAATACAATAAGATATGGTAGATAATAGTTTAATTATATAAATAAATGGTTGATAAATGCTTATAAATTTATAACATAATTTAAGCGAGAAAATCAATTACGACCATCGACAACCAAATTGAAAAACATTTCAAATCTTAAAATCGAAAATCAGCTACTTAATATAAATTTTTTAATTAGTAAAATAATTATAAAATCATGATTTAAAAAAAATTACAAAGTTATTGTAACTTATGCCTTAAAACTGCTTCTGCTTGGCTAAGAGCTCTTCTTCCTCCAACAAGCCTTCTGGACCACTAGCTCGTCCTTGAATAAGGGTGATGAGTCAGCCTGCATTCTTGGTTAGCAGCCAAGTGCCGTGGTTTTCCTTGAATAAGCGTGAGGAATCAACCTGCATTCGTGCTTAGCAGCCAAGTGCAGTGGTTTTCCTTGAATAAGAGTGATGAGTCAAGGCGTTAGCAGCCAAGTGTAGTGGTTTTCCTTGAATAAGGGTGATGAGTCAACCTGCATTTGCTGGTTATTCCAGGTGCAGTGGTTTTCCTTGAATAAGGGTGATGAGTCAGCCTGTTTTCCTTGAATAAGGGTGATGAGTCAGCCTGCATTCGCAGTTAGGAGTGGAAGATAATTGTTCTCCCTGCTAGTTTGACAACTAAATTATTATAAGTTTTGCCACATCAGTATTAATTTTTTTTTTTATTGCAACTTAGTATTCCTATAAACCAACCCTCCGCTCATTTTGTTTTGAAAACAATTAAAAGTATATCCAGCATCCACTTCAAACATCAAACATTTCATTGGTATTCCACAATTTTTCCAAAAACAACAATATATGAATTGTGAAGATAGCAATCTAACATATTGCTGTTATGTTTAAAGCTCTGAAATACACAAGAAAGTAAAGAAAGGGACTATATCATCCAAATGACAGGAGGAGAAAAATCACCATTATGCATGAGTAGAGCGGGTTCATCGACATGATCGTCTCAGCAACAACATTAGTGTACTGGGGAATTTCTGTAACAGACTCCTATAATTCAAAGATGACGTGTACACGTAGAGAAAAGAGTGGGCTCTTGAAACACTGGCTTACTGGGCTTACTGGTTGTCCTTTCTCTTCTATTTCTTGGCCGCCTTTGGGCACATTCATTTTCAACTTGAGGTCCATGATCTGAATTTTATCAGCCCACATGCAAAGAACAGAATGACAGTATGGAGTTGCTGAAAAAATTATAAATTTTCTTGTCTGTGCCCACCTCTATATACATTGCGTGTTGTCTCTTTATCCTTGTAAGTTGCTAGTAGGTTTCCAACAACCATTATTGTAAAGGTGGGAAATTGAAAGAGTCGGCGGGTAAAACCTGCTGAAAATATGCCACCTTTACATTACCATTTATTAAAAAGTAGTGAAGAACAAAAGGGTGAATTAAAATTATGCTAGAGGAACACGGTCATTTTCATACTCTCGTGACAATGGTTGATTAGAAACACTACCATTATAACTTTGAGGTAAATCATGCGGCCTCTAGTATATGATCACAAGTAAATTATGGAATTTGAACCCAAAATCTCGTGATAGAAATTATTAAATATACAAAACTAAAGAAATATCAATATTTAAATTAAATTCTTTTTAGGTTGCATTGTAAAAAACCGCCATGAAAAATATTTTTCGGGCAATCATTTAAATGCCCCCCTTCCCCCCCCCCCAAAAAAAAAAAATTTCATGAATTTTTTTGGTGGGGGGGTGGAGGGGGGAGTAAGGGGCGGGACATTGTCAAAAAGCCACCATGAAAAATATTTATAGGGGAAATCATTTAAACCACCCCTACCCTCCCCCCACAAAAAAAAGGTTCAATTTTCATGACTTTCGGGGGAGGAGGGGAGTGGAGTTCAAAAACCGCCCCTAAATCCCTCAAAAATATTTTAGAGACAGTTGCCACAGTTTTGGTAAGACTATCGCAAATCGAAACCACCTCTAAAGGTATTTTTTGTAGTATTAATCCCATTTACAAAAGTGAAGGAGCACTTTCCTCTGTCTCGTAGGCTCATCCCCTTTGCTCCTCTAGGACAACTAGTGCCTCCCATCATTGCAGCCCAACATCTGCAATCACAACCAAGGCACACATCAACATCATATTGGACAATAAAATCATAAATATCTGAAATGATGAAAATCATAATAAATACACTACACATAACTATGGAACCCCAGGTCTCTCGTAGGGGTAAGATGATCTCTAGATCATGCCATAATTACATCTTCCATGTATGGATAGTGAATGATGATTTTAAGCATTGATCACCACCATTTCTTCACCTTGGAAATCCATTACCTCCCAATGGATCCTTCGCTCTCTTAAACCATCAACCCTCTCCACCACCTCATCCTTAGCCATGTGGGAGGGGTCACCTAACTACATCTATGGGTACACTAGAACCACCTACTTAAAGAAAAAATTGTAGAGGAGAGAAACAAACATGAACTTATGTAGCTCTCCTCACATGCAACATGTCAGCTACACCACCAAGCTCTCCCATACCAATTGGGTCCATGCGAAGCAGGAACCTTAGACTATTTACTCCAAGATTTCCATATAATCCCCCGTAATCCAATAAGTGGAATTCCCCTCGTACATCCTAACTATGAGAGCCACCAAAAATCAGACCCTGACATCATGGGTGCGGTTGATATGTATAACCACCCCTCACACAACATTGACCCCTTCCCTTAGAAATATTGCATTAGAGAAATTTTGAGGTAAAAAATAGGTCTCAAAACAAAAATGTACAACAAAAATCAACTTTATTAGAATCAATAGGATTCAAGATGATGATGTCGATCATGGGGAATGATTCACCATTTTTGGAATAAAAAAAAAACTACATTTTCAACTTATCTCTGCATTTTTTTCTCAAATTTCGAGTGGGAGCATTCGTTGGACGCAAAATTTAATTCCTCATCCAAGGAGTACCCATCTTTGATACTTTCCATAAACCTTGTTAAACGAAAAATTAGAAATACATGAGAAAACGTGATTATATTCAAATTTTTAATGTAATTCTCATTGTTCGTGTAGCAGGGTCCACCGAAAGTATGCAACATGAGTACTCCTTAGATGAGGAATTAAATTTCGCATCCTATGAGTTCTCTTGTTCGAAATTTGAGTATCACTGTGGGGAGATAAGTTAACAATACTAGAGTTGTTACACAATATCATGTTAAGCTCTTTATTGATAAGTTCAAGTCAAAGATGAAAATGTGATAGTTCAAGCTCAAATTTTGACAGGTCTCTTAACATCAAAGAAATTAAAAGAATCTACTACACTATTGGGCATTCGAAAATCAACACAATATAAAAAGGTGAAGGAGAATGTTATTCAAAATATAAGTAGTGCTCTAAAATCAATTGGAAGATCTAGAAACCCCAGATCGAGGTGAGAGCCGGTGAATTGGCATCAGTGGGATCCGAGCCATGAGTATAGAAATTATGAAACATAATGGTGGGTAGCCGGATTTCAACCCTCCTTTACTTATCTATATGCACAAGGTGGCAAATAATGTTAATAGAGTTATTGTGGGGCACAAGCTTCTAACAGAAGGAACATCTCTAGTGTCTAGCTCAAAAACTTTAGTTTGGTCTAGTGTGAATGTAAACCGCTTCTTTGAAACCTTAAGGGAGACTGTGAAAGGAACGATCTAGCCTGACTCTGCCTCTCAGCCTACGAGTGATTGTTGCAGGTATGTCCTCTTCGTTTTCTCTAAGCTCAACCTTCATGTTATGGTTAACTTTTACGTCTTAATTCTTCGGATGGATGTTTCTAAGATGGTGATACGGGAAAGTCATAATGACTCATGGGATGTATGGAGGAAAGAAATCTTGATTTTGATAAATGGTCTTAGCACTTTTGTAGTCTCTTTGTTTATTACGACATTTTGCTTTCTTTGATGTCTATGCATTCTTTGAATGATTATGGGGCTTTAGTTTGCGTCTCTTGTTTATGGGTTTTCTCTCAATTAGTTATCTTTGAGATAAAACATCTACTTGGGCTGTTATGGGGAAATCATAAGAGGAAATCCCATGAATGGTTAATTTTACTAACCTCAAAGGTGTTTTGTGTACTGAAGGCAAAATAAGGTGGCTCGTTGCGTCAGGGGTGGGTCTACTCTGTGAGGAATTCTCTATTTCATGGGTCTCTTGCTTATTATCCTATTGTATTATGTCATTTTACTTTTACAGGGTTGCATTTCTTCTAGTTTTGTAAGGCTACCATGCCAGGCCGTCTTTCTGTGAGCTAGTTTTTGGTTTGGTCGGGTTCTTGGGTGAGAGTGCTTGTGGTGCTCATATTCTGGTCTCGTGTGTTCTTGTGTGGTTTGCATTATAACCTGATGGCATGATCCTCCTCATGCAAAGGAAACACAAGTTGGGGGGGCCAAGTCCAGAGCCAGAGCAGTGGTCAGGACATGGTTGTCAACAATCTCAGCCAAGTTAGTTTAGGGGTAGGGGGTGACACAACATCATAGGGATGACCTGGGAGGTCACCGATATATATCAAGTCAACACGCCTCCACAGGTCCTATAGGTGATTTCAGGGTGGGAGTCAAATTTAAAACAAGAGGCTGAGAACACTAACCTGGGCTTAGCTGATTGATAGACCCTAGTCTAGGACCTAAGCCATTCTAGAGGTTGGTATGCTAAGTTTTAGCAGATTGTTATATCTATATTGGATAATGAATAAAATCGTGGCTAAAGCTATGATGACCTCCTTTGTCAATTCAACTAATTCATACATAGATCTTCGGGAAATTCATGGGGAATTTCAACTCATTCAATGCCAGATCCAACAACAAAATGCTTACCTCAGTCGCATTGAGAAACACATCCCTTGTCTCCCACAGTCTAAATTTTCAAGGTCTAGTGCTAAAGATCTGATGCCCATAAACTCTTCTGATGAGTAATTTGATGATCAACATGGTTATTTTTTCTAAATTTTGAGATGTATACATGTCTGCTTTACAGAATTTGAGGTTTGTTATAGCTACATAGCCAATAGGAAAATTAAACACAATCAGACTTATATAGCGTTGCTAGACAATCTTGAAATTATTAAAATTTGGATGGATTACAATGCAGTCACATGGCCAATAGACCTAGTTTCCCAGTGGGTAGGTTGAGGCCATCTGACCCTAGTGGATATGGATGTAGTACTTGCCTGCCTTTTTGAAATGGAATAGAAAGGAACTACCAGGCTTACAAAAAAAAAAAAAAAGAATTTGGAAGATATAGGAAGAAAAATGATCTAGATGCACACATAGCAATACAAACAACAATGGTTTCATCAACTACTAAAGAAAATCATTTTCTAAAATATATGGCAAAAGCATTAGGGACCTCACGAAAAACATTGCACAAGCATAGGAAATTTCGATTGCAAATAGATGCAAATGATGAGCTTTCTTGCTGGACAATTATTTGTAGGCAACCATACAAAGATAAACTTGGAGAAAATGTTAAAAATATGATATGTGAATATTGGATGAAAAATTCACATGTTTCACCAAAATAAAGGGATGTGATGCGACGAAGAATAACATGAAATTAGTATGAAGAACATCAAAAACATATCTTGGACACCACTCAGATAGAGTTGTGCAATAAGTTCAAAGAATACAATCATAAAATTAATGTCTCAATTAGTATTTTTTTGCAACACAAACCAATGTATGTTAAGCCTATCGCTATACGTGACACTTGTTGTTGTCGCTATCATGTGGAATTTCAATTATATTATGACACCTTCCTTAATTTTGGTAAACCATTTTGGATAAATTCACCTCCTCCTTCTACTATCCATGATTTCATATCATAGATTCTATGTGGAAGAGAAAATCATGAATTATTTTACCAAAAAAATGTGTTGGTGTTAAAAAATGTGATCATTGTGGAAATTTGACTTTTTTTCTCAACAAATATCCTATTGATATGAATGATCAATCATCGTCCAACATCAAAGTAGAATCGAAGAGATATGAATATATCTATACATCGATTGGTGCAAGTCGTAGTACAAGGGCTAGAAGGATTGATTCACAAGTAGAAGAAATTTATGTGATAGATTTTTGGAAGAAGTTTGAAACAAAAATTTATAAATACACCAAGCATTCTCATAGAGCTCGATGGCAAGACCAACATTCAAAAAATCCCATGAAAATTACACATTTTTTGCACAAAATGAAATACAGAGTGAATATTATCATTTTGACCAAGTCTCAATGTCCATGTTCTATATAGACATGTTGAACAAAATGTTGATGATATAGAAAACACCAGTGATAATCAACATGTTATAAATAATATCATTTTTATATTAGTGATGATCATACACATGATAAACATTTTGTACAACATTGCTTTGATAGGATTTATGATTCATTGAAAGCTCATGGAATAAAATTCAATGAACATTGAATATGGTCAGATGGATTCACAAGCTAATTCAAATCTTCACGATCATTCTTTTTGTTGTGTCGTCTTCATATGAAAACCAACATTAAACATCGTTGGAATTTCTTTGAGATTGGTCATGGAAAAGGAGAACATGATGCGCAGGGGCATGTATAAAATGAGCACTTTGAAGATATCAGATGGACCACTCTGCGAACCGACTTGTCTTAGCTGATTAAGTTGTTCAATGGTGCATTGCTTCTAAGACATGAGACTAACCCATCAAGGGACATACACGGGTATGTACATATATATGAACGTGTACACATTTTTAATATGTGATGATTTTTATTCATTTTTAAAATTTAAAAATTTAAAAATTATATTTTAAATAACTAATTGATGATTATCATTGATATATAAATTGTATTTTAAATAACATATTTAAATTCTTGTTTGAATTTACTACATTTTCTTCTGACATATTGGAGTCTAAGATGTAGATAGATCGATTCCATATGAAGTTGAAACAGTAAAAGGGACTCGAAAATTGCATTCAATTAAAACAAAAGAGTATCGAAATGTGTTTGCATTTGATAAAAGAAAAGAATCTTGTTTTTGTCCTGTTTGCATAGAGGACACAAAATTCAATGATGTTTGTGAAAACAATATGTATGTGAAAGCTTGGCAACATACATAACTTAATACAAAGGAGAAAATGTTGCTTGCAAGCTTGGAAGAGATGGAATCAGAGGAGAATATAGTGTCATATGAAGGTGATAGAGTTTCTGATCTTATTAGAGAAGGTAACATTTCAATTGATTTCAAAGGATATATGTGTGTTTTATGTTTTTAAAATCATTGTGTATAAGTATAGATAATAGTTAAAATATAGATCTAGATCTAATAAAATTGTACATGTTGATAATTAATTTCTTGGTAATGATGATCTGAATTTGCACCTTTTTTTATTGTGCAGGAGATGTTTTTGTTGTAGTTGCACACATTTATAACATAGAAAATGTCAAGTATTGTTTGATTCGATACATTGAACGAAAGATGAAGTTATTGGATGACTATGATGATAATGATTTTATATATGAAATAGGGTCTATTATATTGAAAGGATATTTTTTCCAAGAAACTCATCAAACCGAGAGTCATGTTTACTTTCAAGACTATCAACCTGATGCCATAAGTTGTTAATATAATCACTTGGTTTGTGCAACATGCATAAAGTTAAAAAATGGAGAATGTAAAAAGTTGACCATAAACAAATCATTAAGGATGACATTCCATTAGATTATTTTCAATTGAACTCGCCAACAATATCTTCTCCTTGTATTCATCTATGAGAAAGAGTTTAAGCAGATTTTTAGCCTTTCTTTTTGTGCACTCATAAGTTGTACATTCTAGCTACTACTAGGTATTACATAATTGTTTTCATTAATGTGGTGCCTTTGTTGTTAAGTTAAAAGGAAATTCAAAGATCCCAAATACTACTATAATGTAAGGATATAGCATCACAATCTTCTTGTTTTTTGTTGATCATACATCTATCATGTTTGCAATGCATTTTTCTTTTTTATGTCATCTTTGTATCTTAGTGACATTATTTGCTTTATTAAGATCAGATTACCATTAATTTCAAATGTTTTGTATCTCTTGTACATCTTGATAGGTCAAAAAAATGCATTTTATTGTGTGTTTGTCCTATACATGCAGTGCATACACCATTTATATGTGCATTGCATAATCTCCATTATATGAACCTATTAAAACTAACAATGCATGCTCCACACATAGTATTTAATATTTTAAAATTTCATTTACTAAGACAAAACTTAGGCCCACATTGAGATTAATGCAACTTCAGTTGATTCAACATTGCAATTTTTAATTCCCAATCTCTAAGCTTTCTCAAATTTCATGAAAAATACAATAGTAACAAGCTTTAAGACAACAAAGGTACTCTAACTTTAGAATGTATGTATTTAACAAGATTAACGTGGTGTCCTTTTGTACAAAACACATATCTCATATATATGTACCATAAATCATGCATTCTACTTATCACTTAATGCATTATACTTATCATTTAACTTCAAGCATACATCACTTGAAACATTGGTATGGGGAAACTGTAACTATTACAAAGGGTATGAAAACTTGGGTTCTAAAAATCTACATATGTGAGCCATACAAAGTATCAACTAAATGAAAATTTAATTTCATTACTTCATATTCATGAACTTAAATGTAAAACCTTTAAGCATCAAACCATGCATCATGCAAAATGTACCATGTTTTATAATGATTGTTGATTAAACTCACAAACTATAACTTGAAACCTTATTTCAAACAAAGAGTTGGAAGTTAACTAGAACAACCAAACAAAGTTTGATCAATGAGAACTTTGGTGAGTAATAATGGCATCCAAAATGTGACTTATATGTGACTACATTTGTTCACAATTTTGATGCTTTCTACTTATCCACATTTTAACTATATGCATTCCACTTATCACTTGATGCATTCTACTTATCATTTAACTTCAAACGTACATCACTTGAAAAGTTTGTAAAGGGAAAATGTAACTATTACAAAGGGTATCAAAAATTGGGTTATAAAACTCTACATATGTGAGCCATACAAAGTACCAACTAAATGCAAATTTACTTTCAATGCTTCATATTCATGAACTTAATTGTAAAACCTTTAAGCATGAAACCATGCATCATACAAAGTGTACCATGTTTTATAATGCACTTTTATAGTATGTTTGCTTTGAACAACTTTATTTTAAAAGTTAAGTATCAACCCACATCCATAGTAGATCTTCTATACAATATGATGATCTATTCATGAATGCAAAATGTATACCATGTTTTATAATGCAATTTTAAGTTATGATTGTTTTAGACATCTATACCATGATAAGATTCATGAATGCAAAATGTACCATGTTTTATAATTTGCAATTTTAATATTCATTAAACAAATTGACAAAAAAACTTCATAAAACCTAAGAATCAACCCAAATCCATATTATCTTCTACTAACATTATAAGAATCATCATGCAAAATGTATAAACTCCAAAATTTGCATATTAAAGATCAATTCATAATAAAGAGTTCTATTTAAAATATGTCCAAAATTTATATCATGATAAAAGTAAATATAATAAAAAGGTCGTCAAATAAAAATATGCATAAAAGAGAATCTCGCTGCAATCTACGATCTATCATCATCCTCATCCTCATGGGTTCCCTGCACAACATGTGTAATATGCATATATACATAAGATTGTGTACTTTTAAATTAAATTTTAATGTATTGAAATTAAATGAGAATTTTATCATCAAAACAAAATTACAAAAGGTTTCAAATTCCATGCAATACCTTGTGGTGTTCCCCCTACATTGTGCCCTTGTGGATGCCCTATACAACAAATGTACACGTATATATTAAAAATTTAAAATTGCACACGAAAATGCATGAACTCCTAATATTAAAAAAATTGTAACAATTTTTTCAAATTGTATAGATGATCCAATTCCCATAGCTTACACAAGTTTCAAATTACATGCAATACCTCATGATGTTCTCCCTGAATTGCACACTCATGGATGCCCTATACAACACATGTACATGTACATATTAAAAATTTAAAATTCCGCATGAAAATGCATATACTTGTAATATTAAAATAATTGTAACAACTTTTTCAAATTGTCTAGACGATCCAATCCCCATAGTTGACTCCATTTGAAGCCCTGGCTTAAATATAGCCTCGGGTGCCTCTTGGTGAATGGGCATGATCTTTGATCATGCCCTTTGCCTATTTACTAATAATTACAAATAACTAATTTTTATATAACGTTGTCTTCCTCCCAAAAAATGCTTTGTCCCCAAAGTATATGTAATGACAGATGTTGTTGACAAAATGCTTCAGTATCCCAAGAAGCTTCTTCTTCTGGTAAGTCCTTCCACTTGATCAGGTATTCCTTGATTACACGAGATCAATACTTCTTTTCCCTAGTGGATATGATACCTTCTGGATCTAAAATGACCCTTCCTTCATCATCTAAGGATGGAAGCATTGTTTGTGTTGATTGATGGTCACCAAGTGCCCTTTTAAGCCAGGATACATGGAAGACGTTGTGGACATGACTTTTATCTGGAAGGCTTAAACTATATGCAACTTGGCTGATCTTTTTGTTGATCTGGTATGGTCCATAGAACTTTGGTGCCAGTTTATTTTTTCCTGTTTTTTTTAAGGACAATTTTTTGTATGGCTGGAGCTTGACAAATACCCATTCCCCAACTTCAAATTCTCTCTCGGTTCTATTTCGGTCAGCTTGTTGCTTCATACAGTTTCTTGCATTATTTAAGTTTTCTTTTAGAGTTTGGATGACCTTTTGGGTTTCTTCTAGTTGGTTTTTAATAGCTGGTAGTTTTGTCTAGATGATAGCCAGGTCCTTCCATTTTGGAGGTTCATACTCGTACAAAGCTTGAAATGGAGTCATTTTTGCTGACGTGTGGTAAGTAGAATTGTACCACCATTCAACGAGATGTAACCACTAAACCCATTTTTTTTTTTTTCCTGTGGCATAACAATGTAAGTAAGCTTCCAAACATTTATTGACAACCTCTATTTGGCCATCTGTTTGAGGATGGTAAACAGAACTCATGTTGAGGTAGGTTCCTATATGATTGAATAATTCCTTCCAAAAATTACCCTTAAATTTGGCATCTCTATCGCTCACAATGACCTTTGGAAATATGTATAATTTGTAAATATTTTTACAAAATATCTCAGCGATTTGTTTTGCTAAGTTTGATTTCTTCATTGAAATAAGGTGAGCATACTTGGCGAGTCCGTCGACTACTACAAGAATCTTATCCTTACCATTAGATACAGGTAAACCTTCAATAAAGTCCATTGATATTTATTCCCATTTCTGATGCGGAATGTTTAAGGGATGAAGTAGGCCGGGTGTCATAATATTTTAACTTTTATTCCTTTGACATTTATCGCATTCTGCTACATATTTCTAAATATCGTGACTCATTCCCTTCCGAAAGAATCATTGGCATGCATTATAGTAAGTTTTAAATAATCCTACATGTCTGACTGACAGTGAATCATGTGACTCCTTGAGGATCTTGGTTTTAAAATTGGAGTTTGAATTTATATAGATTCTTCCCTTGTACCATAGAATGTCGTTCTTCCATTCCCATTTTGAGTTGTGCGGAAGGTTATTGATTATAGCACTTGTTTCTGGATCTTTTGCATATTCACATCAAATCTCATTAAGCCATTAAAAAAAAAAAACTGAAACTGCAAGTAGTGTCGGTTCTTCGTCTTTCCTAGATAAGGCATCTGCCACTATATTGTCCCTTCCTCTTTTATGTAATATTTCCATGTCAAAGGCAACAATTTTTTCAATCCACTTTTGTTGTTCTTCGGAAAGTCTTTTTTGTTGGAGCAGGTACTAGAGACTGTTATGGTCTGTTCATATGGAAAACTTACTTACCAAAAGATATTGTCTCCACTTGGATAGTGTGTGCATAATAGAAAGAATTTATTTGTTGTATGTAGATTTAAGACTTTCTCATTTATTGAGTTTCCTTCTCTCAAAGTCTATTGGATGCCCATCTTGTATTAACACTGCTCCTATACTGAAACCTGAAGCATCACACTCAATGATAAATGGTTTAGAGAAATCTTGAGTTTCCAATACCAGGGCATTAGATATAACTTCCTTCAATTCTTCAAAATACTTTCCTGCTTCCTCATTCCATTGAAATGATTTCTTCTTTAAAAGGTTTGTTAGGGGTGTGGTTATATGTGCATAGTTTTTAATAAATCTTTGATAATATCTAGTCAATCCTAAGAACCCTCTTAGCTTGGATATATTAACTGGTTTGGTCCATTCCCTTATAGCCTTGATTTTATTAGGATCCACTTTTACTCCTTCAAGGGATATTATGTGTCTGAGATATTCTACTTCTTCCTTCCCAAAGGTTCATTTGGGCTTCTTGGCATAGAATTGATGCTCTTATAATAGTGTAAAAAATTTCTCCAAATGTTGTAGGTGCTCCTTCCAAGTTTTACTCTAAATTAAAATGTCATCAAATAAAACTGACATGAACTTCCTTAGATATGGATGGAATAACTCATTCATAGTAGCTTGGAATTTTTTTGGTGCATTGATTAATCCAAAAGGCATTACTTTAAATCTGTAGTGACCTTCATGTGTTAAGAAAGCAGTTTTTGGTATGTTTTCCAACCTTATTCCTATTTGATAATGTCCCGACCTTAAGTCCAATTTTGAGAAATATTTAGCGCCATGTAGTCAATTTAGCATTTCATCGATGAAGGGAATTAGGAACTTGTTTTTAATTTTTATTTTGTTTAGTTCTTGATAATCGATGCATAACCCGAACGATCCATCTTTTTCTGCACCAATACAACTAGAGCAGCATATGGATTTTTACTTTTTGAGATGATGCCGCACTTTAAAAGATCCTGGATTAATATCTAAATTTCCATTTTATGATGATGGGGATATTGATACGTTTGATGTTGACGGAGTTTGATCCTACTTTGACTTCTATTGTATGCTTGATTTCTCTATTAGGAGGCATTTTCATGGTTAGGTCTTGGAATACTTTTTCATGCTTCTGAATTAGCTCTTGTACTTCTGGTGCTTCTTCACTAATCAATTTTGAAGTTAACATTTCTAATTGGTGACATTGTACTACATAGGCTAGTGCTCCTCTTCAAATCATTTTCATCATTTGGGATGATGATACAATTTGATTCTCAGGTGCTTGGAACCCATACAATTTGTATTTCTACCCTTCCCATTTAAATTTTATAAATTGTTGTTGATGGTTGGCAGAGTAAGTACTGAGGGTTTGTAACCATTGGATACCTAAGACCACATCCACTCCTCCTAATGGTACCATGTAGAATGGAGATTCTAAATTAAAGTCTTGAATCTGCAATTTGACTTTATGGCATTTCCCTACTTTTTCAATTTTCTTACCATCAGCTACCATAACCTTCATGTTGGGCATGGGAAATGTGAAAATGTTGAGTCTCTTTGCCATGGTTGAATCCAAAAAATTGTGGGTGCTACCGTTATCAATGAGAACCATTACAATGTTCTTCTTGATATGTCCTTTTAATTTTAATGTCTGGGGTTGTGATATACCTATCATGGACAATAATGATATTTGCAGAATACTCTCATCATCTAGTTCTAGAGAGAATTCCGAGGAGTATTCAATTTATTCTACGTATGATTCATCATTGTCTAAATCATTAGTTGCTTCACATTTTTACATGTTTTTGGTCTCTTTTCCTTTAGCACACCTATGTTTAGGGTCCCATTTTTCACCACAACGTTTGAATTTTTCCTCTTTCATCCTTTGCATTTCCATGTTAGTTTTTTCTCCTTCACGAAGATGTGGTGGAACATATTTTGTGTTATCTGTATTCGCATACTGGGGAAATATTCGTCTCGAATATACTCTTTCAGCCTTTGACCACAACATCTTGTCAAATTTCTTTTCAGCAGCTTTTTCTTTTTGTCTTGCTACTTCTATCGACGTAATGTCATGAAGCTCAAGTTTTTCTTGTAGATGGGGTTTAAGTCCCAAGGTGTATGATTGAAT
The DNA here is from genome assembly GCA_031772625.1 of Pinus tabuliformis. Taxonomy (NCBI): domain Eukaryota; kingdom Viridiplantae; phylum Streptophyta; class Pinopsida; order Pinales; family Pinaceae; genus Pinus; species Pinus tabuliformis. The sequence continues at coordinate 1,133,916,769 of CM062804.1, forward strand.
GAGACGAGTTTTTGATAATCCAGGTACTCGTGTTGCTAAAGTCTCCCATTCTCGAGTGTATTCATCCACATCTCCTTTTTGTCGCAATCTGGTGAGTGTTGAGAAGAACTCTTCTTCCTTGACACCTTGGAACCTTTTAAAGAATGCATCCTTAAATTTCCTCCAACTGATAGCAAGTGTTGTCTTCTTCCACCACATATACCAATTATATGCTTCACCTTCCATTTTCATGGAAGCATGCCTAATCTTTTTGTCATCATTGTCAATATTGTAAATCTTGAAATATTCGTCTACTTGATTGGGCCAAGAAATGCTGCATTTTTCGTTACTGTTGAATTTGGATAGTTTGTTTTTTTCTCTTCGTTGATATGTCACTATCGACGGAGCGAAGAAGGGGTATTGATTTGAAAATGGCATATTGGTGTATGGATTCGAGAGCTGCCTATTTTCAAAATTCATGTTACTATTTCCTTGATTAGGTGTGGAAGATGTCTTTGGGGACTCAGGTTTCTCATGTGCGTATGATGATTTTGATGAATCTAGAGAATTGAGATGTTGAGTAGCCTCATTATTCTGGAGCATTTAATTGGGTGTAATATTCAGGCTGGTACAAATACAACCCAACATTACCATAGCGTAATCCACCTTAATTGAAAGGTCTGCCTAAACCTTTTTTAATTCATTCTTGTTCTCCTCGAGCTGACTCTTTATTCCCTTTGTTGTGTTTTGGAGCTCCTCGATTTTATCGCCTTGTCCGGTCACCTTAGTCTCAAGGTCTACTAGTCTCTTATTGAAATCGACCATCGACATTGATGAAGCCATTGAGCGGGTCTGAGGTGGAGTATATCTATCCAGCTTAACTCTTTTTCTTAACTTGATCCTATTTTTTTATTATTTATTTTAAATTGAAATTATTATTGTTATTTTTTTTTAATTGAATATATATATTTTTAAATCACTTTATTTTAACTAAATATTAATTTTTATATATATATATATATATATATATATATATATATATATATAGTTATTTAAATATTAATTATTATATAACTTTAATCATTTAACAACTAATAATAAACGATATATTAATTAATATATATGTTAGACTATATGCAACGCAGGAGGGTAGTCGTTACGGTGAAAGGTAAGTGGTGGAAGACAACAAGAGATTGTAGAGTGGTTAGAGTTTTTGAGATGACGGCGGACACAGTTGGCTTGCAGCAGAATAGTGAGAACGTGCAGACATACTGGATTGGTAAGGGATGGTGATGTGTGTTGGTTGATATGCGACGGTGCCTATGGAATCATGAAGGGAAGACAAAGAGATAGTGGTATGGGGGGCACAAGTGATCAGAGGTCAGCGTGACAGAAACAAGGTCGAGCACGATAGACGACGGTGACAGTGGAAGGATCAATCGTGGATATGGCGGAAGATGGTGCAGAAGTAGAACACAAGGGTGAATGAAGGTTGTGTGTTCATGGTGGATCAGTTGACGAATAGGTGCAACAATGGTATTGCCATGGCCCAACAATAACCAAGTTCTAGGAGCGAACCACTTTGATACCAGATGAAGCATGAAAACTCATAAATCCATATGTGTATATATATATGAATGATGATTTACAGAATGAGAGGCCCTGGCTTAAATACAAAGTTGGGTGCCTTTTGGTGAATGGGCATGATATTTGATCATGCCCTTTGCCTATTAACTAATAATTACAAATAACTAATTTTTATATAACACCATCGCTAACATCCATGGAGAAGGAAAACTATCTCCACAAACCTAAAATAGAAAAATTTTAAAATTGTAAGATAGATCTCATTTTTTAACGAAACTTGCTTCAATTTATAACAAAACAAAATTGAAATATTCAATACTTGTGATAAGACAATATCTGACACATCTCCTAATAAGGAGGAAGAGAGTCATGTTGTGTCGAAGATGCCAGATGGAATGGAAATTTGTTAACATTTAATTATGTAATTATTTCTTTTACAACAATGTCTTCATAATACCGATAATAAAATAAAATTAATATTATGAACATGTTCTTCAAAAAAAACTAACACCTCTAAACATATCTTCATTTAAACTCAAACCCGACAACATTATATTATCAAAATTTTCATTCAAAAAACAACTTAATTGAAAATGGTGAACATAGGATACATTCGTGTTAGATTATATCTTAAAAAATTTACAAAATGTATGTGAATCAACATTAACACACACATTACATTACATTAAAATATCAACCCTAAACATTAACACATACTGATCCTATGCCCTCTTCCTCATGACCAATTAGGTTTTGTCAGCCATCACGGAAAGCCTTTGCATATGCTCTAACCTATTCAATATTCATATTATCTATTTCCACATTTGGTTTAGATACAAAATTGGGACATACATCATCTCGTGCTCTTTTTCGATTTATACTGACATCAATTCCAATCAATGCAGTCTGTATGTTGTCTAGAATGACATCCCTTACTTCTCGACTAATCTGAGAAGTGGAATCCATCTCTGACTGCAAAGTTACCGGACATGGTGGTTGAGGTACTAAAGAAGGCAGAGGATGAGGCAATTTATTATTCCTTAATGCAACCTTTCATTTATATGTATGACCTTTTCTAGTACCATAATATTTAGATGGAAGGTTAGTATAATCAGGTTTCATACCCAAAAAAATATGCATATAATAATCGAGCAAAATAATGTGGAACCTTGTCATTCCATGGAAGATTTCCATATACTACAAGGAACCTTTCATACAAATGGTGAGCTATTTCAGGGTGCTTGAAATATTGCACCTTCAACATATTATTTTTCTACCCTTCTTTAAATTTAAACATAGATTTGGCATGTGTTGTTATAACCCTCCTATTTACGTCAACCCATTTATCGAGATCCATAACTATTTCCTTTCTAAACCCCATCATATATATAAAGCCATCAGTTCTTGGCCCAAGGATCCTGTAAATATCAAGCAATGTACTTAAAGAGTGCAAAAATATTTCTAATCTTTGTCATCTCTTTGCAAGGAGTTCCAACCTCCCAAGATGATTCTTCAATTTTGAATAATGAGTTGTGCACCTCTATAATGTACACTGCTAAATATTTGTTTCCTAAGGAAGCTCATCTAAAATATTAGATGGATAGGTGGTAATTAGCATATGGTCTTCTTCTTGAATCACCCTCCTTCACCTACATTGACTTTGGTCTACATTTTCACCCCCTGCTTCAATATAATTACATAAATATTTACAACATTTCAATGTATTTATATACATGAAAAATAGACATACATGGATATGTACATACAATTTATTTACGTACAAATTTGTCTTAACATTAAAAAAAATTAAATTATATAATTTACCAAATTGAGGATCATGATCCGATTGAGATTCACGACCACCCAAAGATGGTTGAGCACCATCACACCCAAGTACATGAGTTGATTGAGCTTGTTGACCACATGGAGAATGTTGAGCACCCTCACGTGATGACCTAGTGAGAGATGCTTCTAAAAAAAATAGAAATTATAAATTAATTAAGTTAAATTGAGAAAAATCAATTCATTATGTATGTACATATGATTCTACCAATTTATCATTAAGTAAATTCACTTAAATGTATAGATACTGCGATGATGATGTAACAAACAATGTCCTCCCTTGATTCATTTGATACTCTCCTCGATCCACAACCAATCTTGTCGGCATGCATAGAAAGTCATGCTCGAGTCGATGGTTGAGACTCAATTGATGCTCTATCTCGTTTACTCGTCAAACAATCAGATGGTGACTTCTCATGTGATGATCTCGACCGTTGATATATATATATATATATATATATATATATATATATATATATATATATATATATATATGTATGTATTTATTTATGTATGTACATACATACATACATACATACATACATACATACATATACATATATATATATATATATATATATATATATATATATATATATATAACCTTTCGAAAAACCCAAGTTACTCCATGCATTTAAAAGTCTTTAAAATTACTATTTAAAAAGATCAATAATTCATAAAATTAATAAGACAAATAAATGTAACTAGCTAAGGGCTACTTCAAAATTATTTGGTGTACAGTTCTCTTGGGCCCAAGATAATAAATATAAACTACAAATAAATATTCAATATTTAAACGTTCATTTCAAATATGTACTCCAGACTAAAAACACAGATGCCAAACTGCACATCTTGAGAATTAAATACAAAATTTTCTTAAATTTTTCACCCCAATAATTGATCTAATAATTCACCAAATTGTGATTATACAATGGGGTCACACTTAGTATAGTATTGAAAGAACCACATGGTCATTAAAGACACCACATTTATAACTAAAAAACACACACATATAAGAGATATCTTACAATGTCCATCAATAAATTCTAATGGAGTGGTTCTTGGTACCAATTCATCTTTCACACACATATCTTGAATTGCAATTACCTTATACAATAGATCACTAGACACCCTATTAACATTTGCACAATGACTTATGCTAAATTATTGAAACTAAATAACAATATTTTTTGCCTCTCTATGCAATTGTTTTAACTTCTCCTTTTTGACTTGGTACACACCTTTCATGTGGTTGCACACAAGTTAAGAATTGGTGAAGACTACAATTCCATTTGATCCATAGTCCCTAGTTGTTCCTAAGCCTTCTATCAGTGCAATATAATATGCTTCATTGTTTGTTGTACTTCTAGGTACATTCCTTTTCCTTTGGAGTACTTTGCTCATCACAATATTGTATAGAACATACATAATCACTGCATGTCCTAGATTGGGATAATAAGAAACTTCAATGCATATTGTCCACTTTTCAATCATGTTTAATGGGTCTTTTGATCCCTGTAAAAAACAAATTCAATAAAATGAATAATATTTTTCTTGATTGTATGAATAATAAAATGATGGTATTGTTCACTGTATCTCTAGCCTCTCCCCTATTGAATTTGTAAGTATTTGGCTTGTGATCAAAGGAAGCACCTGCTGAGAATTAGATTAAACTTAATTGAAGCTTTGAGACAAAGTCAATAAAATGTTGATTAAAGAGGTTGGTCTTAAGATTTATGTGAATCTTAATGAATTTAATGTTAAATAAATATGTTAAAGCTCATATCATAGTGCTATAAATATGTTGGGAAAATAATGATTAAGTATTACATGTTGTTAAATGCTTAGACACAATCTAGCTTTCCTAGTTTATTTTAGTGTCCTAGAAAGACATGTCCCCAACACCAATGCTCCCCACACTCCTTGGACTTGGGAAATTTATTGAGAAAATGGATAATTTGAAATCAAACCAATTTCAAATTATCCATTTTCACAAATTATCAATATTGTAAATGTGTTTTTTATAGGCATATAATATATATGATCTTATAAAAGAAAAAACAAACCAACAAACAAAAAATACAAAACATTATTCTTACTTATAAATTCTCTTATTATAATGATATATATCTTCCCGTAAATAATTACCCTCCTAAATAGTCATAAACAAGTGTAAATTTTCTATTTACACAATCAAATTATATCATAATGAAAAGACATTTGCAAAATAAAATCAACAAATATTTCACCATTCCAACCATATAAATAATAGTTTTCCAAAATAGCATCTAACATGGCTCTGGCCTCACTGATCAATGATCTTTATTTATATTATATTTATCCTTTGCTAAAATAATTTTAAAGCGAATGAAGGTTTCTATTTGGAAATTTAGGTTATATCATAATTGAGAGACATTTGCACAATAAAATATACGAATGTTTCACTATTCCAATGAATAGAACTAACAATTCATTATAAAATAGTTCACTTGTTGTGGAATAGAACTAACAGTTCATTGTGCGACTTTTAACTTGAGATAATTTGTTTATAGATGGGTATTTTCCATTTTTCTAATCCATAGATCATAAAATGGATGTAAAATTGACTAGGAAAATATATATCAAACTATATGTAAACAAACATTATATTCTTACATCTATTGAAGAATTGGCAAAGACTACAATTTCATTGGATCCATTGTCCCTAGTTTTTCCTAAGCTTTATACCATGTGAAGAACAACATGTTTCTAAGATCGACTATCAACATTTCCAATGAGATTATTTGCCTTGGTTCTCCAATTTGGCCCCTAATTTTGACAGTATTTCTAACCAAGTTTATCTAGCTTATACCAACTTCCAAGTGTAGCAAGTATACCAAGGGTTACACACAAATTGTTCAAGGGTGATATTAATGCTTCAATAGTGACCAATCATTACTTTGAGTGCTAGGAATAAAAACATATGGTATATAATAAAAAAAGGTGGCAACCTGAATTTTTTAACTATCTTTCAGTTGTGTTAGTCTAGATTTTGAAGAGAATAAGAAAGGAAAGAAAGCAAGCTTCATTGGTGACTTTTTTTTATTTTTATAATAGATACCTAAGAAAGAATAAGTTGATGATGTAGGTGATCATATTTATCAGGGGTGTAAAACTATTTGCATTATGATTACATGGGTATTTGAATCTAAGGGCCTTTACGTCTGCTATCAATTTTTTCTTCATGACATATGCCCTTTTTTCTTTATAACATTGCAACTATGCATTTGATTTATAGGCGTGTAAGGCTTCTTCTTTCTGCCTGAAATTTAGTACAAGTTATCTATAAATAAACAGGAAAGAAAAGAGAAAATGCCACCTTGGCACCATGTGAGTCTAACTACCAACAACCACCAAACGAGATCGACCAAAAACCTTCATGGACATGAGAGAGGCACAAGAAGGAAAGAAAAGGGGTCATTAATCAAGCTAAAGAGAGAGACAAAATAAAGTGTTTGCAAAATCTAGTTCTAGAGACCCAAGATTGCAAGACAGACTGAAGTAGAACATAGGATTCATGACATTTGACTACAAAAGCTAAAAGTCGAAAGCAACAAGTGACAAATTGGTAACAACCTATTTTGTATTGTAGCATCTATAATCAAGCTAAAGAGAGAGACAAAATAAAGTGTTTACAAAATCTACTTCTAGAGACCCAAGATTGCAAGGCAGATTGAAGTAGAACATAGGATTCATGGCATTTGACTACAAAAGCTAAAAACTAAAAGCAACAAGTGACAAATGGGTAACAACCTATTTTGTAATGTAGCATCTATAATTACAAACAAAAAAATTATGGTATCTTTCATTGATTTTCTTATTGAAGAATGGTGAATTGTTGGTTTAATTTGAACTTGTGAAAACTCTCGATTCCGAGTTGGTTGTATGAATATTTAGGATGTATTGTCAGTGCTAGTTTGTCATTATTTTGCTAGATCAAATTATTATTCAGGGTTATTAATGTTTCCTATAACAAGGATTTACCACTGAAACTACTAAGTTGAGTGTTATTGGTTAGGGTTTGGCTTGATGATATTTTTGTTGAGTAGGGTTGATTGTTTTTTTTTCTCGGTAAAAACTAAATCTATTAAGGGAAATCAATATGGTACAAACAGGAAAGGCAAAAGACCGTCAGACCGGAAATGATAGATACATCAACCTCGGTCCCGGAAGAGAGATACAATCACAGAGCTGCAGGAAAGACAAAAAACCGACAGACCAGAAATGATAAATTCGTCAACCTCGGTCTCGGAAGGAAGAAACAACACTGATACACCTGAAGATTCGATAGCAAATACTAACTGTCAGGCTGTTACCCCAGCGGGACAGTGATTACACCACACTGTTTTTTCCCTTTCTTTTTGTTAACTTTTGTCCAGCCCTCATGAGGAGTATGGGCAAGAACAACTTGGAGACTGGAGTTCTCTATCATTGGGGACTCCTTCTCTGAATCAGAGGAGGAAAACTCATGGGGACGTTTCTGCGCGTTTGCTGAGACATGGGTGTGCTCCATAATGTTCGTGGGCGGATCCATCGTCTGCGGCATCTGATCTGGTTCTGACTGATTTTCCTCCTTTTCCATACTTGGAACCTTTTCCATATTAGGGGGTCTGGAGCGTCTGGTTGGCGGCGGTGGGCAGGGGGCCCAACGCTTAGGCTTAGAATGAGCAAAGAGGCCCTTTTTTGCTCTTGCGGACAGCGAAGGGCAAGAGATATGTAGGTGCCCTGTTTGCTTACAATGACGGCATCTGAAGGCAGTGTTCTCGTACTCTATAAACTGGGTCCAGATAGCGTCCTTGATCTTTAAATTGATGTACTCTGGCAATCCCTTACTTAAATCAATCTCCACACAAACTCTGGCGTATGTGTAGAGACCCTGCCTCTCTCTTTCGTAGTCTCCCTTCCAAAAGCTACCCAGGGCATTGCCTATTTTCCTGTATACTTCTGTACGCCACAGGTGAATTGGGAGATTTGGAAGCCTGATCCAAACCGGAGCCTTGGTGATGACTGCTGAAGCTGGGTCAAAGTCGGGAAACCATGGAGTTAGGAAGAGACCAGCTGAACCCATGAACCAAGGGCCTTCGTCTAGGGCATTGTAGCAATGCTCTAGGTCATCGAACAGCACTATGAAATATCCTTTAGCACAGAAATAAACCTTACACCGATCAGTCCAGTTATCTTTGATCCAGTCATAAAGATCCTGTGAGCGCGGCCAAAGCCCATTAAATCTGCAGATGATGGCTCTTTCAGCAAATTTCTGGGTTTCGTCTTCAAGCTCAGGGTAGGAGATTTCAACTGATGGGATCTCCTCCACTTTGTCAACCAAAAAGGGCTTGGGCGCAGTCTGTATTGGTGGTACCGTCTTTTCAGCCTGCTTGCCATGGACTGCATCTTTGTACGAAAAAGCCTTAGCTGAGGAAGGCTCTCCCCCCGCTCCTCCTCTAAGACGAAGGGAAAGGATAATAGATGCATCTTTCTCAATGCCATAAAAAGAAATAGGAAAGGGATCCTCAAGATGTTTACCTTGGTAGAGAAGCCGTTGGTCTGCCAAAGGGATTCCCAATTTGATGTCCAATGCATGCTTGAGATTCCGCACTGGATCCGCCTGGCAAACCCATTGAAGCATAGATTTTCCTGAAAGAAGCCTGATTTGAATCTGGAAAGCTGCGGATGATTCTGAAGGCCTTTTTCCCCAACTGACCTGAGAAGCAGTCTTTTCCTTCCCTATATCCCGGATCTGAGAGTACGCTGCTAGGGGCTCTGCTGGAGCGCCCTTGGCTGCTACGCCGTTGGTCAGATGATGGATCCATGGGCGTTTTGTGTAGGTGGGGGCCTGATGCCGCGGTGTTTCAGTATGATCTACCCATAGATCTGCATGGTTATTCTTGTCTGCGGCTCCATCAATCGCCAAATCAACCTGGGTGTCTGCTGAGAGTAATAGATCCCTTGATCTGTGCCTGCGGATCTTGCATCCATTCGCATCCCGGGCGTTCTGAGAACCCAAGGCGGCTGAGGGCTTCGCGGCGGCTCTCTCTGCCCGGTTATTCTTGTCTGCGGCGCCATCAATCACCAAATCAACCTGAGCGTCTGCTGAGAGTGATAGATCCCTTGATCTGTGCCTGCGGATCTTGCATCCATTCGCATCCCGGGCGTTCTGAGAACCCAAGGCGGCTGAGGGCTTCGCGGCGGCTCTCTCCATGTCGAGGGTTTTTCCAATGTAATGACAATTCGAGTAGGGTTGATTGTTGACTTATCTTATAGGATTGATTATTTGAAAAAGTAGTTTTTCTTTTTTCCCTCCAAAATTTGATGAGGTAATCCAATCTTATTTTATTATTCCATTATTATTTTACAATATCCCTTAGGAGGCCCATTTTAGACCTCAAAATTTATCTAATGGAATGCCTCTTTTCCCATGGCTATAGCCCCATTAGGAAATAGATATCTACCTCCATGTATACCTCCACTATCTCCCCCTTGACCTCAAAAACCGCTTAGTGAGGTTGCCAAAACATGACCAAAAATATCAAGAGGAGCTCCTCTTGGGAGTGGATCAAGGGGAACTCAATGATTTTGAGCAAAGCCCATCAAGCCAAAACTCTTTTCTCCTGTAGGCTCTCAAAACCTCTCTAATGTGAGTGTATTCCTTTTACCTCCAATGAACTAGCATTATGGATACCTACACAACAACAATTCCATGTCAACATTTTTTGAAAATCAAAAAAGCTAACCCATACAAACAGTTATTCGTTACATAGTCATGCACATGATTGTTGATTACATAGTTGTGCACATTCACGTGACAGGTTTGTCGAAGGTCACGTGGATATCCACATGGCTATTTGATGACCAGTCATGTGCATTCACATGAATGGTTGATGAATAGTTATGTACTTCCACACAAATACACCACTTACAATTGCACGAACAATTGTGTGACTATACCTTCTCCTTTTGTGCAAGTTTACACAACTTTCATAGAGCCATTTGTGCAAATTCACACAACACCCACTGAGGTACCTATGTTGATTTCGATATCACCTTGAAAAAGGGGGTTATATGGCCTACCCTAGGTACTAACATATACTCTATTACAAAAATTCACAAAATGAGGTAAGTGGGACTCACCTAGCTCTCACTAAGTCCAAAATCGGCCTTTGGAAAGTGCTCTGGAAGCTATGAATGCATGTGGACTCAACTCCTAAGTTGTATAATATCTCATCACAAGTACAAATGATGTGGAATTATGGGTCCCACCCATTTCATTTTCATGAATATTCTTCGTGATCATTCTTGAGCTTACGAGCTCCATTTTTCAAGTTGTTGTTATCATTGGGATTAATGCATCCTACACTACACACTAGTATAATCCACCCACTTGCCAAAAGTTTTCACTCTAGGGAACCACCTTGGTCATGCCTCTTCAAAAGTGCATCAAAACACCATTTTCACCATTCATGTGTTTACATTATTGTCCATTTTTACAATTAATGTTTTCGCTTTGAGTTGTTGGTTTCATGTGTGCAAGACTTCATCCTTATCCCAACTCTCAAAGTAACATTAAATAGGGGTATTATCTACCCTTAGAGGAAAGTACTTGACACTGGAATTTTACATACTCCCTTTGAGCTACCTACATTTACCATTTCACACCCATCGAGTCGTCATTAAGCCTGCTTCCCTTGTCTGATAGAGCACGCTTCCATAACCCTCTCTTCACTTGTATGGATGCAGTTAGCCAATGGTTTTCCCACCCACAAGGATTTCCCCACTAAGTAGCACCATTTTCATTACTATAATACATGTTACTACACATCACACATCCCATAAGCTTGTTGATTTTCATCTATTGAGAATTAACTCCATGCTTCTTTCTCATCATATTCCTAACCCACCTCTTCAAGCTCTTAATTTTCAATTTGATTGATTATACTTAATGCAACACCACCTTTTTCTTTGGACTCTCATTTCCCCATAATTATTAGACCATCTACATAGTAAACTCCATTCATCCACCCAACTAGAAACCAACCAATGGGGCCCCATCCCCCTACAAAACTTCCCCTCTTGTCCCATGAGGAAAGACATTTTTTCAATGGCGAACTTGTATTCATGTTTGAATATTCAACCCATATTTTTTGTTCGTTCAACAAGGGTACACAGACACTTTTGTAATAAAAATATTTTCCATCTGATCACTTTTCCATTTTCTATTTTAGAATAAGTTCTCATTACCCTTGGTTGAAGAATTTACATTTCAACATTGGCTATGTCTTCTTGGTATCCCACAATGGCTACCATGCTTGTTTCCAAATTTAGTCACTACGATTCATTACGGCCTATGTCATTGCAATCCCAATACTTATCATTAAAGAATCAACATGTCAAGTCCCATTTCTAGTTGTCCTCCTAACTCCATTTTCTTGTGAGTCCCATTTTTTTAGGTATTTCCCTCTACTCATCTTTTAGTCATAGTCTACTTAAGGCAAGTACAAAGATTCCACTTTGTCTCTATTGACCTCATCTATCATGAGCAATGTTCACTCAACCACAATTTGGTATATGACTTTTATATGCTTTAATTTCCAAGGGTCATCTTCCCTTAGCCATCATCTCTTCCTTCTCATTGATTCCATCTCTCGCATTCTGTAACCACCCCTCCCACATTTACCTGAATTCAGAAGATCCCTAGGGTAAACATGAGACGAGTGTCACTATGACCTGATCCAATCTCCTAGATCTAGTTATGGAAGTGCGGCCTACAAACTAACCACAAACTGATATCCTACAAGGACTAGAGATCACCTAGGAGCTAAAGAAACACCCTAGTTGGTCAATCCCTAAGTTGGAACCTTATTTGTTTGACATATACCCACAACCGCACCATTGAAACTTCTTCCATGTGGTTGTGAGGCTATAACCGCACTCATATGCTTACCTCCATGCAGTTATGTCCTAAACTCTCTAGTTCTAAACATGCGGTCCCGAAATTTGTGCCACCATTTCATGCTAGCTTCCAAACCACTGCTTAGAATTGCCTGAAACTTTCTAGAAAGAAATCAAAGGTACTGAAGATGCTCATGAATCAAAACTCAAGCAAGAATTTGATCCAAATATGCCTACTCCATAATAGGCAATTCGTCAAACATATGGCAAACATGTAAGCTACAGGCCATGAACACATATCTAATCATAAACTAAGAGTCTTCATCGAGAAGTCTCTAAACCCTTTATAGGTAGTTGCAATAACACTTATTAGTCCATATATGAATCAACCATTTGATAACTTATGAAATCGTGACAATATCCATAGATAGCATACATCATATAACCAACAAATAACTAGCATAGAAACCATGGCAAGTCAACTATAACATCACCAACATAATCACTACAAGTATTCATAAATCATTGTAGGAAGATAGCTCTTATTAATATATGAAAATACCAACCAAGTCAGGGACTTCCACATACCACCCAACCATAGATTGGGCTGAACCAAATCTCTCTTTTAGCCAATCAACCTCGCGCCATAATCCAAGCACGAATGTGGTATCTCATGGAATAAACCAAGGCAAAAGCAACCAGGGCTTCCAGAGGCCAAACCACCTCAACCCTCAACCACGGTGATTCCACCTCTACGATTTAACATCACTAACACCAACCAGATCGATGTATACCCAAGCTGTCCAGGGCTCTAAGAACTAGTAACTCAACCCATAATCATTCAGGGCTCTTGAGAATTTTTCTAACCCAGCTCCAGGGAATAGTATCTCAACCCACCAAGGGCTCTCGTGAATTTGTCCCAACCTAGCCTTCAGGACTAGTAACTCAATCCAAGATGTTCCAAGGTTTCCAGAGCATTTGTTCTAACCCACATCCATAAGGAACATGAGCACCAATAAAAAAAACAACAAGTGGAAAAACCCACCACACCATGGCTATCCAAGAAATGGCAAGGTAAGGCTAAAACTACTGTCACTCCAGTTAAATCTCTGTGCCAATGACAACACATAGCCAAGAAATCAATGCATATAACATGCATCCATAAATCAACAAGGAAATCACACATGCAACTTGTTACCTGCAAAGCAATCTAGTTATAACTTTTGATCCAATTGTTCCCTTGCACTTTGCTTCTTTCCTTTGACTTCTTTCTCCAATCCAAGTGAATTCCCAAGTGCTCCAAGAATGCTCCAAGAATACTCTAAGCGTAAAAGAGTATGAGAGAATGAAAGAGAGCTCAATCCAAAACTATTAAAAGGTTTAACTGAGAAAAGTTTTGAATTGATCCTCATAAGCCTTTTTATCATTGAGGCCTATATTTTTTTCATTTTCCTTCATTTTTCCTCTAGTTTCCTTAACATGCAAATCTATTTCTTTTTATCTTCATTTTCTCCTATTTTCCTTCATTTTCATAAATAAATGTCAATTATTGCTTCTTTTCCTTTACCAATTTCCTTAGCCATAAATAAACTGAACATGATCCCCACTATAATGTTTGTCCACCAGTCATCTTGGAATACGTGTCCCATGACCTTGGTATTATATCTTACATGGAAAATCAACTAGGGGTTGTTACAAACCCTCCCCCTTGGGGGAACACCGTCCTCAGTGTTCTATGACACCTATGACCAACAAATTGCTGAAAACAAAACATATTTCCCATAGTGCTTTATAGCACAACTTGTTACAGTGTTTACAATAACCACTGCTGAAAACAAGACAAACGTGCTGCTTATTGGCACTTTATAACACAACTCATTGCGGTATTTACAATATCAACCACATATATTTATTCACATTTTCTTCAACCAACAAATAATCATACTGTCTATGGAGCTTTATAACCACAACCCGATACAATATTTACAATAATATACACATATATACATATGCACATTTGTTTTAACTAACAAATAAAAGGATATGATGTCTGCACCAGTGAACAAGGGAATTCAAAGGCTCACAAATCCACCCTCAAAAGTAGTACTAGGATTCACCTCCTTCTCAGGAATTCCATAATCCATTACCAAAGTCAAACCTACATCCAATGTATAGTGCTACGATCCTCTCAGTGAACATTTACCAACTCATTGTTCCAGGGCACACTCCCAATGTGCTTATGATTCCATCTGGCAATGCTAATGACCAAAAAAATTTCATTCTCTGGCCTTCCCTTCTCTGCTACATAGTCCCTCAGACAATCCGGTCAACCCCTTCCATGTTGTCACACACCTTCCAAGCTCCATTGGCATCCCCTTCTCTACTACACAGTCCCTCGGGCGATCCATCCCTTGGCAAGGTTTCCTCACATCAGAAGGTCCAAAAACCAAGGCATATCCTTGCCTCAAAACCATCATATCGGTCATAGCATGCTCATGGAAATCAATGGACACTATTAGGTACTAGTGTCCCAAAATGGCCCTGCTCCTGAATGCTTTACCATTTTACTGTTGCACGTCCAATTCCTTTCACTATTACTGCTAACATTCTTGCAGCCAATTCCAACTACCCAAACTGGCCATTTTCAACCACCCAAACCTAGAAATTTTCCATGCTTTCCTGTACCAAGCACATAGTTTCCATTAGATCCAAAAGGAATTGAAAAAATTTCAAATCATACCTCATTGGTAGCTCGTCAATAAGGTACACCTGCAATTCTGATTACTTCTTCTCACAAAAAGTCAAACTATTTCTTTGATCAAAACATCATGTATAAACATATCACATCCACTTAGCTCAAAACTCAACCATCATAAATCAAAATCATAGATTATGTGCATAATTAAAACTGAAATAAAATATTGATACTTATCTTTTAAATGGTTCTTTGCTTCTATCATTGTTCTTTATCCTTTCCCTACACACACTGAATTGATTTCCAAACTCAACAAGCACATACACGTACACATAGTGTACATTGCAACACATATAGTCACACACGGTGTCACACAATACATACATGTACACCTAGTGTACAACACAACATATACACCTACACTTGGTGTACAACACAATACATATAGATACACAAATCACAACACAAAAAATACACATGTCATGATACAATGACTACACAATACACATAACACAATACCACATGTACACAACACATGTACGACATGTACACAATACCACATGTACGCAACACAACATGTACACAATACCACATGTACGCAACACAACATGTATGACATGTACAAAATACCACATGTATAACATGAACACAACACCACATGTATACAAGTTACACCACATGTACAACGTGAAAAAATCACCACGTGTACACAGCACCACGTGTACACATCACCACCTGCACAACATGTACACAACACCACCTGCAAAACATGTACATAGCACCACATGGACAACATGTACACAATGCCACATGTACACAACACCACATGTACAACATGTACACAACACTGCATGTACAACATGCACACAACACCATATGTACACAACACCACATGTACAACATGCACACAACACCACATGTACACAACACCACATGCACAATATGTACACAACACCACATGTACAAAACACCTCATGTACAACATGTACACACCACCACATGCACACATCACCACATGTACAACATGCACATAACACCATATGTACAACATGTACACAACACCCCATGTACATCTGGAGACCACACTATCTCTACTAAGAAACCTTTCTTCTTGTGTCATTCCCACCCCTTACTGCGTGCATCCACAATCCAATTTCTGGGTCTATGGTTCTTTCCACTATCCATGTTTTTCCCAAGATGCCAAAAATCACACTACTTTCATTTTGGTGATGTATCCCTCAACATTACATGCCATAGCATAAACATAGGCATAGTATAAGCACATAATATCAGTTCATATCCACATGATACTAACCACATAGATCTGTCAGGCTACTCTTCCCACTTGATTCCTCATAAACCAGAAACCTCTTCATTCCATTCACCTGCATAAGCATTCATTCCTCCACAAGCATGATCCTAACGACCCTATTAGACAATGGAATACATGTATACATATATATACATCAACATAATCATGATCATAACATAATTAATATATATCATAATGATCTAGGTGGATCTTTAAAAAGTGCCAGTGGTATGGTAAAAAGGCTCAAAAATCAAAGTGGCAGAATCTAGATAAACTTAGCATTGGATCGAAGTTCTCGTCATATTGATTCTAATGATGAAAACGAAACTCGAATCCGAGCTTATATTAAGAAGTTAGAGTAATTCCAAGTTCAGATTTGACTTGGATAGGTGGTAGCTGGAGAAGGTGATGTGGCAGAATTCTTCAGTGAATGGGGAAGTGCCAAGTTGCAGGCCTCCATTGGTACCACATTTCACAGTTGTAGATTGGAAGAGGTAGGTGGTAAAGAATCAGCCCCGGCATGATCAGGGTTACGATGTGATCATACATCACAAAGGGGAAGAGTTACAGAATTGACCCCCGACAGTCAAGGATGCGATTGTGATATCACAATCGCATACCACACACACCACATTCACAAACCATAAGACCCACTGGTTCCCGCCGATTGTGATTTATGATGGTTTTCGGATCCAATATATTATACACTTTGTTTAATAGCCCATCAGGTCCACCGTTATCACAGGCTGCTTATCGCAAAGGTTAGGATTGTCCATTGATTGAAAATGCCAATTACGATTTGCAATGAGCCTATCTGCGCCAATGGATTATTGTTGCCGATGTTAAAACTATTGGGTTAAGGGATTAATGTGTGGTTAAGAGGTTTATGCTATGTTTAAATAGGTTGTTACCGCATACTATTCCGGGCTCGAGATCCTCTGGTGGAAATGAATTGTTGCTAAACTTGTCCTCTGTTGGAACTGCTCGGGTTTGAGGAATCGATTGATCAAGGTTATATAATGAATGCTCCACACATGGAAAAAGGAAGAGGCTGGCACGATATTTTAGAACACATTGCGTGTAGTAGTAACCCAGCTTGGCAGTAGGCCGAAACCTCGCCTTCAGTCGTAGGGAGGTTCCGAGAGGGTGTAAAAGCTTCATTACTCCAAATTGGATGTTCGGATAGGTAATTCTGCATAGTTTTTTGCCAGAAGTTTAGGGATACTATCTGTTTATGAAGCTAGGCTCTCCACTTTTTGTCCATATTCTATTTTGGAGGTATAAGGATTGTAATTGAATGTTGCTTGTACTTTATCTCTTTTTATGCCACTTAATGAATGAAGGCCTCCCCACTATTGAGCAAGGCCTGGAGATGAAGTCCAAATTGGATGACCTCCATAATCAAAACTTTGTGTCATGGTTTCATGCTTATCTTGTTATTTCCGCATTGTGTTATGTGCTTTTAAGTTCCATGGTTAATAAGCTTTGTTTCATGTAATTTTGATGCATCTATAAGTAAAAGATATTGGATCAAGTTTGGTATCAGAGCAAATCTTTGTCAATGTGACTTGCATGAGTATATGTTAATCCAGAAGAAGCTACAAAGAGGCAAATGAAAGCTTAATTCCTTTAATCCTGAAGCAGGACGTGCACAACAAAGAAGAAACATGGCCGATGAAGAAGCTCATTGGGAAGAGGAACGAAATTACTGCAAAGTATTCTACAATATGGCAAAAATAGTGGATAAGTTGTTTTTAGAGTATGAAAAGGCCCTCAAGCACGAGAAGAAAGATGCAGATGATCGCGGATAAGTACATCATGGAGATGGTGGAGAATATCCCCCTCCTATCCATCTTCCAATGACATTTCCTCTTCTTCTTATCATCATTCTTGCAGACGTCATAGGCATACATCTAAAAAACCTTTCCTTAAGCTAAATGTAAAGTTTGACTTACCTATGTATGCTGGAGAATGTAATGTAAAAAAGCTTAGCAATTGGATCAGATAGATTGAGGTCTACTGTCAGATTCAATAAATCAAGGAAGACAAGGCAAAGATCCAATTGGCATGCCTTCGACTAAGTGGCACTGCTCTCGTTTGGTGGGAGTGCAGATTACAGGGCAACAGAAATGTGGGTAACCTTCTCTCCTCATGGTCAAATTTTGTTTCTGCATTGAAGAATCAGTTTTACCCTTTGTGATATAAACAAAAAGAATTAATGGAATGAAAACACCTAAGGCAAGGCACAGGTCAAAATGTGCAAAACTTCACTGAAGAATTTAGAAAACAAGCATTGAATTTGAGCATTCCATTAGATTCACCAGATATTGTAACTAAGTATATCGGTTCTTTACATAGTTACATAAGGCATTCATTATTATTGTTTGAGCCTACTATTATCGATGAGGCGAGTGTGAAGGCCATGCATCTTGAAATCAGGGGGATGTATGAACAAAATTACCAATGAAAAAGAGCTGCAATAGCCAAGAGAAGAGGGGAAAAGCCCTCTTGTACACATTGTGAGAAAGAGGGACATGACGAAGAGAATTGTTGGAAACTGCACCCTGAGTTGAGACCTAAGAAGAATGACAGAAAGGAGAGGCAGAAGACAATTTCCACCATGCAACAAGATAATGAGTCTGAATCAGAGGAAGATGAAAAGGTCACAACTACAGGATTTTCTCGAGGTAGACCAATTTACCTAGGGTCAGATTCCGATGATGAAAGGAAGATTACAGCTCTTGGGATCGCAGTAGACGGACCCGTCGACTTGGTTTTTGATTCGCGCGATGAAACAAAAGTTTCAATAGATATTGTACCAAAGATGAAAAGGATACCCAATGCGACATGGCTCCAGGAACTTGAGGAGATCAACCAAAGCATTCAAGCTGAGAATATTGAGCTAAGGAGACTCCCACAGGAAGCAGAAAAGGAGAAACAAAGGTTGTTATGCCAGTTGCAAGCCAAGGACGAAGCCTTGGAAAAGCTACAACATAACTGCCTTGAGGTAAAAAGTGATTCTTCAATTTCATGTACCTTTCCTGATGATGATTTTGCTGCTTTTGAAAAACATACTACATGTATCAGATCCAAATTGTTGAAGAAAATGGGGTATCAAGGGAAGGGCCTCGGCATTAATGGCCAGGGCATCATGAACCCCATCAAAGTAGAGGAATTGCCTCATCATGCAGGACTTGGGTATGTCAGGAAGGAAGTTGGGGAATGCTCCAAAATAGCCAGCGACCCACCAATGACAGATGATGAGGGAACCTCATCACATTCCAATGACAATGAGGGCTCCATGAACACTTATCAAGGGAACACCAAGGGAAAGCGCTCTAAGACAACCCAGAAAGTTTGGAGGAGAAAGAATCATTGTAGTCACTACAACGAGGTGGGACACCAGAGAGCCACTTGTCATATGCTCCATGCTGAGAAATCATTGATAAAGAAGCCAATGGGTGAAAATGTTCAACAAACGAATCCACCACATTCATGGTGGTCTTCTTTATTAAGTAAAATATGGGTTTTTAGATGTAGTAGCTTGTTATGGCCACCGTTTGTAAGTCATGCATTGCGAATAAATGTAAAAGTGATGATGTGTTTCCCATCGCTTAAAAATGCAACGATGATGTTTTTGGCCTTTTGTGAGTAGTTTGGGTATTGTTTTCTATCATGTAAGACTTGACCAAGAGTGTGTGTTATAAACTCTTGGCAAGTGTGGGGTTGTTTGAGTCATGTGTATGTGATTGCAAAGAAAATACCAATTTTTCATGCAATGCAGATGATTGAAAGTGTGGTTTGGTGAGGACAAGAAGTGTGTTGGAAGCGTTAATGATTTTAGAGGTCCAAAAGCTCTTTAAGTGGGGAGGATTGATCCAGGTGGATATTTAAAAAGTACCAGTGGCATGGTAAAAAGGCTCAAAACTCAAAGTGGCAAAATCTGGATAAACTTAGCATCGGATCGAAGTGCTCATCATCCTGATTCTAACGATGTGAACGACACTCGAATCTAAGCTCATATGAAGAAGTTAGAGCAAGTCAAAGTTCAGGTTTGACTTGGATAGGTGGCAGGAGAAGGTGACGTGGCAAAATTCTTTAGCAAATGGGGAAGCACCAAGTGGCAGGCTGCCATTGGTCTCGCATTTCGTAATCGCAGATCGGAAGAGGTCGATGGTAAAGAATCGGCCCCAACAGGATCAAGGTTGCGATGTGATCGTACATCACAAAGGGGAAGAGTTACAAAATCAGCCCCTAGCAGTCAAGGATGCGATTGTGATATCACAATCACATA
This sequence comes from Pinus tabuliformis, assembly GCA_031772625.1. Taxonomy (NCBI): domain Eukaryota; kingdom Viridiplantae; phylum Streptophyta; class Pinopsida; order Pinales; family Pinaceae; genus Pinus; species Pinus tabuliformis. The sequence continues at coordinate 1,133,937,403 of CM062804.1, forward strand.
TTACACATGCTACATTCACAAACCATAAGACTCACTAGTTCCCTTCGATTCCGATTTTCGATGGTTTTTAGATCCGGTATATTATACACTGTGTTTAATAGCCTGTTGGGTCTGTCTTTATCACCAACCGCTTGCCGCAAAGGTCAGGACTGTTCACCGATTGAAAACGTCGATTGCGATTTGTGATGAGGCTATCTACGCCGACAGATTATTGCCACTGATGTTAAAATCATTGTGTTAAGGGATTAACGTGTGGTTAAGAGGTTTATGCTATGTTTAAACAGGTTGTTACCACATACTATTCTAGGCCCAAGATCCTCTAGTGGAAATGAAATTTTGCTAAACATTTCCTCTGTTGGAACTGCCCAGGTTTGAATAATCGACCGATCAAGATTATATAATGAACGGTCTGCATAGGGAAAAAGGAGGAGACATGCACAATAGTTCAGAACACATTGCGTGTAGCAATAACCTGACCTGGCAGCAGGCTGAAACCTCGCCTTGAGTAGCAGGGAGGTTCTGAGAGGGTGTAGAAGCTTCATTCCTCCAAATTGGGTGTTTGGATAGGCAATTCTACATGATTTTCCACCAAAAGTTCAGGGGTACTGTCTATTTCTAAAGCTGAGCTCTCCATTTTTTTGTCCATCTTCCAGCTTGGAGGTATAAGGATTGTAATTGAATGTTGTTGGTACTTTATCTCTTTTTATTCCACTTAATGAATGAAGGGATCCCCACTATTGAGTAGGGCTCGGGGACGCAGTCAAAATTGGATGAACTCCATAATCAAATATTTGTGTCATGGTTTCATGCTTATCTTGTTATTTCCACATTGTGTTATTTTCTTTTAAGTTCCATGGTTAATAAGCTCTGTTTCATGTAATTCTAATGCATCTATAAGTAAAAGATATTGGATCACATAAGGTCAAGTTTGAGAGAACTCCCTTTATCCATGGACAACATGCACAACATTCAGAATAATAGTTCCCAATATAGGCAAGGCATATGATGCCTCAAATAAATTTACTTTACCTTTCTTGGTTACCTCTCTCATGATTGTCCTACCACCGTCCATTTATCTCAATAGACTAAACCAATCCAACTGGTTGTCATATTCTTGCCTTCAACTTTCCTTATATATGCATTGGGCTTCATCCAGGTTTTATATTACCTGTTGGGTTTCATTCAACTCTTCTCGAGCTCCATCAACTTTCCTCTTTCCCCAACCAATTCCCAAGACCCTCAAAACATAAAAGGTGAGAACGAAAACAAACAAGAGGAAAAACCATGAAAAACCAATAACAATATGACACCACAAACAAAGTGGCATGGACATCCACCAAACATAAATGAAACTGTAAATCAAACACAAAAAAATAAGAAAGCATTGAAAGCACAAAACTAGCAATAAATTCCATGACTCAACCCCATGGGTTCCCAATGCTTCCAAGGGAAAGCTCAACCAGAGTCTCCTTCAATATTTCACGGCAATCTATTTTGCCAGGCAATTCCTTGCATCATATTGCCATAAACACATAATTATCAGTGCATAAATAAATATACAATATACTAGTTACCTTACCTTGTTGTACCCAACACACCGACTTGTAACTGAACATGCATATATATCATCTCTCAAGGGGCTCCAATTCCTTGACAAATCCATCCATAAATTATAACCAATTGTTATACTTGTCAAATATATTTTCATGAATCTAGTACATATCCACATAATGTCATACAAAATCAAGGTTAAGAAGACTTCCTGTATTCATGCAAAGCACTTGTTCATTTGGACTTGTGTTTTCCAAACACAACCAAAGGAATTATGACCGAATTCCTTTCTTTTACCTTTTTCCTTACTGTAATTGAGTCTTATTATGTGCTATCACATCACCCAATTGTTAGTTATATAAAAAAATCAACTGTTACCTTGTCACGCTAATACCAAGCATGTTTACCTACAACTATTCACACATGCTAGTCACATGTTCCATTAAATGTCAAGTCATCGTGTCTAATAATTTGAAATCAGCCTTTACCAAGACTAACTAAACCATGTCATAATCAACTCACAGCCATTAGTCATAGTACTACATCTAGCACACACTTACACTCAAGTACATATCAATTGTCTCAGCACATATTGTGTTAGTACAATCGTCTTAAAACAAGATCATTCCTTCATAGACACATACTCATATCACACAATCTTATAGCACATACTCATATCATGCAATTAATTAAACATTCAAACAACCTGTAATCATAACCCATTACTATCCATGGCCCACACTAAGGTAGAAATAGGTAGCTACCATAATGGCCTCATCTCTAATGTCCAACTATGGAAATGGGATCTCCAAAGCTCTACTAAGTTTAACCAGACTTTCCAAAACTTGATTTTCATTTCTCATACACTTTGTACCTAAAAACATACCACATAATCATGCCACTTCTCCATTTTGTAGATTTCACGTCAGGCCTATAAGGGTAGCCATGTGAACTGTAGTCCACTACTATGATCTTCATCCCTAATCTTCTATCTCCCACAATATACCATGTTAGTTAAACCAAACAAAAGACATAATCAAACTCATACCTCAATGTATCTCAGGGGTGGCTATCACATATGCACTCGTACACCATATAACCATCAAAAAACTAGCATAGAAACCATGGAAAATCATCCATAACACCAACAACATAATCACTAAAACTATTCATAAATCACCATAGGAAGACAAATCTTATTAATATATGAAAATACTAAGTCATGGATATCCACGTACCACCCGGCCATAGATTGGGTTGAACCAAATCTCTCTTTCAGTCAATCATTACTGTGCCATATTCCAAGCATGAATGTGGGATCTCATGGAATAAACCAAGACAAAACCAACCAAGGCTTGCAGTGGCAAAACCACCTCAACCCTCAACCACAGTGATTCCACCTCTATGGTCAGACATCACTAACACCAACCAGATTGGTCTCTACCCAAGCTATCTAGGGCTCCAGGAAATAGTAGCTCAACCCATAGACTTCCAGGGCTGTAGAGCATTTTTCGAACTCGGCTCCAGGGACTAGTTCCTCAACCCACCAAGGGCTCTAGAACATTTGTCCCAACCTAAGCTCCAGGACTAGTAACTCAACCCAAGTTTTTCTAGGGCTTCCAAAGCATTTGTTCCAACCCACAACCATAAGGAACATGAGCACCAATTAGAAAAATAACAAGTGGAAAAACCCACAACACCATGGCTATCTAGGAAATGGCAAGGCAAGGCTAAAACCACTATCACTTCAGGCAAATATCTATGCCAATGACAACACATAACCAAAAAATCACATGCATAAACCATGCATCCATAAATCAACAAGTAAATAACACATGCAACATGTGACCTGCAAAGAAATCCAACTGTAGATGATGATCCAACTGTTCCCTTGTGTTTTTCTGCTTTCCTTTTCCTTCTTTCTCCAATCCAAGTGAATGCCCAAGTGCTCCAAGAATACTCTAAGTGTACAAGAGTATGAGAGAATGAGAGAGAGTTCAACCCAAAACTGTCAAAATTCTCAACTAAGAAAATATGTAAATTGATCCTCAGATTTTTTTTTTTTTATCATTGAGACCTCTATTTTCTTCATTTTCTTTCATTTTCCCTCTATTTTCCTTAGCATGCAAATTTGTTTCTCTTCACATTTCTTTACTCCTATTTTCCTTTATTTTCATAAATAAATGCCAATTATTATCTCTTTGCCTTTGTCAATTTCCTTATCCATAAATAAACTGAAATTGATCCCCACTACAATGTATATCCACCATTCAGCTTGGAATATGTGTCCCATGACCTTGGTCTTATATTTTACATGGAAAATCAACTAGGGGTTGTTACACATTCCAAGAACGAAGTGGTATCATGCTTCTCATATCATTTCCAATGATGAACCTTAGATAGAACAAAGAGATCCTTCATTGCTCTTTTCTTCCATTGCCTCCTCCATTTTTTGGCTTTCATCAATGATCACATTAGGGTGGGTCTTACCTTATGATAGTTGAAGGTTTTAGTTTTATTCAAAGATCACTTCATCAACATAATTTATTAGCCATCCATTTGAGCATTCCTATTCATGTCAAGAACTTGGGGATGTTCTTCTCAAAACCATCTTCTACTCTCACCAATGCCCTGTGGACAATGCAAATTTCTACTTTAGTATACACTAGCTACCTTTCATTTATTGTTGAATTTTAAGTAGTTATCTAATCCGATCATTGTTTCTTATGATTATCCTTTTAGGTTGTTTGTTTCTTATATTTATTATGCATCATAAAATAATCACACATAGAACTACAATAGTAAAACATGAAGAGACAACCACGCAAGAAATTTAACTTAGGAAAACCTGCATGGGGAAAAATAGAACAATCCTTTCCTTATAGAATCAAGTTAAACAGTAGGACTGACCTAGTTTATCCTCCTAGTCAAGTCAAAAAACTGACGCAAGAAAAATTGCTACAAAACGTGTACTTCAGTTCTTCATCATAGAGAGGTAACCTTGTTGGCTTCAGGAATTTCACTGGCTTTAGATTCATAGGTAAGCCTATTTAATGGCATCAAATTTTGCTACTTCATATGCCTTAGATAAGATTCGAATCCACCACAGAAGGAGGTGAGTTAGATCGCAAATGGAGGAGCATAAATTTCAATATATAATGTTTATCCTTGTCGAATGGGTGTGTCTTTTGCTAGAATTGACCTGAGAAGTTTAAAGGGCCGACTTGACTAGGAGCAGGTTGACTACGCTTCAATGGAGCCAAAATTTCTAACTCTAGAATATAAAATTTCTTCTTTTAAAATGAGCATGAAGAACATATTTTACACATTTTTTCTTTTGACCTCAACATGGAGAACATGCTTAAAAATAAATATATAATTACAAATTTACATTATGAATACCACCCATAGTTACAAAATTCAACATTTATGTATCTCAAACAAGATCATTCAACATCTTGTCCCCCATCGTAATTGTAATTCTTGATCATGATTATGAGCATGGAATATTCATGCTTTATCTGTACACTGTAAATAACTATTTTAAGGATAGGTGTTTTGTAGGTGATCTATTTTCCATACTCTACAAGACCTCCCTTGCCTCCCCCCTTAGCCTACGAGGAGTAACCATTGAGACATGTCATCCTGGTCTTTGTGACCCCAACGATTCTCCTCACCTGCCCTTCTTGTGTGCTCTTGTGAATGCTCTGGGGTTAATTAAACGAGCTAACTTATCAGGTGGGTCCACCCCCCAACAAATGTGATTTCAATGGGGTGCCTTTAGAGGCCACCATGTCCGAGCCCCACATCATCTCATTCCCTCGAGGCAAGTTTCCCCTTCAAACTTACGAGATATAATACTCCAATATGAGTTGTCATAAGGGCTCTATTTGCGATCAATGGGGACACTCTCCACCTCTACATTATAGGCCTAGCTAGTTTGATGCCTTGTCGTCCCTACTGTTCCTTTGCATTGTTGAATAAAATCTTCTGTGATGTGGCCTCTAGGTCATGTCACCCCCCCGTTCTACCAATTGAGATAACGTGAAATATGGGCGTCCAATCTATGGCTTCCATGGTGAGATTCATGTTAGAACAATTGGATTCGGTTTATCCAGTTAAGGCTATAAGGCTAAGCCTGAGCCTGAAATCACAACAACTCCAGCCAATTTAGAACTCTGCCATGGCCCAAGTAAGGAGGTCTCACAAGTTCATGAGTAATACACTTGCTCCTGAATATGGTGGTTTTTAATGGAGCTTTCTCCCCTCCTCCGTATAATGCCATTCACCAATGGATTCATTTATGGCATGGATGAAATGGTATTGCAAATGTCTATATCTGTGCAAACATTCAATCATGGGCCTTAATGTTTAATAGGGCACTTGCTAGTGCTATCCTCTTAAGATTAAGCTAAGGTTAACCTTCCTGAATCCACGAGATTCACAAGAGGTTGAGAAGTCCACAAGGAGTTCAACGCTCATCGAAGAGATAAAGAATTTTTTTTTGGGTATGAACACAAGCATGAGCCTTATGGACAGGTGCACAATGGATAACTTCTTGGCCTTTGAGCATTCCCTGTTTAGGGACATGGAATTCTAGGAATGTTTCCACTGGTGACCTTCCAGACATTCCTTGCTAAGAACTTGGTGACTCCTGAAGGGAATCTAGTTCTCTTGTCACATGCCAAGATGCACCCTATGGTTTATAACGACCCTGCAAGAAACACAGCTACACTTCTTAAGGGTTTCAAGGGCATTTGGTTATTAGCAAGGAAGCACACATCATCCCTCATTGACGAGATACTATCCCTTGAACACCATGGCTGCTACCAACCATTCAAGCATGAAGCTGACATAACATCTCAGTGTCGAGATGTTACACAGGAGATGGCTTCCAGTCTAGGAAGGTTTCGCCACTATACAATTAGAGCAGAATTGCATCTGCAGGATATACAAGGATATAATATCAAGTCAATCCCTCTTATGAGACCATTCCCTACTCAAGAGAGCACATAGATCCTTTGGGCCAAATCCTGGTCCAGTGGATATGTAGACCCAATACCAGGGCACTTATCATAGCAAGCTACAGAAGCCTCTCATGTAAAGTCACAGATTGTTAATGTTGAGAGAGGAGGTAATCCTTAGCATTAACACAATGCCACATAGATTATAACCTAGGCTTGTAGCTAGTATATGCACATGGACCCTGTCAAAATAGGTTGTCTCTAATGTAGTAATCAAACTGTAATAAGAGAAGTTCCTATGTTGATTATTGTATGATTTAATCCAAATTCTTACAAACCATTCAATATATTTAACATTGCACCTTATGTTGTTCATGTGTATCATATCAGAAACACGATCATGTATTTCATACAACACACCATTTCAAACTCGAAATGCAACATGATATTTTTTTTCATGTAAGGGCATTGCACAATATGCTATTGAGTGTTATAATGTCAGAATGTAGTCTTGAATCTTGTTTTGCAACACCATTTCAAACCAGAAATGCAACATACATTCATCATCATTTAAAAAACATATAAGAGAACTTATCTTGTAAAATTTAAGGGAAACTGAGTCAGAGACTATGACTCTCCACCCAACCATAGATAGATGCAACTAGAGCTTACTTGCAATTGTCACCCCCGAGTTAGATTCCAAATACTGAGGGGTTTTTCTAAAAGGATTTAAACATGAACTGCAAGCTAAAATAGGGACTCTAGAGGTCCTTCTTCCTCCACCCATGAGCTACTCAGCAGTTAGCCAATTCATAAGGAATCTAGAGGTTCGTTGCCTCCACCCTTCCAGCTATTCGATGATGACCATCCAATACACACACGGAATCCAAAGGTTTCCTCTCCACCCAAGAATATTAAGGGAGTCCAAAGAAAACAAGTCTCTACCCTTTAGATGAAAACACAATGGTTCCACCCACCTTGGGGATTCCAAAATCCACTGCAAAACCACACAAAAAGAATGCTTTAGAGGTCCTCCCTTTAGGATTCCAAGGAAAAACCCTCCATCCCAGCCATCGAGGGACTCTAGAGAAAGTCTATCTCCACCCTATGGCTATATAGGGAATCGATAGGCCATTGTTCCTCACCTGGGAGAGATATTCTTCCTTCCAACCATTCCAACTAAAAAATTGATACCTCTGTATTTCCTTCTTTATTTTGAAAAACCCCTTACTCTTGCTCTTCTCTCGGTTGCTAGAAAAAATTATGAATCAAACTATTTCTCCCTTTTCCTTTCTTTCAGAAGTCAACTTTTCTTCCTTTTCCCCCAACTTTCTACACAACCTCCAAGCTTCATAAATTACTTGTCCTTCCTGCCTTGTAATTTTTTCCAAGCTAGCATGAGCCTACGTACTTCTCTTGCATCCCAAATTAAATTCAGAAAACTAGTCCATTAAAACGCACCAACCATACTTTCATGGTTGTCATAACCAGTTCATATTTCCTGTAATAAGGAAACCTTGGATATCCAAAGCAATTAACCTTCTCATCTCTAGAGTTTGTGTCCCTTGACTCAATCCCTTTTTAATTTTGTGTAATAATATTTACATTGCATTCATAAGAGAACCATGGTTGGGGGTGCCACACAGAGTTATAAAGGGTATTTGTCAGACAGGATGCAAGGTTATATCCTAATGTTAGGAATTGTCCAATCATGTCCCATTTCAAATTTCATTACCAAGAGTTTAATTGGTTTGGCTTGGGAGTGCATATTTGTTCTCACTGTGATCATTGCCAAATATGATCAATTGCTCTTCCGCCAAACTTGGATTTCAGTATACAACATTTCCTTTATGAAAATGACTATGCCATGTTTCCTAAAATGGTTTTATATTTAGGTTGGAATGATCATTATCACATAGTTAATTAAGTACATGTCCTGGTAAGCATTTATTTGAGGCACACAAACCTTGACTTTAACCCTACGAAATTGATCCAATTTGGTTATATTCTTGCACAACAGAAATTTCTATGTGCAAAATTAATGTTAATTATGAGTAAAAAATCACGCTCCAAGTCGATTGATTCAATTTGGCCTTGAAATGAAGGTTGGGTGTGCATTATTGTGAAGTAGGCCAAAAATGCCTTGCTTCACTTAAATGCACGCCCAGACTTCATTTATTGGCTAATCTGATTGATTAAAATTATAGATTATTTATTTAATCTTTTTACATATTTTTACATTATTATATATTTACTTTCAGCGTAAATATTTATACTTCATATTTCGTACAACATTTTAGGTTTTGCTTCGGCTTGCCTTATGTGAAAGTTGTGTATAAGTGGGAAACATAGTTATGTAGTATATTTGTGAGACATGATGCAAGTTTGTTTGTTTGTTTGCTTGCTTGTTTGCTTTTTGTTTTTATTTTTGTTTTGTTTTTGTTTTTTGTTTTTGTTTTTTTGTTTTTGTTTTTTTGTTTTTGTTTTTTTGTTTTTTGTTTGTTTACTTCTGGTGGTTCACAGACACTCGCGGTCATTGGGTGGCCGCTATGTCCATGGAAATATCTGGGCTTGATCAAGAGTATCAAGCCCTGCAGCCAATAGCTAGGCCTAACCCCAAGGGCTTTGGGGAGAATTGACCCTGTGACCTCCCAAATGGCGAGGCACTTATTTGACTAGTTGAGCTAACCCTTGGGGCTGACATGATGCAAGTTATATCCTAAGGTTAGGAATTATCCAAGTAATTGTTATTACTGTTATTATTAGTCTTGTTGATGCTTTAATGATTGTAGAATCATAAACTCAATATTGTGTAACAACATATGTCCTTGACCAGTCCCTTTGTTAGCATGATAGTTATTTAATTCCTGTTACAATTTGATGGTGTGTTCATTACATTTGAATATAAGTTTTAGCATGTGTTGAAAGAATGGTTTCCAAGAGTGCTCTTCTTTTTTAAATAAGAGTGATAGTGTGACAGAGTTGTTTTATTCTACATTGTGTGTTTATTTCTTGAGAATGTGAGCATGGTTTGAGAGTGTAACAACCAAAGTGTTGAATTGCTAAGGGTGTGATTACAATGATTGAGTTTGAGATTCATTAGCACTAGCCATCATTTTCCCTTGCATATATTTTGCGTAATAGCCTTGCAATAACAAAACCTACCCAAATTGATAATTAATGTGAAGAGTTGGAACTATTGCTCTGAATTAAAAGGACAATTGTTCTGTCGAACAACAAGCTAGAGAAAAACCTATGGATGACTTTAACATAATGAAATTTGGAGCAAAACTTGGAATGTTGTATGAAATTTGAAGCAGAATTATTTAAGGGTCAAAGTAAACATATAATAATTCAAAAGTGTGTAAAATAATTAAATAAACACTCTATAATTTGAATAAATTAGATTGGTGAATAAATGAAGCCTAAACATGCATTTTAGTGAAGCAAAGAGATTTCGGCCCATTTCACAAGAATGCACGCCCAACATTCATTTCAAAGCCAAATTGAATGATTCAACTTAGAGAGTATTTTTTTTACTCATAATTAACATTAAATTTTTACATAGGAAATTTTGTTGTGAAAGAATATGCCAAATTGGATCGATTTCATAGGGTTAAAGTCAAGGTTTGTGTGCCTCAAATAAAGCCACACCGGGACTTGTACTGAACTTACTATGCAATAATGATCATCCCAAAATAAATATAAAACCATTTTATGCAACATATCATAGTCATTTTCATAAAGGAAATGTTATACAAATATGCACTCCCGGGCTAAACCAATTACACTCTTGGTAATGAAATTTGAAATGGGACGGGCTGAAAATGTGTAGTTGGGTTACACTTTTGGCTCTTTCTTGAGAAAAAAAATATCATTTTTAGAAGTTTTTCAACTTTCGGTAAGCAAAAGTAATTTTTTTGTTTAGGATTTCATTTTATAATAAAAAGAAAACTTGTCAGAAATTTTATCAGCTTTCTATTATTTATTTTTTAAAATTTTTTTATTCACATTTGATATGTCAACTTAGGAATTTTTTGACTGTGTGTTCTTTAAAACACAAGGGATTGATAAAAAGTTCATTTTTTGGCCCCAATGTATTCCTTATTAACCTTGCGTTTTTGAAAAAAAATTATGCTACAACAATCTAGACAGACTCTACTTCGATATGACTATATTTACGAAACCAACAGATGCATATCATAATTACTAATTTTGTAGAATTTAACCAATATGAAAAAATTGCAGATTTTGAAGATGTTTAATAAAGCACCATGTTTCTCGTCGTATTAGTTAAACACTAAAAATATAAAAATTACCCATTAAAGAGGATGGACCAACGTAATGCACCATCAATTTTCCACATTTTTTTACAATATATTTGGGAAGATATACAACTTTGATTTCACTGAATCATAGTGACCTTCATAAAAATTTTGCGCACATTTTACTAGAAAATTAGTTAAAATTAGCAAATATCTATGAAATTCCATAAAATTTATCTCTAGTGAAAGTATATTTAATTATGCAAATGCGGATGTTGGTTCCAAAAGTAAATTCACTATATTTGATGGATTTTAACCGTTCCAAAATTGGAGAAGGGTGAACAGATGTGAGCTATTGCATACTTGTAGGTTTTCGGCCAAAAGTAATAATGCTTTTAGACAAAAACATTTTTTTCCTGGACGAGCTTTAAATTTAACAAGAAAAATGTTTTTGGATGAAAAGCTAGTATTTTCGGCCGAAAACCTTTTCTATTTTCTGTTGGTCACGAAAATGAAACGATTTGATTGTCTGATGAGAGCATTTTGACCAAAGGTTATATATAAACTCGACCAAAATGTCATTTTCTCACTCACATCCCTCATATGCAACTTTTGAATAACAAATTTCTTTGGATCTAACTTTGGATAGTAATTTTTTTTGGGCTGGATTTTGAAAGTGAACTTTTTTCAGTAACAAATTTCTTAAATAGGTAAATAAGATTGTGGATGGCATATTTATATATACAACTCAGACATGAATTAAAACTAAGAGGAAATAAATAAAACAACTACAATACCTTCCTAACCAATGATCCCTATTAAGAAGGAGGGCCCTTCCTTGCTAGTAGTGGTTTGTACACAACACAACATATAAGTTAGTCAACATCCACAGTTTACTAATGTTTATTAGAATTGTGGCATGTTTTAGATCATTGGAATGACATCTTAGTTGTAACTTGATTGAAATTGTATTATGGTGTTTATGTGCACTTTGATATGATGTAACATGATTATGGTTATGTTTCATATGTTGTAATATTAGAAATATAACATAAATATTAAATATTGCATGAAATAAATAATATATTTTCATTTTGAACGTTTTTTTTGTAGAACACAAGTCTTCTAGAAGATCTAGTTGATCTTGAAATCAATCTAGATTATGTTAGGTCTGGTTCAGACATTTGAGGCAATGATGATGAGGTATATGGAGAGGACACCCAAGTAGATGACAACAAGGATGACAGTGATGATGATCATGATAGACATGATGATGATGATGAGAAATCTACTGGTAGTAGCCAGTGACATTGATCATATAGACTTCATCATGGATCATTGTTGATAAATCATTATGATGCCTCTTTTCATGTTTATTATCATATGTATAATTTCCACTTGCAGTACCATATTGAGTTGTATAATTTTGACATGTATCATTTTTACTTATACAATTTGGGCATGTATTATCTGGGCTTGCATTATGGGTCACAAACCATCAACTTTGTTTATTAATAATATAAAAATATAGGTTATGGTTAAAAAAATTATCTTCTTATTGTATTCCAATAGTGTGGTCTGGTTTGTAATTATAAGAAACCTGAAAGAACTATGCTATGGAAATATATATGATGTGAATTTGGGCTTGCATTATGTGTAGCTAGTCACGATCAACAATTTTGTTTATTAATAATATAAAAATACTGGTTATAGTTAAAAAAAAAAAAGTTTTAGTTTGTATGGATGTCCATTTCCCTAAAAATTCTTTATAAGTGGTATGCTATAAAATATATCAAAAGGCAATATGGCTTACTCTATAGTCATGTAAGTTATTTAAGAGTTATGACATACTTAACTAATTTAATTGAAATAAAAAATATTAAATTAATAAATGGAAGCTATAAAGGAAGAATCATGAGTTTTTAAAATGGAAGCAGAATGTGGCTGTAAAATGGAAACAAAAATTGACATTAAATTGGAAGTCGTCCTTGGAGCTATTACTGGCTCTAAATAGGAAGCTAAATTGGTTTCTTAACAGGATGCAAACCCTGGACGTAAAAAATAAGCAAACCCAAGCGCTAAATAGAAAGCAAGCCATGAGGCTGATAGGGAAGCAAAAAGGAAGCAAAAAAGGAAGTAACAATGGAAGCCAAAATAGAAACACACCAGAAGCAATCTTAGAAGCAAAAAATTACATTACCTAAGAAGAAAAAAAAGAAGCAATTTAGGTAGTAAACCAAGAAGTAATAATGGAAGCAATACTAGCAGCCAAACTTGGTGTTATATGAAAAGTAGAAATAGAAGCAATTCACGTAGCAAAAAAGTAAGTAATTATGGAAGCAAAACTTGCTGTAACTGAGAAGAAAAAATAGAAGAAATTCAGGTAACAAACAAAGTAATAATGAAAGCAATATTAGAAGCCAAAATTGCCATTCCCAAATAAGAAAATAAAAAAACCATTTAGGTAGAAAACCAAGAAGTAATAATGGAAGCAATATCAGAAGCAACAAAAGACACTATAATGGAACCCATATTATAAGCTAAAGAAGATGCCATAATGGAAGCAAAACTAGATGAAACAAGTGGCACCACAATTGGAAGAAAAACTTGATGTTATGATGGAAGCATAACTTGGCGTTAATTAGGAAGCCAAAAATAAGCTATTTTCAATGTCATACTAGTAGTGACATTAAGCACAACTCGGAGCAAAACTAGAAGTACAAATGGACGTAATAGTGGAAGAAAGAATGGAAGAAACATTTTATGGCATTATTCTTAGTGCTATGCCTGACACTATTCGAGGCACAAATCAAGGCACCCATATGAACATGCGTTTTTTCACTAGATTTTATGTCGCCACTCGAAGCCAATTCACACACTCGAAAACACTGGATTTCGACATTATTTGCAGTGATAATGGAAAGTTTTTTTTTGTAGTGATATATTGGAAGATATTAGGTGTTTTGTGGATAAGTCCACCACTATATCATGGTTGACCATAGAGTATGATGTCAACAAGAAAGAGTTCCTAGAGAATCTAGAATACAGGGAAATTTACATCAACATTAAGAGATCTAGATTCCATAGAGTTGGTTGCAGGTATCTGCTGTTACCATGTGCAGAAGAAATCAGAGGGGTCTTACATGTTATAGACTTAAAGAACATGATCCGAAGTAGTGTGAGTGGGAAATAGCTCACAACATATCAACTATGTGATCTCCATGCATATTACAAATTGTCGATGCTTGACATTTATCTCAATTCTCAGTACTAGGCAGCTTGGGATTTTTTCAATACCAAGGATGTGATAAGATCATGGTGGTAGGAACTAGGAAATTTTCGCTAGAAGTAAGAGGGGATTCACAATATCAAATCGTTAAATAAGGTTTACTAGTACTTCATGGCAATGTTCTACAGAATGTATGGATGGGAAAACACTGAGTATTGTGAAGAAGGGTGGATTTATGTGATTTACCCGATAGTCACAGAAGGGAATATCTTCAACTGGTCTAACATACTTTCCCAACAACTACAGATTAATGTATCAAAGGCGAAGAAGGATGCAAAATATGAGAAAACTCAGCTATTCATGTCTGTATACCTGCTTGATGGAATCTGCGCAAGAAACAACTTTTTGGGTCTATGGTGGAAGTGGTCTCAACAACCTCTCTCTATCAACATATATTGCAAGCTACTCTTAGAATTTAGTTTGAGAGGAGTTTATGACAAATTGGTTGAGCACTTCTTTGTTGTGCTCTATCAAATGATCTTCGAATAAGAGGCACCCTGTATGGCCGATCAAGCTAAATAAGTGGTTATTGAAGTTGCAGGTTGGTTCACTTCTTCCTAGGGTACCTATATCAGAGTCTTTGATTCCAAAAAGTCACCGCATCTTTTACGGAAGTAGGTGACTACTAAGGTGGTCATGCATGAGATTGGATATCGATTTTGTTCAAGACTACCACAGTTACTACAGAAGAAGAAGAAGTCACCATGGCATCTTCTTCCCTTACAAGTGGGGTCATATAAGCTAAAGAGAAAGAAGGAAACAAAAGCAGAAGTTCAAGAGCTCATGCATATCAGGTTTGATGAAATGAGTTTCCATAGATATGACCCCACAGGAGTATGAAAACAACAACGTGGTAAGCTGTATTTTTCCTAGCTTTATGTTTCTATTTCTCTGGAAGATGAGGAGATAATTTAGAATCGTTACAATGCTTCCAGAGCAACGAAGCTAGGAGATGAGGTGGGCCCTTCTAACAAAACTCATAAACCATAAATTGAGCAATAAGGGAACCAATAGGAAGTGCCTACTCAAGATAGCGTTGTTAGACCAAAGAGGAAGATTTTGCATGATATTGAAGAAGAGAGGATAATTTTTTTAAAATAGATCTAAATACCAAAGGTGTAATTGAAGTAGAGAATAAAATAAAGGAATTTGAAGAATTTCAGAGGAAGTGGCAAGAAGAGGATAAAAAATGGGAAGCAGAGCATTAAAAAAAAGATGAATGAAAGGAGGAGGAAGAAAGGAAACCAAAGGAAGAACAACTAAGGAAGAAAAGGGAAGACATGTAAATAAGGAAGGAAGAGATGAAAAAGAAAAAGGAAGAAGAGAATTGAAGGAAACAACATGAAGAAGCCTTGGAGAAGCAAAGGGAAGAAGAAGAAAGGAAAAATTTATTAGAAGAAGAGGAAAGCAAGAAGAAACAGGAAGAGCATTTGTAGGCCCAACAGGTGGATGATGAACAAGAGGAGGATGATCAAGAAGCATATATTATGCCAATTGTACAATAAACAAACTATCAGCCTCCACCTCCTATTATTGTTGGGCATCTCCCATTCAGCGATAGGGGAATAGTTCCTCAACCAAATGATAGTTTCATGGAAATTTAAAACTTTACCTTTGATCAAATAAAGATAAGGATAGTACAGGAAAGAATAAGGTATTTTCCAAATGACCCCCATCTCCTTGTTTACATCAACACAGAAAGGGTGATTGTGCCAAATACTAGGAAGAATCTAAGAGCAATTGTAGCAACGAATGCATCCTTTGCAGAATCCATCAAGGATAACATTGATCACCTTATGAGAGAAAATGAAATATTGGTAAAAGGAATTTTCTTTGGCAAGGAAACAAGTTGAACATCTCACATTCGAGAATTAGAGATTTTATTCCATTGGTGCCAGTAGAATGGAATTGAAGTCAATAACACTTGAAGAGATGAAGCCTTTAGAAGACACTATGAAACAATTATATTATGAGATGTTCACTCTTCATGAGGAGGTGGTGCTCTTACATGAAGTGAAAAAAGGATCACAGAAGATGGTGAAGGTCCTGAAGACAACTAACACAACCATATAAGTGATCCAAGATTGGGGCACCAAGTATCTCAATACACCTGTGGTGTGGGTTAGGAAAAGAAAAAAGGATGCTGAAATGGATAGGGTTGAAATCAATATGTTTACATAGATCTATGAACATATCCATACTTTTGTTACCAACAACATAATATAGTATTCACAATTGTATTATGGATTGGATGCTTTGGTAAGGATGCATGAGATATCTTATGTTGGCGCATTTATAGATGTAAAGAACATAAGTATCATCAAGCAAGAGATAGAAGATTTCTTGAATAGCATAAAAAAAGTGACCACATGGGATGAGATCGAGGTGACTAAAGAATCTATTCTATAGTATGTGACTAAGCCAACAAAGATACACATGAAGTTAATTATGTTGCTAAGAAACATTCATATAGACTCCAAGACCATATATCTAAATGCACTAGAGGGGAAAATCAAATAAAATCTATATGTACCAATGAAGGTTGAGCACATAACAACATAGTTCAAATATTGGCACCAATATCTTACTACAGAGTTACATGCTACTGTCATTAAGTTAGAATTTCCATAAGCTTATGCAGTATGTATATGTGTCTTATGGCTAATAGCCACATTTTGTCTTACAGTAATTTTTTATTTCAAAAGTAATAATGAAAAATGTAAAATGTGTGAAGTGTGAGTCCAAGAGTTACATAGGGAATATGAAGAGTCATTAGGTATATCAAAGGTTAAAGAGGAGATCAAAATACAAATGGAAGTTCAAGATTCATAAGGGAGCACAAGAGTCACGAGGGGAGGTGAAAGGTTAACTCACTTGTTATAAATAAACCCTCATAACTCAAGCAAAGGGCTTGGAATTTTGGAGAGATAGCCTTGGATTCTCTAGTTTAGCATAGGAGAGAATATCATTCTTTGGAGAAGCAAGTGGTAGCTTCATGTTCCACTATTGGGGATAGTGTTTCACCATTATAATTTTGTACTTGGAACTTTCACTTAATCATCATAAGCTCTCAGAGCAAGTGCACGTTCATGCGTGAATCGTGGATGTGTTTGTGATATATTTTTATGTTCATACATACTAAAGTGAATGAACTACTTCGTTGCTTTGGTATATATCTTGTTGGATGTGCATTGTTATTTTCTTTCTTGATCATTGTTATCTTGTGAACTATTTTATAGGTTAACTAACGAGCCTTTCCTTTCTCGTGTGTGTCTCTTTTAAGATAATACTATTACTTTTATTCTAGATGCTCATTCTTTCTTCCCTTCCCATGGAAGTCCCTTTTATACATTGCAGTTGATGTCTCACAATTAGTCACTTGTCCTCAAAGTTATGTATATGATCTCTTATGTTTTTTATTGCAACCAAGGCATATCCTTAAGATTACCATAGTGGTGGCCAGGCCCATATTCCGGATGAGGCTTCTATCCCAAACAATGTGAGGTCTAATTGGGACTTCATACCAAGGAGGACCCCTTACTGTTAGCGACTTCCAACACCGCAAAAAAATATATGTAAGGTCTAATGTTTGGAGGAACAATTCTTGGAATCAAGTGAATAACGTTATCATGATCGCGAATAGGTGGGTGACCTTTGGGAGTCTCAATAACTTGCAATGATTTTCAAGGACTCTTTGGAGATCTGGAGAAATGTATGACTTAGATGTTTGAACGTCTAGTGAACATAATTTTTTAATTAACCCTCATTGTTATGTATTCAAAATATTTTTCATGCCATTATAGTTGATTATCTTCCTAGGTTTCCGTGTGATACCCCTTAATTCAATTTCCTTTCCTTCTGAAAAATTCAATAAAATTTCTTGAAAATTAAAAGTTATCATCCCCAAAGATCACAACTATTGGAATCCTAATACAACATTTGCACCACCCATTAGAATGGAAAGAATTGGACTATTAAATACATATTCCCCCATGGTTAGATTGATATTATGGAACTTCCATGAGAAATTTATAATTCCTCCATTTGCAACCATCACTTCACACTCAGGTGTTGGATATAGAAAGAAATTCAATTCCTTGGATATCTTATAATGAATAAATTCATGAGTACTACCTGAATCAATCAACACTATTACATTTTTCTTCTTGATATATCCTTTTGTCTTGAGAGTTTGAGGAGTGGTAATTCCCACCAATGCATTAAATGATATGGTATGATTTACTTCTTCGCCCCCTGTGGCTGGTTCTTGGCATATATCTTCTTCTTTTGATCTTTCTTGTTCCTTTTCTTCCTTCTCTTCACAATCTATGTAAAATAACTTATTCTCAGGACACTTATGACCTTTAGTGTATTTGTTATCAAAACTGTAATAAATCTCTTTTGCTCTTTTTTCCTCTAGTTGTTGTTGTGTCAACATTCTAGGTTGTGGGAAGTTAGGCACATAAACACTTCCATATTTATAGTTGTGAGTGGTAGACCTCCTTGTTGGCATAATTTTTCTTTCAACTTTTCTTTCCACCCTCAATGCATTCTCCAATGAATTAGGTTCCCAAAGGTGAACTTCATGTTGGATGTTATCCTTTAAAGTCCCTACAAAGACATCAATCAAATTCTATTTTGGAATATCAATTACCTTGATATTCAATATTTGGAATTCCTCAATGTGCTCCCCAACTAAACCCTTTTCTTTGAGATTTATCATTTAGCTAAAGAAGGTATTTCTCTTTGTATCCTCATAATGTGCTATCAATTACTCCGTAAAAATTGTCAAAGTGACAAGTGATTTACAAGAACAAATCCTTCGATACCATACAAATTGATTGGGTTCTAAATATAAATATGCAATGCATACCTTTTGTGTGTGTTGCACACCCTGTAGATCAAAGAAATGCTCCATCTATTGTATCCATGTTATCGGATCGTTACCATCAATCTTCCTCATATCGATATTTGGAATATGGTTGGTCTTCATCTTTGAGTTAGAGTCTCTAAATTAATGATTCACATTCCTTTTTTTCTCATCATGGGTTTTAGGCATACGTTGTCACGATTAGGAAGCCTTTTTCTTATAACAACCTTGTCAAATCTTCCATGTTTCCTTTTATTTTTGCTTCTAAACCATCCACCTTAAAATTCATCATCTCTTCCAATTCATCTTTAGTTTCTCTTTGTGAGAGTGAAAATTTTTGCACTTGGTCCCGTAATTTTGATATATCTTGTTGCATTTCTTCTTCTTCGTGTGTCATCGTAGAGATTTATGAGACATTTTAAAGCTTGATTTTGATCTTGAAACTATTTTATATCTGTGATTTTAGCTCTCCAAGGTCTGAAATTTATTCCTGTGGTATCCCTCTAAGTCTTCTTTCCAACACCATAATTCATACAAGGATTGGATTCTTCAATATAAAGTTATGCCAAAACTCCCACAATGGCCTTATTGTTATAGCTCCAAATCTCACTCTTATGGTTTGTGATGCTGCACTCATGGCCTAGGGCAACCCCTCCTTCCAGACCTGGTCCTAAAATTTAAAAAACAGTGTTTTATCCCTTATACGCGACATTGCCCTGAGTTAAACGCGTGTATACGCGGGTAGGCATATACCCAACCCGCGTATATGTATTAAAACACTTAAAAAAATATAAAACTCCTTAATTTCGGGCGGAGATCGCAGGTTTTACCTGCTGATCACCTGTTAGTGCCCGTGGCCCAACTGTTCCCAACCAACTCCCAATTAAAAAACTACTTTGGGAGAGGTATAAAAGACCTTAATGGGAAGGCCTAAGGGAGGAGGGAAGAAAGAGAAAGGTTATTATGCTGAGATTTTTCCCCTGACCAGGTCTGAAGTCCCTTGTGCCTTCTGCACTTCCCCCATTTGTACAAGAAACCCTTGTTTCCTTGTGTGTTGATGCTCATCCACCATTTATGACATCATGGAGTAAGGCATGGAAGGAGTTTGTTAAAGGCTTGAGGCTGAAACGGATCCAGAAGGAAGCTTTGCTTGGAGCCTGCTGAAGGACAAAAGAGAAGAAGGGAACTCCAAGAAGGGTTTGGACCCTAAGGGGCTTCTCAAATGTAGGACCTAAGGTACGTCCCCTTTACAATAGAATTTGCTTATAATAGCATAATGGCTGTGTGAATGTGTGTTTCTTTGAATAGATAACTTTAAGTCTGCTAGGGTTTTAACCCAAAAAGCCCTATGGGAACATTTCCCTCCAACAGAATTGGCGACTCCACTGGGGACAACACTCTTGTTGTTCCTAGTTTGGGTGTTTTCAAGCCAATCAAGGCTTAGCTGCCTATTTGCTTGCTGTTGCTGTCTGGTCTATTTTTGAACTTTAAGTTTTGCCAGTTTCTTCAGTTTGTTTTTTATTTTTCTTGAAACCTTTTATATATGCTGTTTTTCTTAGTTACAGAGGCATATGTACGCATGTTTCTTTAAGTGAACCCGCGTATACGTAGGTTTCCTTAGTTACAGTCGCGTATACACGCAATCTGTACATAAGTACAGTCGCATATATCTTGCAATTTTCAAGATTTGTAAATCTTTTTGTCTCTGAAGGTCTGTCTGGTAGTTTGAGTCAGTCTGAAACAGTCACTTTCCAGTATCAGTTGTTGTTTTTACAGCGAGCATCTTGTTCCAAATTCTCTCTGATTGTAAGGGGTATTGTTCTTGTTTTTGTTGGTGAAAGCGTCATCTTTTCTTGTTCAAGCACGCAAGATTTCTAGTTTGGAATCTTGGCTGCTCTGATTCATCAGGGTAGGGAGATTGATCTCAATCCTCGTGTCAAATCTTGTTTTTGGTGACTTGTTGTTTGCTTGACAAAACCGCTTTTGTGACCATCCGCTTCTTTGTTTCATGAAAGTTGTTGATTGACACTTTCTTGAAATTTGTCTTTTTGATCTTTTTGGTTATTGTTGCCAAAGATTTCATTGCTACTTTTGATTGTTAAGAGCATCCTTAAACACATCTCTTTTTGTTGAGTTTTCATCCATTGTGTGGTGTCAATTTGAAAAAGTGTTTGTTGCCTATTCTTCAATCACAAGTTTCAGTGTTGTTGAGAGCATTTTTGAAAAGACTTTTTTTTTTATGCTTTGAAGAAAACTTTTTGAAAAACTTCGTTTTGCTTTCTTGAACTTTGTTTTCATTTGGTTTCCTTTTAGTGAATGAAAGTGCTTTATGTTTGTCTTGGAACTTGTTTTTAGTGTTTAGACGAAATGAATGGTAACATCTCATATTCCATCTAGACATCTCATATTCTCATTTCTTGTTTTTAGAGTAGTTTTGAATCTTGCATCAGCATATATTTGTTGCATTAGGATAGATGTGCATATCTTTTTAGGCATACATAGATTTGTTAAATTTTGTGAGTGTGAAGCGTGAATTAACGAAAAGAAAAGAAAAATTTGTTTCATTTGAAGTTCCTCTGAACCCTATAGAAATTTCTCTTCATCGAAAAACGAAAAAGTGCATGTGCATGTAGTTAAGTTTTTTTTGCGTCAAAAAACACCACTAGTTTCACTTCCATTACCTTGTAACTTAAAGAACAACCTATTTTAAAATCAAGCACTAACTAAAATTCACTAGAACTTTTTGTTTAAGTCAGTTACACCAACAAGTTTATGATTTTAGGGCCTTGGATTAGGCGAGTGGAGAGTTAACTCTCCAAGGCCATATAAACGTCAAACATAGGAGTCTGAATAGCGAGTGAAAATCCAATAGCGTTAGGAAGACCAGGAAAGCTCCGGATATGGGAGTTAAGCACGAGGGTCTGTGAAGACAGGAAAGAGAGATACCCCCTCTCCTACTTGTCCAAACTTACCTCACGATTGTTCCGCCTGGCTTCTGCGACGAGTTGGTATCCATAGTTGCTACTCCTAGGGATCTACACAGGTGGCTGCGGAGGGGAATCCCGTGGCACCTGAGGTCGACGTTGCATCACTCTCGATAGTACTACTGGAGGGCACCCTTGCGAAGCTTGGGGGCTTGCACCGATGCAGGCTGTTGTTAGGAGGTCAGTGTAACTTCCTCTGATACCTTCGCTGATAGGACTGGGCCCTCATCATCCCAGACTATCTTCGGAAGGCCCCTTAATTCACTTTCTTGTATTTTGGTGTCCGGTCCTAATCACCCGGAGCAAAAATACTTGGAAGTTGTTTGACTGGCTGTTATCTTTAGGGACTTTATAGTGTGTGCTCTGTGCTCTTAGTTGGCCTAGCTTTCAATTTTTTGAGTCTTTAGTTAGATCATAACAAAAAATTCAAAGTGGCTGACCGATCTCCCAGACGGTCTCGAAGACTTCGTGGTCTTTCACCACCAAGTTTAGAGCCTTCTCCTAGAAGGCGCAAAGGTAATACTACTGGTGGGTTTCGTCCCACGGTAGTTGACGCATCGGGGATTGATCCTCCTCTCGGGGGCATTAGTTTTCAAGCAAGGCTTGGCACTTCCACAGAACAAGAGAGGGACACTCCAGTTCTTTCTCGAGTTCTCTTTCAAGCGGAGAATAACATAGAGGTAGAAGAACTCTCAGAGTCGTTAGTGGCTCCGAATTCTCCACTACCATCTAGTCATCCAGACTTATTACATACGTTGGGACTCCGACGCATAGACCGTAAAGTCCAGGTTACGCTACGCGCTTACCATCGATGACCACTACTGGAAGCATGGCTTCTACAAGTGCTACGACTATGCAAACTCCAACATCGGTGCAAGGGGGAGGAACGATTTCCATCTCCTCTGCTTCCTTGTTTGGATCTTTTGCTAGCACATCTTTAGTTGGGTCTACCTCCATTCCGTCCACGAGTGGAAATGCCCAAACCAATGCTTTTGGTACTGGATTCTTCCCATTTGGCACCCACTCACAGGGTATTCCATTGGTTCCGTTTAGTGCCGCTACGTCCATGATGGGCGGATCGGCTTCATTCCAGGGTTTTCCTTTCGGAAGTGGTCATATACCACATTCCAACCCGACGATAGGATCCATGCCTTTTTCTTCTATAGGACAAAGCAGCAATCCTTTCCAAGGTTGGACTAACCCTGGGGTTAGTGGCACGGGAACAGGGAATCCGTCTTTCGGCCAACAAGGGAATAGGTCGTACTCCACAGTTAGTTCGTTTCAAAGTATTCCTCCCTTAGCTTCGGCTTGGAATCCGTATCAGGGGTTATCAACTCCTTATAATCCTTTAGGAGGAAACTTTGCTGGTTATGGAGGTTTTGTGGCTGGAGTTGGTCAAACTCCGAATTTTGCTGGATCACAAGGCTTGCCTTTTGGTTCAGCTGGTTCTGCTGGATACTTCAGGCAGCCTGGTGCCTTCCAAAATCCAGGCCAATGTTTTCAGAACTTTGGGAGTTCCGCCCAGTCTGGGTGGAATCCCCAAGGTCCTACTAGGCTTCCGTTTCTGGCAACGTTGAACTTGCCAGATCTCACTAAGTTAACAAACGATCCAATCAATTACAATCCGGCCTAGCCTCCGGTCCCAACCAAACTCTCGTCGGACATTCCAAAATTCGAAGGGAAGAGCGGTGAAGACCCAGGCGACCATGTAACCACATTCCATTTGTGGTGCTCATCTAACTCCCTAATCGATGACTCGATTAGGTTGAGACTTTTTCAGTGCACCTTGACTGGTAATGCGGCCAAATGGTATATAGAGTTGCCAGGGGGCAGCTTTACATCTTTCGCTGACTTAGCCAATATTTTCTTAAATCATTTCTAGTTACCTGTCCGTTATGATGCCGGAACTGAACTTCTGGCCACTTTTCGTCAGGATAAGGCAACTCACATTTCTGACCATATTCAGGAATGGAGACGAAGAAAGAGGCTTATTAAAGCCGAAATCCCTCCGGAGTACCGTCTCGAATGGTTTTTGAAATCTTTACAACCCGAGATCTCTAAGGATGTCTCCATGTCTGGAGTCTATTTTGAGGAGCAAGCCATTTTTAGGGCCCAACAATTAGAATTGATCTACTCTCAGTCTGGGATCCTACAAAAATACTTGCCAGATGCTCCTGGGTCTAAGGTTGACATAGCTAAGTCGAAGCCAGGTCCCCACGTGGATGGTATCGTTGGGTTGGTAGACACAACTACCGTGAACTTGTTGAACCAATTGCAGTAGTTGTCCTTACAAACTGCTTCTAACAACCAAGTCACATCGTCTAACCCCCTGGCTTCCCAAACTTCTTCGATTAATGCCGTCTAATCTGATAACCCCAAAGGAAATAAAAATTCCAATGGGAAAAAGAAAGGACGAGGTAAGAAAAAGAACCAGGATGGGAAGCCTGATGCAAATAAATCTGGAAACAACGCTGGTGGTGGTAGAAATGAGTCTAGAAAGAAAGTCAAGTTTCCATGCAAGTTGTGCAGTGGAGACCATTTAACTCATCTCTGCCCTAAGATTGAAGACGCTCAGTGCTTGTTAGGACAGCAAGGGACTTCTAGTTCTCAGGTTGTGTTAACCAACCCTTTCCCCAAGGGCAGCAACTTCTTGCTGTCACGAGTTCAAATCTTGGTACCTCCGCAGGGGGCAACCAGGAAGGGGAAAAATCATCGAATGTTTTCATGATGGGTTCTAATGTCCATGTGGCTACTCGGTCACGTGATTATGGTGAAGCCGAAACTTCCAAGGAAAAGACTATTCCCAGAAATACCGACCTTCATATTGAGTGACCCCCTGTTGAGACTATACCACGGATACCGAAAGGTTCCACTAAATGCGCGACTATTAATCCTAATGCTAGGGCTGCCCAGAATTATTCCATTGTGGAGGATCTGGCTCAGAGTCCGTGTGCCATGTTCGCTTTAGAGGTTCTCCAGTCGTTTCCAGCTCAACGAAGTGCTTTACTTTCCGCAATTGGGGCAGTCGATCCAACTAACTCTTTAGTGCTCACTTTTGACATGTTAAATGTCAAAAAGCGACTCCCTCATCATATGGCTTTCCAAATAAAGTCTACATACCGGAAAATCAACATTTTTCATACCGTTATCGATGAAGGAGCTTCCACGTGCGTCATGTCGATGTCATGTTGGAAGGCTATTGGATCGCCTTCAGCCGTTCCTTCACCTACCATCTTGACTGCATTTGATGGTCATTCTCATAAGCCGCATGGGATTATCCCGGCCTTTCCTATATGTGTTGGGGGGAAGGTCGTCAATATTGAAGTAGAAGTCATAGATGCTAACCTAGACTATAATCTCCTCTTAGGAAGGAACTGGGTATACGAAATGGACGCCATTGTTTCGACTCTGTTTCATGTCATTTGCTTTCCTCATGAGGGGAAAATCATTAAGGTTGATCAATTGGATTATTGTCCAGTCGATCCTCAAGCAAGCTCTGACTCTACTGTTCCCTTAGTGGATAACCCTCGTCCGCCTACTGAGAATTTAGGAGTAGGGATGTATTCCTCATTGATGGGTACCTTTGATCTTCCCTCTCCTTTCGCTAAAATCAATGCCATTTCATCATCTAAGGAGTCTCCTCGAGAAGAGTTCTTTCGAACTCGTTATTTTTTAGACCCTTGGACCTTGCCTTCACCTACGACCACATTAGTTGAAGGACAAGTAAATGGAATGGCATTCCCTATATCTGCAGCTAAGCTTAGATATTAGTCTATCGTAGACTCTGCAGACAACCACTCTGCTCCTTTTTCCGAAGAGGAGTTAGATGGTCATGTGGCCCCGGCCAGGAGCCTGGATTCTACCTTTGCCTTGGACTGCTTAGATTCGGTTTTACCTTCTGAAGAAGAAATCCTCGAAGCAATGATGGGTATAGATCGACCTTGGGAAGACTTACACCATCGTTCATACTTTCTTCCTCCATTGCAGGAAGTAGAATCTAGATTCTCCGAGCTCTGTACTAGTGATGTTTGTACGGTGTCAAATCCTTTGGCTCCAGCACACGTTCGTGCCGAAGGTAATATGTCGGTGATTTCAAAAATGATACCTATAAACATCTCTAGGGACCCTAACGTGATCGAGAATCTCTTCATCAGAATTGAATGTTCCCCTGAAGAAATTCAAATTTACACCGACCTGTTCAAGGAATTTCGAGATGTATTTGCTTGGTCTTATGAAGAAATGCCTGGCATTGATCCTTCTATAGTTCAACATGAGATCAAGACGTATGAGAACGCCAAACCGGTTCGTCAAAGGCTTCGGCCGGTTAACCCTAGGAAAGCGGCAACTATCAAAGCTGAAGTTGAGAAGCTGCTAAAGGCGGGTTTTATATACCCTGTTCCTCTTACTGATTGGGTTTCTAATCCAGTCCCTGTAGATAAAAAGCAAGGAACAATCCGAGTATGCATCGATTTTAGGGACCTAAACAAGGCTTGTTCGAAAGATAATTACCCCACGCCATTCATTGATCAGATTATCGACGAGTGTGTGGGTAATGAGATTTTTTCCTTCATGGATGGTTTTTCTGGTTATAATCAAATTTCTATCCGTCCTGAAGATCAACATAAGACAACCTTTATATGTCCCTGGGGTACCTTTGCATATAGAAAGATGCCTTTTGGTCTTAAAAATGCTAGAGCCACTTTTCAACGGGCCATGTCATATGCTTTCCACGACATCAAACATGTCATCGAAGCATACTTGGACAATCTCGTTGCTCGTTCTCGAAAGAGAACTGATCACCCAAGTCATCTTCGAATGGTTTTTGAGCGATGTCGTTTTTATAAAATCCGGTTGAATCCCAACAAGTGCATTTTCGCGGTTATGTCTGGTCGGCTGTTAGGGTTCATTGTGTCAAATGAAGGGATTCGGGTAGATCCCTTCAAGGTTGAGGCAATAGTTCAGTTGCCTCCCCCATCCTCAATTTGACAACTTCAAAGTCTTTAAGGGAAGGCTAATTTCTTAAGACGGTTTATAGCGAACTATGCCGAGATCACTAAAGGGTTCATGCGTTTGCTACGGAAAGGAGTTCCATTTGTATGGGACGACTTTGCGCAGCGATCGTTTGATGCTTTGAAAAAGGCATTAGTCTCTGCCTCGCTTTTGAGTCCACCAGATTATGGTAGAGACTTCCTTTTATATCTCGCTGTAGCAGAATCAACCATTGGTATGGTTCTCGTTCAGGAGGATGATGCTCTCACCGAGCATGTGATTTATTATTTGAGCTGAGGCTTAATAGGTCCTAAACTTCACTATTCTCTGGTTGAGAAGTTGGCCTTGGCAGCTGTCCATGCTATCCAGCGGCTCCGTCATTATATCCTGCTATGCAAAACTTTTGTCTTAGTGGCGGTCAATCCATTTCAATTTGTCCTCAGTAGGCGAGTGATTGGGGGCAAATATAATCGATGGATAGTCATATTGCAAGAATTTGATCTCGAATTCTTGTTTGCCAAGTCTAAGAAATCCATGGTTTTCGCTGAGCTAATTTATGAGCTGCCTTGTGGAGAGGATACTGTTTATGAGGAAAGTTTTCCCGACAAACATTTATTCCTCATCTCTTCACTCGACCCTTGGTATGGAGATATCATTGTTTATCTCCAGACTTCGAAGTTTCCCTCTACTTTCTCTAAGGATGAACGTCGAAAATTACGTCACCTGGCTAAAAATTATGTTATCATTGGTGATACATTATACCGTCGAGGAGTTGATTCAATTCTTCGGCGCTATTTAACCTTAGAGGAAGCAGAGTCAGTGCTAAATGACTGCCACAGTGGAGCTTGTGGTGGTCATCTATCAGGGCTTGCTACAGCCCAGCGCATCTTACGTGCCGGCTATTTTTGGCCTTCACTCTTTAAAGACTGTGTGGAAGCAGTCAAACGCTGTCACCCTTGTCAAATTTTCACTCGGAAGATGCGCGCGCATCCAACTCCTCTTTTTCCCGTTGTCACCGTCGGTCCCTTTACTAAGTGGGGTATTGATTTTACGACTTGTAATCCACCTTTAGCGGCGAATCACAGGTACATTATCGTGGCTGTAGACTACTTTACGACAGCATTGTTTCTTTTCAATCAGGTTATCTCAAGATTCGGTATCCCGAAAGAGATTGTCACTGATCATGGCAGTCATTTCCAGAATCAACTAATGTCTGAATTGGCTCTCAAATTAGGTTTTCGGTAGGAGCATTCGTCTACTTATTATCCTTAGGCCAATGGACAGGTCGAGGTAGTCAATAAAACTCTTAAGACGGTCCTCCAATGGACAATCGACAAAATTCGGTCCAATTGGCACGTTATGTTGTATTCGGCTCTTTGGGCATACCGAACCTCCGTAAAAATGGCTACTGGTTTTACACCTTTTCAGTTGGTTTATGGGATGGAATCTATCTTTCCGATTGAATGTGAAATCCCATCTCTTAAGTTAGCTATTGAGCTCCTTCCTGAGACTTCGAGTCTCGAAGAGCGCCTCCTTCACTTGGAACATCTCGATGAGTAGCATCGAGATGCAACCACAGTGAATGAGGCTCATAAGAAAAGGGTCAAAACGCAGTATAATAAATATGTCCGTCCTCGAGTCTTTTCTGAAGGTGACCTTGTCTTGGTCTATGACCAAGATAAAGACACCTTGGGGGCAGGCAAATTTGAGCCTATGTGGTACGGTCCTTTTATTATTAAACGAGTTTTAGAAAAAGGGTCGTATGAGTTAATCGACCTTGAGGGAAACAAGCTGGTGGAGCTCCGAAACGGGCTCTACTTGAAGAAGTACTTTGCTTAAGCAGGAGTTAGGCAATGGCTTCTTTGTACTTTATGTATATTTGTACATATATCGTCGAGAGTTTTTTGATATCAACACTTTTTGGTCTGCTGTGGCAGGTGTTGATGGATGATTTGGTCTATTTTGGGTTCGCCGATGGTGCTAGTCAGCACACTCGGAATCTCGCTTCCGTAGCTTGGGTACTCTATTATCCAACTGGTCAATTGATGGCATCAAGAGGCATATGCATCAGTCCTGCTTCAAACAATATGGCTGAGTATACTGCCATTATTAATTTATTATCCGAGGCAATCTCTCATGGGATCGACTCGTTGGTAGTTTATCTTGATTCTCAATTGATAGTGTCACAATTAAACAACATTTATCGGGTAAGGGATCCATGTTTATATCGCCAGTATTTAAGGGTGAGGTTGTTGCAAAGATCATTTACTTATATTAATTATTTGCACATTCCAAGATCTCATAATTGGTTAGCTGATTTTATCGCTAATCAGGCATTAGACTGGCACATCAATCATTCATCACAATAAAATCAAGCATCAAAAAGTCGAACTGTATATATATATATATATATATATATATATCATAAAGCATCTCGAGTGTACATATGTGTGTCCAAAAATATACAAAATTGGGACTCAAATGCCCGTAATCATGTCCAGAATATCTAATGCCCCGGCTCAGGGTGAGCGGCCAAGTAGGTAACTATCGCATTGGCCACACGCTGAAAAGTGCGAACCCAGTCACGTGGCATGCCAACCACATGACATTGCATATCCTCAAGAAGGTCCTCTATGGCAGCCATCGATACTCAGCAGCTCAGTCTCGCCAAGTGTCGCTGGACGTTGTGTAGAGTCCATTCTGTATCAGCAGCCACCTCTTCGGCTCCTCGGCCGCGCCGTCCATGCCGTGGGAACCCATCTGGTCGTATCAGCCCAATGTCTGGAACATAATCATCATATCAGTCATTTGAATCTCATCAAAAATATTTTTCAAAATTCATCATTATATTTGAAAAATACAAAAAAATCATAAAATCAAAAAATTCTTACCAATCTCGCCCCATGCTGCGTTCAGTGGTAACGCTAGATCAGGATCTCCTCGGAAATCCAGCCCAGCATAGGGGTAGTCATCCACGGCGATGATCTGCTGATCCCACCAGGTGAAGAAGTCATCGTCGAAGGCAGTCCTTGCGACCTCCCCACCCCTAGACGTTTCATCAGATCAGCCCACCGGCCCATGCGTGGATCGCGTGGGGTGCTAATGGAAACTGCTACCCTGGGGCGGAGTGCGGGAACCTTCTCGAAAAAGAAAGTACACAGGATAGTCCCATATCCAAAGTTTTTGGTCTGTCCCCTCCTGATAGAAGTGAGCTGGCTCTTCATGTTGGCCAGAAGAGGAGTACACCAGTCGAACACAGTAGTGAGACAGTCAATTGCCACGCTCATGGTCAGCTGTGATGCCTGATGCAGAGAGGATGATCCGTTCACTCGAGCTATGGTGAACAGGATTATCCTCAGCGATAAACTCGCCACATGTGTGATGGAAATCTGGCTCCCAACCTTCTTGGGATGTCCCGGGCAATATATTTGTACATAGTCCTCTATCGTGAGACTGCTCCGTGTCCTGCCCCGGGAATGTACTACCTCTCCCCTTCGGGAAAGGCCCGTGATGAAATAGATATCCTCCACTTCTACCCTGAGTGGCATCTAATTGATCATAAAGGCTTCCTCCTCGATGTCCCAATAATCAATGAGCATCTCAAGCAGACATGTGTTTGCTTTCATATTCGGCAATTTGAAGAATTTAAGCAAACCGCATCCCCATAGGGCATCTAAAGCTTCTGGACTGTTCATAACTTCATTATCCACCGCTGCGTGCTCTCTTTCACGCCACGTGACAGGCATTCTAGGAAAAAAAATGATTTGTAACCGTTAGTTTTTGTTTAAAAATTGTTCGCGGCGTATACGCGGGTCCCTGTGCACACAGTCGTGTATAGGGCCCGTGTGTACGCGGGTTTCATATTACCAACCCGCGTATACGCCGCGGAGAAATTTTGGGCAAAAAATTCAACGGTGAAACATTAATAAAAAATCTTAAAACCAGTCACAATCAATTGCAAGCTAAGTATAAGAGTTACCTGGAGGTTTTTGACGAATTCGAATGGTTGAATCTGGCTATGGGAAGTTTGCTCCTTTTGCTCCAAATCCTTTGCTCTGTGAGTCCAAAATCTCTTTTATAAGTTTTGAAAATGCAAAAAAAATTCAAAATTTTATTTTGTTCAGCCTCATGTGACTTTTAACTTGGGAGCTTGGAATGTCGAGATTGGTTTGTTTTTCAGGACATTTTGGACATTTTTCGACAGTTTTGAGACGGTTCCATGATTGCTGAACCGTCATGGCAGGTATCGTTTTCTCACTGGCATATAGGTTAGGGACACCATTTTTCTGTTTCATTATGCATACTAGCCTCCATTTGCCGATACATCTGCCATAGGGTTGACCCCATCGTGTTATGGTTCGTAAGCCATCTTCACTCGTTGATTCTTTAAATCATGACACGATGGTAGAGCCATCCTTTACATGGGAATTGTAGTTAGCACCTCATTGACATTTGTTGCCCATGCTGCTCTGATTTGAGTAGGCTCGGGAGTCCTCTATAGTCCCGCCATGACTTATGCATTGAAGACTCATTCCTCTTTGCTTCTTCACTTCGTTATGGCCTTATACCCTAGAGGCTCCTTTGTGTTGAGTTGTATTACTGCATTGCATGTTGACCACTTGCACTTTTTGGCCTAGAGCCGGCTTCACTTGGACTCGTGTTTAAGCCAAATTTTGACCATGACGACTGCAAAATCAACCTTGCATACCTTTGACTTCTACAGCTTGACACACCTTGACCCGTGGAAGGAACACACCTTTGAGTGTCACTGACCAATTTTCGCCTCCCTGCATTGAGCATAGGAATGTTCCATTCCTAGGAACTAGATCATCTGTTTCACCGACACTCGTTCTTTCCACTATACCATAGCATTCTTTTATTCTTTTTCAAGCTTAACAGAAAAAGACAAAAAAATTAAATATTCCAAAAAGAGCGGGAACAGGACAGTATTTCCATTTTATTGTTGGCAGCTAGAGTCAGTCGTGTCGCCCTTGAACAAAGCACTCAAAACAAAGTCTCCTTCGTTTGGGCGGGATTTAGTTTGATTTAGGTACGCCTTAACCTTGTTATTGAATCAGTTCTCCCCCGATTGGTTATCTCTTCCAATCATATGGAGGGTTCGTTCATGCCTACTGCATGACGAACTTATACAGAGTCATCATATGCTGCCACATAGTCACATTGAGTCGTGCTTTTGTTCAAGGGAAGTTAGCCTGAGTCAGCCTCTCTGCGGTGTCTCTTGACTCATTTTTCAGTCGGCCATCCCTGGTTGTCAGTATCATGTCTATCATCACATCAGTTATATTGGTCCTTTACTCGTGCCGGTTTGAGAAGGTCCCCATTGACTTCTTGCTGGCGGGTCTTGTCCTTATCGACAACGACACCTTGCTCTGAGGACAGGCCTAGAGCCGCACCCTGGTCCTATTTTCATTATTGATAGGTCACCTTGTGCTCAGCATCGATTAGTATCATGGGTCTTTAACTGAGTGGTTTCCCTTGTGTTCGACATCAGCTTACATTATCACACATTGGGATTCGTTCAGTACCTTGGTTTCCATTTGACCCTATTGGTCGATACCTCGCCTCTGTGTCAGCTTCCATTATTGGTTGGTTCAGAGGGTTTCTGTCATGCGCTAGCCACATCTTGTGTACGCTGGAAATGTACTTCGGTTGGGTTACTACATCTCTTTCGTCCGATTCCTTCCACATTATTGGCCTATGGGTTACACTCGCGCTAGATTGATGAAGGATGCCTTAATGCCTTCCTTCTGCCGGAGCTTTCCCTATCGACTCCGACTCATTGCTCTAGGGCAAAGATCTAGAGTCCATTTGGCAGTACCTTGGGGTTTGTAGTCATTAGTGGCAGATCCTTCGCTATCGACAGTGGGAAACCATCATTGTCTCCTGATCGATAGATTCTTACAGGTGTTCGACTCCAGCTCATCTATTCACACTTGTTAGATTGTACTGGGTACCTTGACGCTCATTATCATTATCGGTGAGTAGTCTCGCGTTTTTTAACGGTATACATCAATGACCAGTAATCAAACGATTTCTCACATGGTCGACTTCAGATCATTTATTCCCATGGTGTAGAAATGTACCACGGCAGTCGGTGAAGACCTCAGGTTGTATCAGCATTCATTGGTTCACTTAACAGTTGCTCCTGTTGCTGCTAGTTGATACCATTCCACCTTATATGTTGCAGCCAGTCATGGCGACATTCTATATGCTGGCACCTGAGTTTGCAGTGTAGTACCATCCTATTCCATCATGTTCAGTTGGTACCTTTTGGGATCAGTCTTTGATATCAGTGATCCGTTTCATCTTTCAACATCATTGACAGTCTTATATGTGATATTCAGACATGTACTTGTTCGATTATGATCAGATGATCCATTATGTATTTTCCAGTCATTTATACTTGTATACTTAGTGGATCCACTTGTACTTGATATGCGGACATGCTTTACTTTTTTCTGAGCATGGGTATGCCCGCCTCAGACAGTGTTTCTTTCTGATCTCCTTTGGTGGCTTGGCAGGCTGAATTCTGGTGAAGTCCTCCTAATTTTTTGACAGATTTCCTTTCCATGTACTTGCATAATACATTTCGGCCATCATGTACCCCTTCTGACCTCATATATTAGGGGGCATCTGTTATAGCTCCAAATATCACTCTTATGGTTTGTGATGCTGCACTCATGGCCTAGGGCAACCCCTCCTTCCATACCTGGTCCTAAAATTTAAAAAACAGTGTTTTATCCCTTATACGCGACATTGCCCTGAGTTAAACACGTGTATACGTGGGTAGGCATATACCCAACCCGTGTATATGTATTAAAACACTTAAAAAAATATAAAACTCCTTATTTTCGGGCGGAGATCGCGGGTTTTACCTGTTAATCACATGTTAGTGCCTGTGGCCCAACTGTTCCCAACCAACTCCCAACTAAAAAAATACTTTGGGAGAGGTATAAAAGACCTTAATGGGAAGGCCTAAGGGAGGAGGGAAGAAAGAGAAAGGTTATTATGCTGAGATTTTTCCCCTGACCAGGTCTGAAGTCCCTTGTGCCTTCTGCACTTCCCCCATTTGTACAGGAAACCCTTGCTTCCTTGTGTGTTGATGCTCATCCACCATTTATGACATCATGGAGTAAGGCATGGAAGGAGTTTGTTAAAGGCTTGAGGCTGGAACGGATCCGGAAGGAAGCTTTGCTTGGAGCCTGCTGAAGGACAAAAGAGAAGAAGGGAACTCCAAGAAGGGTTTGGACCCTAAGGGCCTTCTCAAACGTAGGACCTAAGGTACGTCCCCTTTACAATAGAATTTGCTTATAATAGCATAATGGCTGTGTGAATGTGTTTTTCTTTGAATAGATAACTTTCAGTCTGCTAGGGTTTTAACCCAAAAATCCCTAGGGGAACATTTCCCTCCAACACTTATTATGGACTAGTTCAATAGGGCGAACTTGTACATGATGTCACCTATCACTGTTTCAACCTTTGGCCCTAAGAATGATATACGAGAAACTAAATTCCATGCAATTTCAGTCAATTTTTACAAAATTCAAATCTGATGCATGAAGTGAAACTTATGATGATTTTCCTCAGAACACTTGTTTTAGATGAATTCTAGAGCATGCAATAACCCTAACTTATTTGGACCATATCTCCGAAAATATAGGGAACCAAGCTCTGAAATTTTTACATGATGTTCATCAATATTTTGACTCCGTGTGGTTACAATTTCAGCTTTTGAAGCCTCACCAAAAAAGAAAAAGAAAAAGAGAGTTATAGCAAGAATCACAAGATGACATGTTTGAAGAAGCGAAACCCTAGGATACAGAGCTGTGATAAACAATGTTATGTAACCATATCACAAAATAGAAGAAAATATAGATCAACAGTTTGAAAATAATCATATTCGAGGGGGAAACCTCCTTTTACATCACATAAATGAATAATTCTTGGATGATTCAAATGAAAATACCTCCTTGGATATATAATAGTCTAAGAAATCAAAATATAATTAGGGCCTACATAACAGTAATAATGTAAGGGCATAACAATAACAATAGTGGGATTCTATGGGACACAAAAATAACACTACACTAGTAGTATAGGGACCCAAAAAAAGTAGTTTGTCATTTTTAGAGGGAAAAAAAATCACAAGGCCATTAGGGTTTCCCAAGGAATATTGGTCAAAAAAAGGAACCTAAAGGCCATGAGGACCTCTCTAACTCTTTTGACAAAGTAATTTAGCTATTTATCCATCTCATTTTCATCCACTTGGGGTCTAATATTCACATTTTGGCTTGAAATATGTTTTGCATACGTCAATTTCCTTTGTTGTCTTAATTAATGAAGAAGACTCCCATTTTTGAACTCTTGAATGAGGCATTTGCTAGGTTTTCCCAATATCACTTATCCTCATCTTACTAGTTGATGAAGGCCTTTGTAGAGCTAACAGGGAAGCCTTAGCCAATGGATCATTCAAATGCATTCAGATTATCAATTCTTTCCTTGTTTCTCATTTACTATTTACAATATTATTATCTCTAATGGTTCAAAGTGGATGGTAGAAAAACTGAAAGAGATCTTAGTTTTATTTTTGTAACCATAAGCATGATGATATACTCAGTCAAATCAATGGTATCATGTTGGGGATCTCTCAAAAGTTGATAAAATTTACATACATAAAATTCTCACCTTCATAGCTTCTACTTTGGATGTAAATTTTAAATATCTTGGATTTCATTTAAAAGCCAATATTTGTCTGAAGGCCAATTGGCAATGGCTCTTAGCAATATTGAGAAAAAAATTAAATTCCTACTATACCAAATGACTTTCCTGTGAAGTGTGCTTAGTGGTAAAATCTATTTTAGAGTTCATTCCAATTTATTTGATGTCCCTCACTTAGATACCAAAGTGAATCCTAAAATAAACCAAAGGACATTGATATCATTTCATCTAGTAATAGGCTTGGGAGAAAAAAGGGATGGCCCTAGTTTCGTAGGAAAAAAGTTCTATACCAAAATATCGACTTGGCTAAAGGTTATAAAATTTGTTCTCCATCTCAAAAGCCTTAATGTCCAAAAATGTATGGCACCTCTTATAGGGAATAAGCATTTGGGCCCAATCTATTAAACATAAAGACATGCCCTTCTCTTCCATAGAGGATTAGATATATTCACTAAACAAAAATACCCCAAACTTCTTGATAATATGGAAAACACGATCTAGGCTTCCTCCCTAATAAGAAAATGTCTAAGAGGTTGGAAAAGGAGATAATTTATTGATTAGAATATATCCTTCGATTAGAAATAGGGATTCTCATAGATTGTCAATTCCCCTTGTTCAAGATATTAGAGCCAAAGGTCTTTTCACCCTTCACCACATCACTCATGGGAAATCCATGAACAATCAACACCAATAATAGATCTCATGGAGAGATCTAGAACTCAAAGTAGAATACGATGATACTTGAAAATCTTGCATTAGCTATCTCAAGCTCTTTAATATTTTCCTAAATGACGATGAGGATGAAATTATACTGGTCTTTAAACCCATTTGGTGGTTATGAGCCCAAAGCCTTTGTCTGTGGGAAACAATGACCAACAACCACTATAATGGTGGAAATCTATTTGGAAGTTCAAATGCCCTACAAAAGCAAAAAATGTTATGTGGCTTCTCCTCAATAATAGGCTCTCACCTAGGAAATTTAAAAAAGAAGAAGCTTTGAATCCCCAATAGATGTTATAATTATGACATAGATCTTGAATTTAACTTCTGTCTAAATTTATTCCCTATCCCTTTTCAAAATAGCCTTGGAAAGAAATAGAAGGCTTAATTGACCTTTGTAACTCCTGGAAATGGGACATCGTAGAAGAAGCCTTAATGTAATGAGTACAAGGAAAGGACACCAAAACCTTGAAATCAACTCTCCTGACCTTGTTATGAGGGATTGCATTGGCCAAAGATGATGAACTATTCAAAGGAAGGGGCACCCTACAACTATCATGTTCCACTAAAAGTCTTAATATAAGTAGTGCCTTTCCTCAACTTCCATCCACTTGAGATTCAATTTTCACTTTGTGGCTTGGATAATGTGTTTCATAACCTTGATTTCCTTTGTTGTCTTAATTTGTGGAGTAGAATCCCCTTTCTTCATTCCTAAATGAGATATTCCACAGGAGTTCCCACTATCCCCTCTCCTCATCTCACTAGTTGTAGAAGGCCTTAGTAGAGCTCATACGGTAGCCTAAACCAATGGATCCTTCAAAGGCATTTATATTGATAATTATTGCCTTGTTTCTCATTTATTTTTTATCAACAACATTCTTGTTATATGTGACAATTCAAAATGGACAATAGAAATACTCAAAGAGATCTTAGATCTCTTTTGTGCAACCATGGGCATGATGATAAACTTGGTCAAATCAATGGAATCATTTTGGGGTCTCTAAGAAGTTGACAAAATTTACATTAAATTTTTTCATATTCTTAGCTTCTACTTTAGATGTAGGTTTTAAATATCTCGGATTTCATTAAAAATCCAATATTTATCTAAAGGACAGCTGGGAATATCCCATAATAAGATTAAGAAAAAATGAAACACTTACTATACCAAATGGCTTTCCTGTGAAGGGTATTCTGTCTAGGTAAAATTTATTTCAGAGGCCATTCCAATATATTAGATGTCCTCGCTTGGATATCGAAGAGAATCCTAGAAGAAACCAGATAAATTTGATATCATTTTATCTAGTTAGGGGGTTGGAAAGAAAGAAAGAAAGAAATGGCCTTCGTTTCTTAGGAAAAAATATCTATACAAAAATCTCAACATGCATTTGTTCGTCTTCTCGAAAACCTTTGTTGTCAAAAGTGTATGGCACCTCTTGTAGGAAATATAGGCCTTTTGATCCAAATTTATTGATAATATGGAAAGCACCATCTCGACTTTACCCCAATAGGGAATTGGTTGATATGGAAGGTTGGAAAAGGAGACAATGTCATGATTAGAACCAATCGTTGGATAAGAAGTAGGGACTCTCATGGATTGTCAATCCCCCTAA
Source organism: Pinus tabuliformis (assembly GCA_031772625.1). Classification (NCBI taxonomy): domain Eukaryota; kingdom Viridiplantae; phylum Streptophyta; class Pinopsida; order Pinales; family Pinaceae; genus Pinus; species Pinus tabuliformis. The sequence goes on from CM062804.1 coordinate 1,133,975,384, forward strand.
TTTAAAATCTCAAAGCCAAAGGTTATTTCACCCTTCATCACATCACTCGTAGGCAAGGCATGAACAATCGATCCCAACATTGGATCTCATGGATAGACATATAACTTAGTTAAGAATATGATGAGACTTAGAAATATTACATTGGCTATCTCAAGTTCGGCAATATTATCCTTAATGATGAGGATGATAAAATCCTATGGCCTCTAAAATCCTTTAAGGGATATGTGCCCAAAGGATTTGGGCATGGAAGACAATGACCAACCATCACTCTAGTGGCTGAAATCTATATGGGTGTTCAAATGCCCTACGAAAGCCAATTTTTGTATGTGGCTTCTCCTCAATAATAGGCTCTAATGTAGGATATTTTACAACAAAAAAAAATGAATTCCTTGATAAATGCTACCTCTTTGAAGTAGATCTTAAATCAAATTTCCTTCTAATTTCATTTCCTATCCCTTTCAAAATAGTCTTGGAATTAAATAGGAGGATTAATCAACCGTTGTAACTCCTTGACAAGTAACACCATAGAAGAAGCCTTAATGTAATGGGTACAAAAACAAGACACAAAAACCTTCAAGGCACTTCTTCTCACTTGTCATGAGAGATTTGGTTGGCCAAAAATGTGGAACTATTCAAAAGAAGGGGCAGCCTACTACTTTTGTGTGTTAATCAAAGTCTTAATATAATCAATGTTTTTCGTCATTTTTCAATAGTCATTTCCCACTCTTTGCCTCCAATGCCACTTATAAATGAATCTTTTTTGTTGGAATTATTACATAGATCCTCTCAAGGTGATCCTCACCGAGGAGTCGTTAAAAGAAATATTTTTCTTTCCTCTTCCTATATTATTTCTTTCAAAGTTGGGATTTCTCTTGCCACAGAAAATTATACATTGAACTTATGGCTCTCAAACTAATTTTCATTTGAGCTCTTAGAAAAGCGATCACTCAACTTCATTTTTTTTATGATTCCCTTGTGATTATTGAATAAATGAAAGGAGATTATATGCCAAGAATTTCTTTCTTAACCCTTTATCTGGGAACACCAAGAATTTCCAATAAGCTTTCTCTAATATCCCATTTGTTCATATTTAAAGAGACAAAAACATTGAAGTTGATACATTATCCAAGCAAGAACCATTTTCTCACATTTAAAGAGACAAAAACATTAAAGTTAACACATTATCCCAGCAAAAATTAACTCTTCAAGGAGGAACCTAGAAGCTCTTTGAATTTAATGAATGACATATTGCGTCTTATTTTCATGAATCTTGGATTTAACTTGTTCCTTGTTTCATAGTTTGTAGAAACATGATCTAGCTATATGATTCTTTAAACTTGTTATTTGATAAAAAAATTTGAGAATGTGTATCAAAGTTGGTATCTCTACTAAAGCATTGACAACTTTTTTATTGTATCCCTAAAAGTGATTTTTTGAAAATAGATATAGCTTGTCATATAAAAATCTTATTGAAATACTTGTTTGTAATTATTTTTATAATATTATTATTTTTTACAAAAAAAACTCTCAAAACATTTAACACAAATATAATAATATAAATTTTAAAATCACATAATAAAATTAATGAAAATTGTTTATTTCATCTATGAGTTCATAATTTAAACTTTTATAATATAAATATAAATAATGTTCCGGATTTCAAAAAACAAATTAATATGTAATTTTGAGTGGATTGTTTAAGTTATCTGTTTCACCGATATATTTGACATAATCAACCACAACAACTAATTTACGTTGTAGAATTTATAAAACCAAAAAACCAGGATCAATAATTTACTACCTTTAATAACACATAACATTATAATTTAAGTCAGGTGACTGAAGTTAATTTAATTTAAATAACACACCATACACAACTCATAAATCTTGAACTGCCGTTTCAAAAAAAGACAATATAGGCAGTTCATTATTTAAATACTTACAGCATCTGGAAGTTATAACTATCTTCTATAATCACCCAAACACATATTCTCGATACAAGGTGGATTATCCTTATCCCTCCATTACATATTCTCGATACAAGGTGGATTATCCTTATCCCTCCATTGTGAGCTCTGGACATGCAGAACTCAAACTGAAATATGTTTCAGATGGATTCACCATTCCCCTCTTCAATGGGGTTTAGGTTTAGCGTATAATTTTTCATTTCCTTCGAGGCTTCGACAAAGCACTTGCACAACATACGTGCATCGACATAATCCTTGTGTGCATGAACTTGCAGCACGACAGATCCCATATAACTCACAATGAAAACTCCGAGTGCCTGCATTAACAAATACCAGTATCATATGAAGCCCAGAAAGAGACATGCAGAGATTGCTTTGATTCATCCAAGAAAAACACCGGTGGGAAGAGTTGAAGTAGCCTGCTTACTCACTTGAGGTACACCTGATACGAAGAAGGTAAAGTTGTTAACTGGATTTCCGGCCATTGCTATCTTCTCCATTGGACCAATCATATTTGACACCACCATCGTTGTATGGACAATAGTATTGTATAGACATTTAGAAAGCACCTGTATCAAACTGAGTATTAGGAGTCTGCAATGTTTAATTCATTTGAATGGCGCAGTTAATTTTTTGAATTTTTTTTCAGAAGCGGGTAATATAATTTTTTAAGTGAGTCTATGAATTTTTATTATTTAGATGTGTTTTTGGAGAAATTTATTTGATATTTTCGAAAAATTATTCAATGGATAGTTTTGAGGGCTATGGGACGATCTTGAGGAGTTCGAGTATCTAACACTGGATTGGGATGTTTGGATGCTGGTGTGGTACTGTGCACCTTAATGAGTGTGGAAGGAGTAGGAGTATCTAACACTGGATTGGGATGTTTGGATGCTGGTGTGGTACTGTGCACCTTAATGAGTGTGGAAGGAGTGGGCCTACTGCATGAAGCACTGAATAATGTGCCTTCCTTGGGGCAGATTCTGAATCGACAGCGAAACTTGGGCTATGGTGAGCTCTGAGTTGGGCATGGGCTTTGGACTATGGTACACACTTATGAGGCTTTATCTAATTTGGGAAGCTTTATCTAAGTTGGGAAAAAGGACGAAGATTCCTTGGATTTCCAGGTGTTGTGGAAACTTGGGATTTCCGGGTGTTGTGGAAACTTTTGATGCCTAGTGGTTATACTAGTTCAACTGACGGTGTAGGGCAAACATGAGGTAATAAATAATTAAATAAAATAAAATATTAAATGATTCAACTTAAGTTCAAGACAAAGTTCTTATTTCTTTAAAGAGGGGGAATATGTAATGCCCTAATAATAAATATAAAAATTTGTAAATTTCTAGAATTCACAACCACCAACAAATTATTAAGAATATTATTATTTAAGATTAAAAGTTTGTAAATTTCCATAATTCACAATAACCAACCAATCATTAAGGATATTTTAAGTAAAATTGACGGACAAAACGAAAACAAACCATGTTAAGACCAATCATTAAGGATATTTTAAGTCAATTGACGGATAAAACAAAAACAAACCATGTTAAGAGTATGTATGTCTTCTTAGACTTAACCAGAAATCGCTGCGCGGAGGTGGGTCCCTTGTCCCACAAACAAACAAGGAGGAGGTGGGTCCCTTGTCCCACAAACAAGCAAGGAGGCCTTGTCCCACAAACAAGCAAGGAGGCCTCGTACACCAACTTGGTGTCTGGCTTGGCAGTGATGTTAAAAATTAGATAATAATAATAATATGATTGTTTTTAGGATTAATCACATTATTGAGATGGGAAATTTTGAACCAACTAATGCTATTTGTTTTGGAACCTTTGTCTTCAAAATAAATCAAATTAATTAGTTCAAAATGTAATCAAAATCTCAATAATATAATTAATGTCAAAAGCATTCTCATTATCAATATAAATCACAAAAATCTAAAATCTAACATATATAAAATAAAATAAAATTCCACCATTTAAATTAAAAACTTCATATTTTCATAATCAAACCAGTAAACGTACCTGTGGTCCTTTCTTCCTTGCTAGCCATTTACCGAGTCTATAATTGATATATGTTGCCAGAGAAATTTTATTTCGGTCTATGACCCGCTTTGTCCTTTTCAAAAACTCCAGAGGATTCTCCAGCTTTCCCATCATAGGTACCAGCAAACATAAAAAACCAACGCGATTGCCCCACGGTACTTTACCTTTTGGTTTCAACATCTCCTCTATATTCTACACAGTTTACGACAGTCATCAAATATGACGATCTGCACTTCTAAGCAAATATGAACGAATAAACGTAATTGGAGTGTGATGGGTGAACTAATAAAGTAATTGAATTGTGATGGATGGTTATTTGTAGATTTGGGAACATTTAAAAAACATGATGATATAATTGAAGCTTACGGGTTCTTTTCATTTTTTGATTAAATTTCTTTGAAATCTATAATCTAGTAAAGTTTAATAAATAAAATATTTTGAAATTTGCAATCAGATTAAGTTCAATAAATGGAGATAATTTGATACAAAACCTGTAATCCAGCCAATGGTCTCATATTCATCATACATATTGCAGTGAGTCTTGAATTCTTTATTTGTTTGATTACAGTGTCCTTGGGTTGCTCCAGTCTCTTTTCATAAGCATCTTGTAAACTATGTTCTCCAACTGAAAGATTTATGAACTAAATAGATTAGAAATAAAACATGATAAATAATTATCGCAGTGTTATAAGTTAAATGGTTGATGAATTATGGAAAACAAATGCATTACCGCTCACAAATAAAAGAAAGAGAAAGGATTACTACAATTTTGTTAAAAAAATCAAATTTTAAAATTGAAAATTATCTATATAAACAAAAAAAATTTAAATAACAAAATAATACCATACAATTAACTTAATAAATTTGATAATAATTAACTTAATAAATTTGATAATATGAAAAGTATGCTTTTTATTGAATATTAATAACAATAATAATAAATTAACACTCTCCTACTATTAAAATCTATAACATTTTTTTTTAGTAAAAAACTTTTAAATCTACATTCTCCTTTTCATATGTCAAGATGGTATATCCTTTTCATATGTCAAGATGGTATAGCTAGGATGGTAAGGAGGAGACATTATTATTTTTCCCACCAAGTTTCAGCTAGGAAGGTAAGGAAGAGACATTATTATTTTTCCCACCAAGTTTCACTCTCATGGATATTGACATGTTCGTTTATTCCACCAGTTTTCACTTTCACCTATGTTGATATGCTGGTTTATTCGGAGTCACTTTTATATTGGGAACCACTTCTGCATGAAAGATAATAGGTTCAGGTCAACTAGACATGCTAGTTTATTGGGAGCCACTTCTACATTAGGAGCCACTTCTACATGAAAGATAATAGACTCGGCTCAACTTGAATAAGTTTCCGTTTCTGGATATAGTAAATCCCACCTTAAAAAAAGAGACCCCTATGAAGAGGCTCGGCTCAACTCTACATAGACTCAGCTCAACTCGACATGCTAGTTTATTGGGAGCCACTTCTACATGAAAAAAATAGACTCAGCTAAACTCGAATAAGTTTCTGGATATAGTAAACCCCACCCAAAAAATATAGAGACCCCTATGAACAATAACAAGGTAGTTCAATAGGACTGAAAACAGTATTAAAGATCAGCCATGGATGGCTTGAACATAACAAGGTAGTTCAATAAGACTGAAAACAGTATTAAAGATCAGCCATGGGGGGCTTGGCTAGCATACCTGCTGATAGGTGAATCTGCAAGTAGCGTTGAATGCCGTAGAAAATTATTCCTGTTATCACGTCATTTACTGTCTGCAAAGCAAGTCAAAACTCTGTAAATATACATATCAATTACAGTTCAAACAATATGAATTAGTGCTCCGAGCATATTGTGATCACATACTCCTCCTACAGAATTCTTAATTTGTTTGATATCCTCTAGCAGAAACGTAGCAGAAGAAAGAGCAACGGGCGTATATTCCACTCCAGGAGGTCCTCGAATTGGCAGCTGGCTATCATCAAGCCAATCTATCAATCTCAATGTAGTTCTTATCAAATCAACCACTGAGTACCACACTAACAGCATCATATACCATAGTTTTTGAAAAAAGTTGGCTACTGCCATGCCGGGCCAACTGGGTTTAACACGATGTTTGTGCGCAGTAGGAAAGGTTGGTGGGAACTCAGGATTGTCAACTCTCCTGGCCATAGAAAACAGCGTCGCCATGAAAGAAACCCCGTCCCCCAGGGAATGATGGAGCTTAATAACCATGGTGGCTGCGGCCTTGCTCGTTTTGTAATTCAAAAAATGGATTTCCCACAGAGGGCGTGACTGATCGAGGGGGGTGAGGGACAATTTAGAGATATAGTCATCAACCCAGGCGTCGTATGACTCTTGGCCAGGGGGCAGCTCTGCAACAAATGTGATGTCATCGGTGTTCACTTTTGTTTTCTTCCATCGCCATGATCCTCGATCATCCTTCTTCTGCCAAAAAAACCTCCAAGCTATGTAAAAAATCAGTAGGTTTTATTTTTATATATCTTTGCTTCTGAAAAATTATGGAATGCAAATGAAACGTCAACCTCAAGCCTAACCTAAAGATAGTAATATAGTAAATTATTAAACACACCAGAACGTAAAGGGATTATATCCTCCAAATAATGAGAATGGCCAGAGGAGATAATCACCATTATGCATGAGTACAGAGGGTTCGTCGACATGATCGACTCAGCAACAGCATTCATGTACTTAGGGATGTCTGTAACAGACTCCTGTAATTCAAAGATGACGTGTACACACAGAGAAAAGAGCGGGCTCTTGAAACACTGGCTTACTGGGCTTACTGGTTGTCCTTCCTCTTCTATTTCATGGCCGCCTTTGGGCACATTCATTTGCAACTTGAGGTCCATGACCTGAATTCTATCAGCCCACATGCAAAGATCAGAACGAAGATGGAACTGCTGAAAAAATTTGAAATTATCTTTGTCTGTGCCACCTCTATATACATTGCTTGCTGTCTCTGTATCCCTGTAGTTGCTGACAGGTTGCCATCGACCATTACACTACCATTTATTGTCAAGGGGGGTAATTAAAAGAATTGGTAAGTTAAAACCTGCTGACAATATGCTGCCTTTACATTACCATTTCTGGTAAAGTTGTGAACATCAAAAAGGTGAGTTAAAACCTACTGATAATATCACAAAATACTTTGTACCCATTGCAATCATTCAAGACTGGTGATCCCTGAGCTAAGTGCTCCGATTGAAAGTAGTTGGCAACATAAATGTGGTGAATATCAAAATGGGGAGTTAAAACCTATAAATGTGGTGAATATCAAAATGGGGAGTTAAAACCTACTGACAATATCACAAAATACTGAGTACCCATTGCAATCAGGGAAGTCACTAGTGATCCATGACCTAAATGCTCCCATTGAAAGTAGTTGGCAACATAAATGCCATCGTCACCTAGTTTGTCCATAACTACCAAAGAAGTCCAGTAGTACCCATAGCTTTCTCTATACGAGGACTGTCCCTTTGCCTCCTTACATGTGTACAGTGTTTTCCGAATTGAAGTTTCCTGAAATAACTACTGCACTCCTGGCCAAACCTTTAGTGCAAATGACTTTTGAACTCGTTTTTAAAATAATTAAAAATAATTCATATATATATAAATTACAATTCTATAAAATGAAAATAATTAAAAATAATTCATATATATATATTACAATTCTATAAAATGAAAATGATGATGAAAATTTTATATATAATTTGTGAGCAAACAAGAAAAAGAAATGTTAAATAACTTTAATTAATATTTAACTTTCTTAGATTCCCTAAATGATATAATAATCAATTATATATAAATTTTACTTAATTAATTTTTAATTATTAATAATATTTTTTTTAGAAATAGGCAATTGGGCCAATTTTATAACCTATAACGACAATTATGCCACAAGTAAATTCAGAAGATTTGAACATGAGATTAATAACACTTCCTTTTGGCAATGATTACTAATCGAGCTGCCTCAAAAATATTAATTATTAATAAAATTAAATAAATAAAAATTATTAAATATATAAAATTATATTTTTATTAATAATATTAAATAAATAAAAATTATTAAAAATACACAATTAATTGAAAAAATATAAAATATTTAAATTAAATTTATTTAGTTTAAATATTTTTTAATGTCAATATAAATTAAAACTAAAACATTTTCGTATTTTATAAATAAATTTGGCAAAATTTATATCTTAATATTATTTATTCGTATAAATATTCTATACATCAAAATTAAAATAAATATATTGATTTTATATTAATATTTAATAATTTAAATTTAAAATGAATTTGTATTAGTAATTTTAATATATATTCTTTATATTATGCAAAATTTATGCATGACTCTACCACTCACTCTTTCACGTGTGGGTAGACAAAAATACATTTCACAATAAAGATAGCTCACAATGAAGACTATAGCTTAATGTTGATAAGGATGGAAGACTAGAGGCTTTTGCTAGTGTATTTCTCCTCACACAATGATGTTGAATCATCTACTAATTATGATGGAAACAATTAAGTTAATGTTGAAGGGAATGGAGCCTGCTCCTCGATCCCGGCTCCCACCTACAACCTTGATACACATAACTACTTATAGAAATTAAAAGAAATTTGCTATTACTAATGTATTCGAACTAGAAACAAGAGATTACAAATTTCCTCTACTGCAAAATGGAAAACACAATTTATAAACACATGTAATGACATACAACCATTAAAACACCACAAGAACACAATGATTTACAAGGGAACCCAACTAGGAAAAACCCCTCCACTTGTTTTTATTAATCATATGAGAATAAGAAACTATAATAATGTCTTGCTTCGAATATGATGAACACCCTGCGTTGTAAACTCGTTCTCCTGCTCTTGCCAACACTTAGCCTATTCAAGGCCCCAACTTGCTCCTATTTGCTTGCACAATTCCTAAGGAAATTAACTCCTAAATAATAGGGGAATTCCCTATTTCCTTGCGCAAATCCCAAGGAATTGATAACCTTCTTAAGTGTCAATCTTGTACACTCAACTAGTATTTAATTGATAATTACAATGTTCCTTTTCATCCACTCCTGCTAGGCAATTCGAATTACGTGCATGTCTAAGCTATTTTTAGATAATTGACTAGTTTAACTCAGGGATGACTGAGTTAACAACAGTTCTACTACTCAACTGACCTTCAACTGACTCAACTAGTTGCTTGAGCTTAGTTAACTGAGATCGACTAAACATAACTGAATTAGATTGCTAAATTTTAGCGATCACTACATGCACAACTCTACTCCTAGCCTCTAACTCAAATTTACTAAGTGAACTAGTAGATAAAGCCATGTCACACAAGTTAACTACAATCCAAGTCATCTGACTGATGTGGAAAATCGAATTACTCAATTTGACTAAGGCAAAAGTCAAATTGAACCTTTCTTGCTACATTTTCTAACACTCCCTCTTAGTAAGAAAGGGATTTTGAACCACCCCTATCTTGCACCTGTGGAATTCAAATTTGCCTCTTGACAATGCCTTTGTCATGATATCTACATCCTGCTCCTCATTTGGAATGTATTGTAGCGTCATAATTCTCCTATGCACACACTCCCACAAGTGATGGTACTTGATATCAATGTGCTTGGACCTGTCACGAAATACCAAATTCTAAGAGATTAATGCAACTATGATTATCACAATATATCAGTGTCGGATCGATCTCTTGACTTAAAAGACCCACAAGTATTTTCCTCATCCATATGGCCTTACATGTTGCTTGACTTGCAACCATGTATTCAGCCTCTGCTGAGATGATTGCCATGAACCTTTCTTGTTATACTAGGAAATAACTGTAGACCCAACACTGAAGATAACATCTGAAGTACATTTTTTATCTGATGGATTCCCTGCGTGATCTGTGTTGGTGAAGCCTTGGAGCTTCACTCCCTCTGTCCTCCTGTACCATAACCCATACTCGGTTGTGCCTCTGAGGTACCTCAACACATGCTTTGCTTCCTTCCAATACAGCTTGGTAGGCTTCACCATGGCTTGACTCAACTGATTAACTACATAGCATATGTTGGGCTTTGTGTTCACCAGATACATCAAGGATCCCACAAGTTGTATGTATATAGTAGCATCTACTGCTTCTCCTGAAGAAGCACTCTCCTTCCTCTAGTTTGTAGCTAGAGGTGTGTCCATAGGCTTGCAGTTATCCATGTGAAATATCTGAAGTATTTCAGAGGCATAATTCCCCTGAATCACAAACAACTCACCATCACCCTACCATACTTCCAACCCAAGGAATTAATGCATCAAGGCCATGTCTTTCATCTCAAATTTTCTTGCAAGAGCGGATCAATGGCTCATCCCCTGTAAGTATCAAGTCATCAACATAAAAAACCAAGATAAGCAACTTTCCATCTACCACAATGTGATAGAGGTTTTCATCTTCTTCACTTTTGGTGAAGCCCAATCCACTGAGATATGTGTCCATATGAGTGTACCATGCTCGGGGCGCTTATTTGAGAGCATACACGGATCTCCTGATTATACACACATGTTTCTCCCTATCATACTTCTCAAATCCCTTTGGATTTTCTACGTAAATTTATTCCTTGACAACAACATTGAGAAAGGTAGTCTTCACATTCATCTAGTGGATCTTCCACCCTATATGTGCAGCTAATGTTAGAAAGGATATGATCGATGAATATGTTGCCATTAGGGCAAATGTTTCCTCATAGTCCACTCCCTCTACCTGATAGAATCCTTTGGCCACAAATATGGCCTTGTACTTCAATGATCCCATCAGTGACATACTTTAGTTTGTAGATCCATTTGGAACCAACCACTGACTTGTTCTCTGATCTCGGCACCACCTCTCATACATTTTTCTTCATGATGGAGTCATATTCCTCCACCATGGAATCAACCCACACTATTTGAGAAATTGTTTCCTCAGATGAAGAAGGCTCTGACTCAATGAGCTTTGTCATGAGAGCCATATACCTAGTGTACTTGTTTGGTGACCTTCTCTTCCTGCAGTGTGATGCAGGAGAACCCACATGCTCCCATGCTTCCTGGACCAATATTTCATATTCTCTGGTTCTCTTCCTCCCCCCTCTGGAAGGTTATGGTTGAGTGGGTGCCTCCACTCTACCTCCGTTTTGCTCCTATACATGTGGCTTCTCCACAACATCCTAAAGCTCTGCATGAGACTCCTCATTTTGAGGTCTAAAATGGGCCTCAAAACAAAAATGTACAACCAAAACCAACTTTATAATAACCAATATGATTCAAAATGATGATGTCAACCATGGGGGATGATTCACCATTTTTGGAGTAAAAAAGTCGAAATATTAAAAAAAAATACTATTTTTTCGTATTTTCAACTTATCTCCCTATAGTTTTACTCAAATTCCAAGTGGTAGCACATGTTGGATGCAGAATTTAATTCCTTATCCAAGGAGTACCCATGTTGTGTACTTTGGTGGATGTTGTTTCACAAAAAATGAGAAATACATTAAAAACATGATTGCAATCGCATTTTTTTTTATGTATTTCTCATTTTCATGTATTGTGGTCCACTGAAAGTATGCAACGTGGGTACTCCTTGGATGATGAATTAAATTTTGCATCCAACAATTGCTCCTGCTCAAACTTTGAGTAAAATCATAGGGAGATAAGTTGACATAGTACTTTTTTTCTTTTTCCCTCTAAAATTTGATGATGTCATCTAAGCTTATTTTATTATTTCCACTATTATTTTATAGTATTGCTTAGAACACCCATTTTAGACCTCAAAATTTCTCTAATATTTAGGAACTAGAAGTCCCTCCTCCGTGGGATACTCAACTCTCTAGACTTTCACTCTAGAGAGCATCTCATAGCCTTCTCCTCATCAAATTTTCATCTATCCTCACTAATGTCATGCTAAGTGAGGGAAAATACACCCTGTAGTGATGCAGTGTCTCTGTGTATCCTACAAAGACTCATATCTCAGTTGTAGGCTCAATTTTATTCATGTTATCTTTGGAGACGTGACAAAAGGCAGTAGCTACAAATTTTTTGAAATGAGATACATCAGGCTTCCTCCAAGAGAAATATTCTTTGGGTGTGATCATGCCAAGTATTCTATGAGAACTATGGTTCTACAAATATACTAAGGTGTTGCATGCTTCTTCCCATGGATGCAATGACAGCCCTTGATCATGCAATATGGCTCTTGTTGCTCCCACTATACTTTTGTTCTTCCTTTCAGCCACCCCATTTTGTTGTGGGTTATGGGGTGCTATCAATTCTCTTCTAATCCCCTCTTTGGCACAAAAGTCCTTCAAGGTGTTAGAAACAAATTATCCTCCATTTTCACTTCTCAAAGCTTTTAACTTTTTACCAGTCCCCTTTTCAACCAATGCTTTGAATTTAACAAATTTTGAGAAAATTTCATCCTTATTCCCCATGAAGAAGATACAACATTTTCTTGAAAATTCATCAACAAAAATAACATAATACTTGTGTTTTATTGTAGAGGCTTTAGAAAATGGTCCACATACATAAGAGTGGACTCGCTCCAATATTGATCCTGCTTTACTATCTAGACCCTGGAAGGTGGATTTGACATATTTCCCCCATGTGCATCCCTTGGAGACATCATGTTGGTGAAGGGTGCCTTTCCGGAGACCGGTGGTAATCTGCTGCATGATTTTCAAAGGCCCATGGTGTAAGTGATCCAGGTGGATATTGGTGGCCACCCACCTATTCCACTTGGACCCCCAACACTGTCTCTTTTAGTTTTTCAGTTTCCTTAATTGTAGCACAGTTTACTATTTTTGGCAATTTTTCGGGTCTTGAACTTCTGGCGCTGTTTTGAGACATTTTGAGGCCCTAAACGACATTTTTAGGGAAAACAGAGAGACCGAAAATGTCCTAAACCAACTTGTTGGCTTTTTTTGGCCTCATCTTCAAGATCTTCAAAACGAGGTATTATGATTGACAAATGGAGATCGTATGCCAAAGTTACGACCCCGGGAAGTTGATGTACCAATTTACCCAAATGGGGCCCACAGTTTTGGTGCTTCTTCTCCTAGGGTTAGGTCATTGGATGTTTAGGGTTTTCCATTATTTCTCAATAATAAATAGGCCTTTGAGCTTCATTGTAACACATTTCAGAGGCATGTAGCTGTCACATATCTTCTCATAGATAAGCTACCATCGCCTGAGCTAGTCTTATTTCCATTATGTTTCTAAGCACATTTCATTATTTGATATTAATGAAATGAAGTGTTATTTCTACTACATCTTTGTATTTGTGGTGATATCTATAATTTGTTGCGTTCTTGTTTAAATCCGGATCAGTGGTATCAAAGCGGTCTACTCTTTCTCTATTTTTCTTTGTATGTCCCCAACGAGGTCAAGATATAAGGAGTTATGGATCGATTTGGTTGAACCTTTGCAAGATCATCCTCGCAAATCTCGATGGCCTCCCATGGTGGAAGA